>JANVCC010000022.1:35656794-35696105 GCA_025345505.1 Todiramphus chloris collaris
AGCAGGATCACCTACAGTCCAAGCTCCCTGCCAAAGCAGGATCACCTGCACATTAACGCATGCAGGTGGGTTTTGAAAGTGTCCAGAGAAGGAGACTCCACGACCTCTCTGGGCAGCCTGTTTTCAGTGCTCTGTCACCCTCACAGTAAAGAAGTTTCTCCTCATGTTGAGGTGGAACCTTCTATGCTCAAGTTTATACCCGTTACTCCTTGTCCTATTACTGGGCACTACAGAAAAGAGATTGGCTCCTTCCATTTGACAGCCACCACTCAGATAGCTATAGACATTAATAGGATCCCTTCTCAGTCTTCTCTCAAGACTGAACAGCCCCAGTTCCTCCAGTCTTTTTTCATAGAGGAGATGCTCAAGTCCCTTAATCATTCTTGTAGCTCTCTGTTGGACTCTCTCCAGTAGATCCTTGTCTCTCTCTGTTTTGTTAGGATCTCACATTAGAAATAACGAAGGGAACTTCATTCTCTTTACCAGACCAGGACAGATGTTTGTTAAATCTGGTCAGCAGCATAACAGAACATGAAATGCCTGTTTCTTCCCCAGATCTCCAAGAAAAAAAAATATTTTAAGTGCAGATATTAAAAAAACCCCGACATATTATCAGGTTACATGTGTCACTTTGCAGGCTGCCCAAGGGTCTCTCAATACCTAAACAATGATCAGTCTCATGAGATTAGGTGCTGTGCTGAATTAGACTCTTCCTGCTCTGGAGAGCTTACAAGCAAGTCTTACAAAAAAGCAAAACAAATGAGATAATGAAAAGAAGATCAAGTAAGAGAGAATAATTTTGTATATGCACAGTGAGGCTTCCAAAACACATCATGCATAGCCAGATCTACACAGTGAAAAAGTAAATTCTTGTTTTTCTTCAAACACCGAGACGAATACTACTCCGAGATGGAATGTCCCTTGCCATGAAATAGTACAGAAGATAAGTCTTTGATTTCCTCTACGCAAACAGCAATAGCAAGTCTATTACAGTATTGATATATCCATAAATCCACTTGAATAACAGCTCTGCATATAAAATTCTATTACTATAGAAAGATAAATAAAAGCATTTTTAATATTTATAAAAGAAGTAGTTAACTGATATCTCTATGGAATTTTTTTTTCTTCAGAAGTTTTATTTCCTTTCTTTGTTATTCATGATTTGGTACCTCTCTGTTAGCTCAGTTTATGGATGTTATAATTATTCAAGCAGCGTATTACTATTTTCAACAACTCAGGCATCAGGCCATCTGGTGGTTGGCAGCACATGTAATGTTCACATCAAGCTCAATCTAGAGACTGCAGCTGAGCTGGCATTGCTCTGCCTAGGTCGGAAGACACAGCTGCAGCAGTAGCACAGGCAAGGAACTGGTTATCTTCCTCCCCAAAACAAGCAACACCAAAGCACAGTGTGGACAATCCACACCACCCTACAGACAGGTCCTCAGTAAAGGAGCTGCCCTTCTGCAGAGGAGTACAGGTCACCTAGAGGCCCCTCCTAGCACCAGAGTGGTGGGTTCAATGAGATACTCGTCTCAGGTAGGCAAAACTCCATCATGGTGATTTCAAGAGAGATGTTTAATTCCTTTGTAGTTACTGATTACTTCGGAGTCCTTCCCCTAGACTCAAACACAAGAACAAAAATCTGGCCTATAATCTGTGATAGAGGAAGAAACTCAGGATGGATTCACTGCAATCCTGCAGAGAGAGGTCATCATCAAGAGGTAATATGGATGGGAGGAAAGTTCATCTCCCAAAAAGAATGGGTAAAATTTAAAATGAGAGGGCTTTACATTTCCCATTGCATATTTGCAAGCAAGTTCCTGTCATGCAATAGATTCTTTCCAGAGATTTGCAGCTTCACTCTACCTGAATGGATCACCACACAGAGATTTGTCTGGAGTCTCTTGACCTGCTTTTGCCGAACTCTAAACTTTTCAGTACTGCTTTCATGTATTGTTTCTGTAATATTTAGCACTGCCATAAACTAAGAAGCATATACTGCACAAATCTTCACAACAGATTCTCTTGTAATTATTATTTTATGGTTTTGAATGAAGTACAGAAACATATACTAAAAGTTCTGCTCATTTACCTGGTTCAAATGCAGGCAGTAGGTAACTTGAACACAGAAATGGTACACAAAAGTTGCCTGACTTGCCTAAGGTCACTTGCTGAGCCAGTGAGAGGCTGACATAAGACACATACACTTCATGCAAGAATATGCTGGCATTTCATCTGAAAGCAACACTGAAAGGCAAGCTTTTCTGTCATTCCCAGCAGGCTCAAACCAACAGAGACAAATCTTTGAGTTGGAAACAACGGATTAAACTTCCCAGTGCCAACACTTATTCTTGAATACCAAGAGTATGGGGAAGAGAAGACAGCAAAGCATCATTCTTCTTAGCATACCTTCTATTCCCTGCACACATCTTCTGAGGAAGACAGGCAAACATTCCCTAAGGGCCTGGCAGGAGCCTTACTGGCACAAGTCTAATGTCTCCAGTGCAGCAGCACTTGTCCTGACTACTGGCTGGATTCAGTTCTCACGTATGTTGGAGAATTTGGGATATCTTTGTAAACTCTCCAACCACCCAAGCCTACAGCAAATATTTTGCATCTTTGCCTACGCCAGCAGATAAGAAATTACTTCAGCAATCTTTAGCTGCTTCACTTACTCCCCAGATCAGTTTTACTGTGTCAAAAGAATTCCCATACACCTACTTAACCAGAAATAGCTAAAAGTAAAAAGAAAAAAGGAAGATGGTAATAACAGTGACAAGGGTATTAATAGCAGACAGAAATGCAGTCTGAGGTTTGAATCAGCATTCACTCACCACATTTAGCAAGCCCAGCTTCTCCTTTATATGCTGGCTTTCAGAATCCACAACCATGCAAAATTCATGAGTAATGGCATAGTACTTTAAGTGAAAAAGTACATGGTTTCTTGTCTTTTTGAGTGTAGCAGCTTATCTGCAAAACCACTAGAACAAAATACTCCATAGTGTCTTCTTACAATCTCATTTGCCAGAAAAAATAATTTCTATCTAGAACTGCAAACCATTCAAAATTCAACTATAAATGTACAAAATAAGAAACCTCCAAGAATTAATCTGAAATTTTTACTGTGGTACATAAGACACAATTTGTATTTAGTTATTGTAAACTTGCCTTATTTTCAGGCCATTAGACAACAGAAACGTGAATACCAGCCTGCGAACTTCCATCTGCTAACAATTACTCAACTGCTTTGTAACTATAGTGTTTTCACTATATATATAAAATATATAAAAATAGTGTTTTCAACTGCACACAAAGGGTGCTACTGCCAGGGTTGTTTGGAAAATGCAATTTCATTAATAACATCCAGTTAAATCTGATAAACCAACTGCTATTTCTAAACAAGTTTAAGTCAACTCAGAAGTACCCAGAAAAATTAATGAAAGAGAAGTTATACAGAACTGAGGTTGGACTAAAAACCTAGTGAAGATTTTACAGATAACTCTGGCTTGAAATCACTGTAGTGTAAAAAATGCTCCTCAGTCTCCAGTTCTAATCCTCCTGATCACTGTCAGCAAGTCAGATACTCTGGAGTAACTCTTGGTCCACCAAATGCCCTCATATTCCAGAACATGTGTATCTTCTTGCTAGGACATGAGGGTACTAACTGTCCAGAAACACCCATGACATCTCCATGTATCAAATGCTACCAGTACCATTTAAACCTCCAGCAGCTACTGGAGACTGTGTACTTATTTTACAGCCATTTCTACATGAGTCAATGTAAGAGCTTCCCACTAAATATCTGCTACATCATTAGAGACACAATTCATGTGTAACAAAATAATTGATCACTACAGTTCTGACAGGCAACAGAAAAGATCTAATGAAGAATGCATGAATCTGAAATGTCCCTCAGTTTCATGCAATATATTGCTGCTGAAAAGAAAAAGGAACAGACACCATTTAGTCAGAACATTTTAAATCATAATGGAAAACCATGATCTGATTTTTAGAAACAATAAGCTTTCTGTAATCTTTCACAATGCAGTGTAGTTTAAACAATAACAGTAATCCAGAAAGGACAAAGTGAGGCCATTTCTCCGATAGTCAGGCAATAATCAATTTTTAGGTCTAACTCAAACTTCCAAAGGTTTTTCTTCTTAGAGTAATGGCAGTTGGAATGCAAGAGCAATTAAAACTATATCATTAAGTTTTCAGTAAAGAGACTTTAATATTACAATTCTAACAGTGAAACCATCAAGTCTTCTTTAGTTTACTGTAGGTCCTGGTAGCAGATCATGATGTGTTTTTGATGTAGTATTTCTATCTGAAAATCCAGAAGATAATATAAAGTATAATCCATTGTATTAAAATATGAACTCATCAATTTTGTCAGCTTTTCACTGTAACTTTGTCACAGATGAAGCATACTGTTAAATCAGTTGTACTGTAGCCTCAGGCATTGAGAATGAAATTATTTGGGCTTTCAAAACTGCCAAAGACTTTATACAGCTTTTGAGCTTCAGTTACTGCCAGTTCACTTCTAGTGGAATAGAAAAACATGATTATGTGTAAATCCTAAGAACTAAACTCATGTCTCCAATCTACAGCTTGGTCCTGGCTGTGCTGCAACCTGACAAATTGCAAGAAACATTCTTTTGAAAGCAGTATTACACCCCATATACAACCCATTTATAGTTACACAACTCTGTAAATACCCATTTTGTATTGCACCAGTCCTGGATATTTGCACTCACCCATCAAAATAGGATGAGTGTAACTGTATTACATGACATACAGCTGCCATCTCATCTTTTCCATAACACATTCCCTGTTAGGAGCTCTCATAAACACCATTCTTCCTTTTGATGACAAATTCTCACAATTTATAAGGAAACCAGAAAAGGCAATTCATCGCTGTAGACAACTGAGACTCTTTCTCTTAATCAAAAATTTGTTGCTTTGCATAAGTTAATGGCTTTTAAGCATGCAGCTATGAGAAGTACTGAGATTCAGGGGGTTCCCTCTCCAAAAACTGTCCATTTTCAATTTGCTATTAGTAAGTTGACATTTTTTTCCTCTTTTTATCAGAAAATTAATTTCTTAAGGAGAAAAAGTCCAACTATTCAATTCATTTGTATCTAGCAGATACAGCAGAACAGCCTTCTAATTCATGGATTGAAGGATGTTAAGGAACTAAGGATGTTAATGAACTAAGGAGTTCTGTCTTATATTTGTAATGATTCCCTACAGGTAGTGATAAAACAAAAATTCTGTAATATTTCCATCATAGAATTCAAGATTAATCTCGGTCAGATCTCCAAGGTGATTAATCTTCAACTTAATAAAGCAATGTTACCTTTAGCATGACTCTTTCCACACAGGATACTCTTTACATGAGTTGACCCATTCCAGCCAAAGGGACTGATCTTCTGTGTAAGCTGCAGTCATTCTGAAGTAAAACTTTAGACTGAGACTCTCAGCTACTTATTTTGAAACACTTTGTAAAAAATAAATAGATAATAAAGGTACAAATTCATCCCCAGTGGCAAGCTCTGAGCTGTACTACCTCAAAAAAGATCTGGGGTAAGCTGCACAAGGATGACTGTCAACAGTTTTCCTTCTATCAGTTGACTCCTATAAAATAGCCACTGTTTAACTATCATCCTGCTATATTTCTGGCAAATGGAATACAGTAAGGCAGGGCCAACGAGGGTTTGTAGTGAAGCTCTTGGTAATTACTCTCAAGTCAATCTGCTCTCATGTACAGCAAAGGTGGTGCAACAGAATTGAGGATTGAGAAAAAATTAATGATGCATACAAATACAAGCTGCAAAAATGTGTTAAGTTTCTCTTCACGGCTCACAGAGACATTTGTTTTGGGGCAGTGGAGAGGGAAAGGGATCTTACACACTTGGTAGTATGTCTGTTACATCCTGAAAGCTGTTTACCACCAGGCTTCAAGTTCATTATAGTAGCCCCTGAAACGTGATGACACCATGTGGAATAAAACAAGCTTGTCAGTACCAGCCTAATTACTTCCCAGTTTCATCAACTTCTGATAAAACTCAAATGTAACATTAAAAATCTGACCTCCTTGTCAAATAATGTACTATTCTCCCAGGTTTTTTATTCATTGCTGTATCTCAAATGACGTGATCTTTTTTGATTACATGTGTTACTTGGTGCTTTATTGCTTCTACCAGTGTAAAGAACCTCACAGAACCACAAAACATCCCAGGTTGGAAGAGACTTCAGAAATTTATCTGGTCTAACCTTTCTTAGGAAAGGCAGCCTAGATGAGATTACCTGGCATCCTGTCCAATCACATCTTGATAACTTCCCATGATAAGGACTCTACCACAACCCTGGGAAGGTTGTTCCAGTGATTGGTTGTTCTCACTGTAAAAAAATGCTTTCTTCTATGAAGGTTACTAGCCTTATTCATTGAAAACATCACTCACCTTGCTCATGGAAAACATTTTATTCTTTCCAGCAGAGCTACAGAGGTAAATGTGACAAAGAACTGTGAGAAAGGTCATTATAAACCACAAGTGTTCGTATTCATATTCTCGAGATAGAAACTATATTCTCACATTTACAATGCTGCCATCAAAACAAGCTTTAGCTCCTCATCCAATTCTCTGGCAGCTACGATAAAATAAATATCCCTAATTCCTACATACAGTTCTCTTACCTTCCAAGAGCTGGTTTACTCTAGTTTATTTTCATTCTTTATTTTCTTGGTTAAGAAACTTACCATGAAGTATTTTTTTCAGAAAAATGTATTTTCCACCATGGCAACAGTGGAACAGTTTGCTCACAGAGGTTGCAGAGTCTCCATCCTTGAAGGCTTTCAAGACCTGACTGGATAAAGTTCTGAGTAACCTATTCTGATCTCACAGTCAACTCTGCTTTGAGCAAGAGCCTGGGCTAGAGACCTCCTGAGGCCCCTTCCAACCTGAATTATCCTATGAATTTTTATTCAAGAGATCTTTATCTCTGCAGGCTCTGTCAAGATCTTTCAGTGCTAATGGCTGCTAATAGCCCACAGAAAAGGAAATGTTAAAATCTCTACAGGCTGTTTTCACCGCTGGAGTGAAGAGGTAGTGTTAAATCTATTTCTTTGCAAGGAACTGTAACTCAGCATTAAAATGAGCCACAGGCCAATAAGGGCAATATGAGCTCTAAGCCCAGGAGTAATGTGAGCTTTTGCAACAAAGCTGAGCAAATCAGTTTTATGATGGATACAGGATTTAATCTCTGAATAAATCCACTAATGAAATGGCTGGAGTTTAATTAAGAAAAAAATTAAATTATAAAAATAATTAATTTAATAAAACCTATCAATGTACTAAGTCCTGCTTCCCTAGGATTTGAAAAGAGTTTAGTATCAGTGGGTGACAGAGTGACATATGGAGTCGTTCAGGGGAAGTCATGTGGCACAACATGTAAGGCAAGTGCCCAAAAGGTTTTTTGCTATGTTGGGAGTTAGGAAAATACATTTGAGCATCCAGTATTCATTCACATCCCAATTCTGTATCTCTAAATACATTTTTCTGTGTCTAGCCACATGACAGGAACCGTTTTATGTCTCCTTGATTTGCTGGCACTTTCTTCCCATAACCCAAGAGAAATTACATTCTGTGAATACTCCTTCACTAGTAACCTGAAGCTTGCAATAACCTGGACCACATTTCTTCTACGTGAGAGCCAGTCAGCTCTCATCTTTGTTTAAACAAAGCTAGGCCTACATTCATTTAATATTTATGTTATGGCAGATCTTATAGTCTGATTATAGTAGCCAAGTATGAAATTCCAGTCACAGACAGCCCAAGATTTCTCAAGCACAGGAAAAATTGAATGTGGATACTCAAGGTTGAGAACTTGGGAAGAAAAAGCTCAATTTTTGGTCATCATCAAATGATTTTCTGGTGGCAAACCAGGGGGTTCTGGCTGTCGGGGATGAAGTGGAGTATGGTATAGAAACTGGAAGAGGAGTCAGAACCAAGTCAGTGGACAAAGACTGTGGAAAGAGAAAAAGTCAGAGGATGTTTCAGAGAGAAGGGGCTGAAAGTGTGTGTTCTAGCCACATTTTTCATTTGAGTGACATCCAGAAATTTGAAGACTGTAGAATCTGCCTCTTAAACTCATTAAAGGTTTTACTCTGACGAGAACAATTACTAGCCACTGCAGCATTGCTGTAATATATAGGCAAAAGATGCAATACCAGCCTCAGTCTTGAGATTCCTGCATCTTTGTCACATTCTGCTGCCAATCTTAAGCTTATGTCCAATTAGACGGTTATACTCATTGTTTATGGTTGTGGTGTGGCTTATCTATTATCAGGTTTAGCTGCTGAGGAGGGTGTGGACACTGCACTGTAGAGAATCACAGCTGGTTTTACACCTGCCTGGTGCTGGGTGAAGAGAGGGAACAGAGTCACTTAAAGATGGACTTTGAAAGGAATGAAGTGGGTTCACTGTTCATCGCACGTGTTCCATAATACGTGTCTAACTGCCAGAATCCAGCTATTCATTTTTCCCACCACAAAAACACAAACAAAACAAGAAACCCTAATTAATAAAAACACCCAAACAACAAAAAACAACAACAAATCAGTTTCGACAATAAAGATAATCCAATTATTATATTAAAAAATATACTGGGTTATAGATCACATGGTCTAACCTCTTCCTGAAGAACACAGAGGGGAAATGCTGTTTATAACTGAAACTCAGATTAGCTATGATCAGGATCTGCTTCATGTTCAAAATGTTATAGGCCTCCTAATCCTAAAACTTTTATTATCCTCAGGAATTCAAACAGTCACTTCAGTACAGAGTATTTACATCCTTTAAAGTCATGCAGCTGAACTGGGGCAACAGTTCCTTAAGTAATTTGATGCTCCATGTATTAAATACGTGCCAATAAAAGCTAAGACATTTGTACAGCTCAGGGATTCTGAAAACTCCTATGACCCATTTTCCAGTCTGCACAGGCTGTACAGTTGCACTTACAGTACACCTGCCTCGTAAGCACCCACCCAGCTTGCGAGGGGCTGATCACTGCTGCACCTTCTGGCAGGTGACTGGAGAATCTGTCGTTCCCCTGAAGCTGGAAATTAAAGCCTTTTGAGAATTTCTGTAATATACATTTAATGGTGACTATCAAATTCCACTACAGAACACCACCATATTCCTGATTGTATGTCTATATCTAAGTATAAATACTAGGCTATATACACAAATACTGCCTAATCAACTACGAGTGAAGTAAGAGGAAAGGCTTTCATAATAGAGTTTGGATCTAGCTTCAGTAAAATCATTGCCAAGTCCACAGATGCCACACTTTTAGAAACAGATTTTAGAATGTATAAATATATACATTTGCTATTTCATATTTAATATAAATTCGGTGCGTGCACAAGTGTATGCACACATGCATTTCTGCCTGGATAAGAGCAAAGTTTATGACTGCTTCACTTTTTCCTGAATATGGGATAATGGATTTCTGGAGAAGTGATGCAGTTTAGTAAGTCAGGCTAATGAAGCACCTCTAGAACTTGTACCTAGCACTGTACCAGGATGTACTACTTCAACTAAATATTTCAGAAGAAAGAATGGTTTAGCAATTTCCAGTGTGGTTAAAAAGCCCTATATTTCTCCTTCTATAAAGCAGATATCCAAGCATAGGTGAACCCTTCTTTTGCAACCTGTGCACTGTGCTCCACTGGGCAGGAGAGACGTGCACGTGTCACGTGAGGACCAACTCATGGAAGCTGAGAACTAACGAAGAGCTGCAGATGGAGGTTCTTAGCATTATTTGCAGTTTGTAGGCTATCTCCATCCACTGGGCATTTTTCCACATCACTTAGCTATTCCATTCACTCACCACAAAAGAGTTTTTCCTCCAGCCACAGAGTTTTGCCCTGAACTGTGGGTAGGTGTGGATTTTGCCATCTGTGCTTCGAGCCTCTTTCGTATGTATGGCATAGATAAAATTATCCACAGTTTTTCCAATGCGACTGATATGTTGGGTCTGAATTGAGAGGATTATTTTCATTCAACACTAACTAAATAGACAGTGCTCATTTAGTGGGGCTAGCCAGTACAGCAAAGCCAATCTGCACAGGAAAATTTAAATACAATAATAATACTGAAAATTAAGGGGGGTTAATTCTGTGAACTAAGAGACAATATGCCCTGCAACCATAAAATCAGTATGCTCTCTTCTTTGAGTCAGAGGAAAAAAAAAGAAGAGCCATACCTAACCTAACAGTATGACAGCTATTTCCTCTGATAAAAGGTGGTTTCTAATTCTTTTAAGCTCTGGGTGCTAGAGTAGGATATATCACAATCGCCGTATTGTGTATCTAAATGTAAAATATATATTCAATATAACTTCTGTGAGGCTTTCCATGACCAACTCTGAGGTAAATATTCTCAAGAGGTATCACATGTTCAGGTCACAAGCAAGAGAGTAAAAAAAAGGTTTGCAATTACTTTGGAAGGAGAGGCTCACTCCATCTTAGAGACTCACCTGTCATCTCATTTTCTCAGTAAGAAAAAAGTCTTGACACAAACTCAACAGCTGCTAACTCCCCACGTTTGCCCACACCCACACAGATGTGTCCACTTCTTTTGCCAGCAGACGTGGCTCTTCAGGAGGCTGTGAGGATGATGGCTCTTTATAGAATCTGCACAGGGTAGTAATACAGGGCTATTCCAATGATCACCCTCAAAGCAAAAAACACCAGCAGGATGAAAGCCTCTGGAGTGCCCTGGACTGGACAATAAGCAACTGGACAAGAGACTATAAAGCAAAAGCAGATCTGCAATTCAAAGAGACAATGCAGTGCAAAGCAGCAGGGTATCATTTCATGAAGCCACACAGCACTTTCCTCTAGCAGCTGAAGGATACCACATACATACTGAATTTCCCCTCTCTGCCAAAAATTAATTGCACCAGAAAGCAAAGAGCAGGAGAACAAGGTGTCAAAGGAATACTGATTCATCATAAGGTACCCACACTGACAAAGGGAATGCCACAGCAAGAAACAGTTCCTTTGGGTATATTCAGTTCAGAGTAAGTGTCTCAGAACCACACACAGAGTTGTACAGATGATTTTATTACTGCTGTTTACTTAAGTGTAAATTCCAAAAAGAAGGTAACTAAGCAACTGGTAAAGGTTTCTAATCACTTAACTAGGCTTCTGCAAAGGTCACATGCCTAAGAAGATGTAAGGCTATAAAAGAGGCTATCAAGCAACTAAGGAAATGGATTGGTACCTGGTAATGTTGTAGTCATTGCATATTACAAAAAGGCTGTTGATATCATCCATACACTTCATAAAAAATGTTTTTACACATCTTAATTCCCACGTCATACTGCTACTGCCTAGGTTTCATCCCTAGTGCATGAAGTCCTAGGAAGCGATCAGAATATCCTTGTTTCCTTCCTGCTTGCCTTCCTCCCTTCACTACATATCCCTATGTAATGGATAATCCATACATACAGATATCCACACAGTGGATTCCCAGAGTTGTCTGACAGCTGAAAACCCCAGTGAACCACCAGCAGGTTCTTCTTTCATCAGATAGAAAAAAGGCACAACAATCCTGAGCACTGGAACTATATATATGTATATGCACAGATTAGGAGTAAGATTTACATCTTTATCATTGAGCTTAATTAAACATAGGAGTAGGGTAGTGAAGGATGTAAGAGATTTTCTAATTGTTTCATCCATCATTCCGAGTCAGGTTTCTTATTTACTCTGTCCATGACAAGCAGTCAAATAACTTTCTTAGAGATTGCTTTTAGCTCAAACTAAATTAGAAATTCTTGGATAAAGTTGTGCTCTTCTGGATGTTAAAATAGATGAGAATATCAGTTCAGTCTCCCCATAATTTAAGAACCTATTAAGAATCAAATCCTCAGGGCAGGCATTTTTCATTTGGTCAATGGGTTCAGCATTCTGACAGCACCAAATCCAGCTGAGGAAAGCTGAGTTACAGACATAGCAAAGTTTTTAGATAATGCCTCTACATTTGCATTTAGATAATGCAAAACTGCAAAGACTGCAAAACCTTCCCAATTCTTGATCCATTGTTTTTAAACCTAGCATAAGGTGAGAAAAGATATGCAAAATAAATACATGAGCAGAGATAACTGAAGTCACATATTGTTCCAGGTAAAGTGCCACCTTACCCACGAAGAATGAGCACTCCATAATTGTATACTGCCCCACCAAGGGTAGGAATGACTATTTTCTCCTAGCAAAAATCTTTCTTGGCAGCAGGCAGATGTATGACAGATATCTGCTCCCTTGTGTGTCACAGAGTAGACTAGCTAATTCTTCTCATGGTAATATTGCTGCCAGTGTTTTGGACGACAGCTTCTCCAACATAAGGAAAAAAAAGAAAAGGACATACCTCCATTCATTATGTATTATGTCATGGCAACGTAGGGCTCCATGAGTTCATTAGAAATTATTTGCTCATGATACAATTTAATTTCCTTATTACAGTAATAAAGAAAAGCATAGCTGGGGTTTGACACATGCAATCAAAAAAAACCCAACAAAAAACCCAAACAAACAAACAAAAAACCACAAACCAAACCAAAACAAACAAGACACAAAAAAAAGCCAACCAACCAACCCCCACAAACCAACCAACAAACAAACAAACCCAAAGCAGTGAAAGGAATGCGAGCTTTCTGCTCCTGCCTTTATCCAGGATGCTCATTATGAGTAAGGTTTCCTATTTACTCTGGCACTGGGTTAAGAAAGATGTTGACAGACTGATTCTTGGGAAACACAGAATTTAACTTGCTACCATCAACAAAATAATCTATACTAAACACCAGCTGCAACTGTCAAGAAGCGCTACATTAAATATGCTGCACAGTTATTTTTTGCAACACTGAACATCCAAGTTCAAACAAAACCCAGTAGCCAAAAAATCCTAGGAGCAACAAATCCTCTGGGTGTAAGTCAATACTCAGCCCCGTGCACATTGTACAGGAATGTGAGATTGTAGCTCTGTAGTGTAACAATAGAGATATTGCTCCATAGCCTGAGAAGCAGCGCTCCTCCGTTTACTCCATTTGACCTGCGCAGGCTGCCAGCTAACTCTATTGGCTTACCGTGAGCAAGGTCCCATTTCCTGAGCACAGGGAATCAAACAAGAGACATGTCCTTTGTTCACAGTTCTGAGATCTTTCCAACCAACTATACATAAAAAGTTCCACCTTTTACAGCTTTTTCAGAAGGCTGTGTGCCTGACGTTTGTTATTCTGTTTTCTCAATCTTTCCTTTTGCAGAGCCATTTCTCACTTTCCCCTCACACACAGCTCCAGCACTCCAAGTCCTTCATTCCTAAGTTTAACAGATCAAAGAGCTGCCCTTTGGCTGCAGAGCTAGTTACCAGTTCAGTCTCCAGGCCCCCAATGTTTCACTCTTCTGTTAAGAAATTACTTCTGCTGCTATTTACAGGGTTTATTTATACACATGAAAAACTACTGTTACCACATCGACTTCAATACATTTCTTCTTTTAACAGATTTTACATTTCCCTCAGCAGCCTAATAAGCTTTTATGTACCTAAAGATTTACTAAAGGGCAGAATAGTCAAGAATATTTGTACACTGGTTATGGAGAGCAGGAAGGGAGACTGTTCAGATTTCTTTGTGCATCTTGAATGGTTCAGTGATCATTCGTTGTACAAAACAGAAGATTGGATTCAAACCTTTAACCTGACAACCTGCTCTAATCGACCCTGCTTTGTTTGAGCACTGGGTTGGTCTGATGATCTCCAGAGGAGCCTGCCAACCCCAGCTGTTCTACAGCATAGCACTGCACATAGTACTCTTCCCATCAAGTAATAAGCTGTACCTGGCCCAAAGTGCACAAGTAGTAGCTCTACTGTATTTTTTTTACAGTCTCTGTAAAAGATACCCTAAAACTGGTTTGGTTTTTTTTTTTAAATCAGCTACATCAGGGTATATTCCTCCTCCTTAGTTTCTCCTCTTCTGAAGCAAAACAGGGAATTGCAAGAATTCTATTTTGGTCATACATTTTCATCTTTCATTGAGATTCAAATTTATTTCTCAAGTCCTTGCAGCACTCTTTTCTTTCTTGGATTTCTTGATTATTGCTTTGTTGATGATTTGTTCCACACCTCTACATTTCCTGCATGTTAATGTCCAATCCAGCAGATAGATCACACTGAGCAAATCAAGCACTCGTGAACTTTGAGCTCTGACTCTCTTCCTAGAGATCTATAGTCCAGCTCTGACTCTCTTCCTAGAGATCTATAGTCCTTCCCAATTCTTGTATTGCCTCAAGGCTTACAATTCTTTTAAGAATTCTTCCAAAATACATTAAAATGTAGTAGCCTGGTTTTACTCTCTTTTACTTGACTGACAAACCAGAAAGATGGTGAAGTGCAAAACTATCTGAAGAGGACCAGTAACAAACATATCAAATATTCATCCCACTCCTACACACTCTTTCATTAATGAGCCATCTAGGCAGAATCAAGCAGTGTCTCATACTGCCTACAACCTTCCAGTGGTTTATATCTGATCTTGGTGAATACTGATTATATTTTCAAAGCCACTTGGTATATTTAAAAATAAAGCATAAAAAATTAAACCTAATTTAAGACATACCTTGAACATAGCAAGATCTAACTTTTCACAGTGACTTAACAAAAACTCTCATCGATAAAAGACTTGAAAAGCCTGCCAGCTTCAGCTTCTCAGGCCATCAGTGTCAAAGAATTTTCAAGAAGGGCAAATCACAGAGGTAAGTTAAAATCTGTTTTGCAGTTATTTCATGTGAACCACCATAAGAATCAACTAAGTCGTATCGATTTGGTCACATGAACGCCGAAAGGACCTTCTCATCTTGCCCCAGAAAATGAAAGACATCGAATGATCAGGAAAAAATGAAACCCAGTAAACTGAGTTAAATTTTCATAATAGTTTCAGCACTATGATTCCCCTCAAGGCAAAGAGAAATGCATTGGTTCAGCTTAGCAGAACTTGGCACACCGAGCAGTTTTGTACTGTTCAGAGTACCAGCCCTTGAAATGTTTCATCTCTAACTTCCATATGGCTACATGTTAAGTAAGATTACGCAGTTCTTTTCCATCTTAGCATTCTATTCTAAGTATTTAATTCATCGCACATCATGAGTCAGTCTGTGTTTTCTGTCGTTTTCTGGGTTTTGTTTTTCATTCTGTCTTTATGTTCCCTCTCAACAATGTCCAACAGTTGGATTGGATCTAACGCTGCACTTGAGAGACTTTCCACTGATTTGGGATCTGTCTCTTGCTGTCAAGTTTATGAAACAGGAAGTTTTATAAATTTGCAATACATAATAAACTGTCAATTCCACCTGGCTTTTGTCAAGGAGCTCAGGTTATTTTCAGGTATGTTAGGATACATGGATAAATGCAATATTTACATCAATAAAAGACAGATTTATAAGCAAAGAACTAAACTGAAGTCGCTCTGGCACACCTTACTCTGGTAAACAGGAGTAATGCTTTTGCAGAAACCCAGAGCTTGGCAGAGGCTCCTGCACTGAAGCAGAGTACAGCTAGGCACACAGAGACAGGAATTAAGCACAGCATGACCTAAGTACCCACGTGAATTTGCAGTGAACCGCCCAGGAGTCTGAGAGCAGACCTCCCCACCGAGGCACTGGCACACAGAAAACAAGGTCTGTGAAAGACCAAGTGTCATTATAGGCACATATGATAAAAAGATTATTTACAAGGTAACTAAGCAGCCAGGAAGAGTCATGTAACATTTTCCCAGCGTAGAGGAAAAACAATGACATGCAGTCTTTCAAGCAAGAGACTGATTAAACACAACAGGAAATGAGAAATGTACCTCCCTCAAAAGTCTGACACAGTAAGAACTGCCTCAAGAGACACAACCATCTCTTCGCTTGCTGGTACTCTGATGATTCTTCTGTCAGCTGTAGAATGGGGATAACCAGACTGCCTATCCAGTGATTCATACCCCTGGCATATGGTAACATTCTTTCACTCGGTTCTGAGCTCATCATGTAGCCCTTGGCTGTCTTCAACTAGAGGGCATGGCAAGTAATTCATTGACTTAATTTAGCCTTATGTAAAGCACAGGGATTATATGAAAGCAAATTAAAAATGAGCATAAAACCCAGGAAAATATGTTTGCTACTTTGCTTGTTCACTTTACTGGCTTAGCCACAGGGATATGTTGATTCTTCTTTTGTACTGGGATTTATTTTCTTTTATAAAGCACTTTACAAGTTTCATTTGAGAAAGCTCAACAGAAGGAGATTTCAAAAATATGTTAATTGAATGTTGACAGAAATCTCCGTGGACGCCCACAAAAGCAAGAATCTCAGGAAATGTCTGTGAAGATCTCCAAATTTGTGCATGAAGACTAATTTTAATCACATAGTTCTGGATTTATTTTTATGAATCAATGCCACATCAGTCTTCTATGGCCTTTTATTCCAAACTGTTACGTATGGAGCCCTGCCAAAAAGGAACTCACATCATTGGCAAGCTGTTGCATGAGCCTTAGTTAATACTGCTTACTGTTTTCTTAGTTTTTAGGAAAGGACTATGAAGACAATTTATAGTTCCCTCTGTGTGGCTTTGGTTTTTCTGACTTGATTTTACCAGTTATTTAAAAGCCCCGTTTCATCAGGCTTCCCTTCTTGTAGAAGAGACTTCATTAGAGGTCTTTTAGAACAAAAAACTACCTTATCTCACCTTCATTATAAAACCGTAGTCCATTTCAGGGAACTACCTTCAAAGAAGCCAGATGAGATAATGGCAGCACAGAACAAAACCAAAGCAGATAAATGTAGTGCAGTTCTCCACCTAGATGTACCCAAAATTTGTAGGAGGTAAAAGTCATCTTTATGCACTAGCTGGAACAATTCTTAAGCCAATCTCCTGATCTTCTCAGCTACCACATGCATTGCCAACAGAAATGCTGCACACTGATGCAGAATATAACTTCCACAGGGATCAATACTGCACTGCAAATTAAAGACTTTTTTCCCTTGGATTTCTCTAGACAGCATTAAATATGCATACTTTGCAAGCATATCCTTTTTTCCAGAAAAAAAAAAGACATGTAAGTATTGTTATACTCTTACTTACCAAAACAGAAATAGTTCTGTAATAAAAAGGGTGTGTCTATCTCTCTCTTTGTATAGCAGTTATCATAAACCATGTCACCCTACTGTCATATCACTAATACAGGCTCAGTCTTAGCAGATGTTCTGTAATCTCAACTTCTAATAGTATCACTGGCAGTGATTTACATTCAAAGAGAAGTGGTTCACATTCCAATCTTGTCAAGGAAAGCACAAATGCACTACAAGCATTGATTCTGAGAACACGCTCTAGTAAGAATAATGGAGTAAGATGAAAAAGAAACATATTTCCATATCCATTACAGATTTCAAATACAATTAATTTGATACAGATGCTGCTAAAATAAATACATAAATAAATCACTAAGCCCTACCATTCACTATCTTGTCTAAAAAGAAGTTGAAAATGACAATCACAGGGAAGTTTGCCTAAGGAAAGGCTGAATGTTTGGGACCAAACAATAAGTTGGCAGAAGGAAAGAATACTTGCTGACATGACAAAATGGTTTTTGTCAAAGCTCTGGAATCTGTAGCATCAAAGCTTGACAGGAAAAGCTCTGCAGGCCTCTACCAAAGCCAAAAGTAATGAAGTGTACTTACATGTACTCCCTGTGTGCAGAATGCACTGCAGCTGCATTGCTGTAACGCCACAAAACTATCGCCGATGACAAAACATCCAGGGTAGCATCAAACTGAAAGAGATACAGAGGCAATTGGTTTGTGGGCCAGGAAATGTGCCCTGTGCTAACAATGAATTTACTATCCTGCTGCACAGCCACGAAACACCTTCAAACAAGTTGTTTTAATGAACAAGGGATTTACATTTATTAAACTGATCTTCAGATTTTTTGCCATGTGTTATTGCATAATGATACACTTTACTGCCCAGGAAGTTAATCAAGGGATTCCAAACTTTTTTATTTGCAATCCATCACCTGCAGAGAAGTTAAGAAAATAAAAATCCCACCACAGTGTGCCACTTTGGCACCACAATGTGCCACTTTGGCACCACAATAGTTAAGATACTATTGTGATTCTTATGCAGGACTGAAAAAAAAAAAACCCACAAAAAAAAGTGTTTGAAAATGCCTGTCAAGCATTTCTTTTCCTACAAAGTCACTACTTTTCTGCAGTAGCAGGTATTGGTTCAAACCAATGAAATATTAACTTTTTTTTCAGAATCCCAAGATTTCATAATATTCTGTATCATCAGAAAAATGGTCATGTTTATATTTCTGGTTAATGAAGACATGATGTCAGAAAACACCAGAAACCAGGCTTGTCCCACCAAAGAACTTTCATCCTTAAGTCAAACTTTCGACAGAGTCAGTCTAACCTTCACATTTGACAGCAAAAGACAATTTATTTGAAATGAGTCACTTTGCTTGGTAGGATTTTTTTCCTCTGCTGCTAATCAGGAAATTCATGGCAGCTACTAGAGAGGAAAGGTGTCACCCCAGAGTCAATAGGAGTTTTACCATAGACTCCAGTAGGAAAAAGGTCACACTAAGTTCAGAAGGAAATTTCAGGATTTGGCTCAAGTTCACCAACGGAACTGATTAAGCCAAGAGATTTTGCAGATGAAACTCATATCTGGTGGATATTTATCAGTAGTGAGATACAAGTAATGATATTAACTCCAATATAAGACTTAGAAACTGAAACAGTATAATGAAAGTATCTTTACCATCCTCTCCAAGGTATGGCTTCAACAATATTTTTTCTAATCCATCGTTGACTTTGCACATCTTGCCAGGAATTTACAGTAATAAAAAAGTACAGTATGGCATGTTTAGAAAAAGCCCATGAAAAAAAGAAAGATAGAGAATATTTAGATTGTATCCCTACTTACAGCAAATCCAAACGACGATGCACTGTACCTCATTACGGAGACAGCTATAGGAAAGAAAATATTATTTAGAATCACTTCAAATCTTTTCTGGACCCTTTCATTTTCACTTGTCCAAGAGCAACAAAACCAGTTTCAACACACAGACTTAGTTTTACCCAGTTCCCACTAGCACAATCTGACCAAAACTTAAAAAAGGTCCACAAAAAAGCATTTTGCTGGAGGAAATGTCACTCGAGAGATGTTTTTCTGTCTTCCAAAACTGTAATGGAGCAGACCCTAGTGTAGCATTCAGAAACAGTCTGTTTATGAAACATGCTGCATTTCAGATGCAGCTTTGAGGAAAAGCATGTTGTAATCACTATTCCAAACTCTCAGAAAGCTTCACATGTCTCAAAGTGTTCCTTGCTCCCGCTAGGCACAAAAGCCCACCTGATCTGGCTGACAGAAAACTATGCAGGCCCATCCAGACTTCTTCACTGCCACATTTTTGACAAAAAGCCCCAAAAAATGCTTCAAATTCCATCAAATCAGTGCTTTCCCATGGAAAAAGCATTAGCAGGAAACATTCTGACTGGCTCTGATCTTGTCTTCAAATAGAATACAAACAAGGCTTTATAAATGGACTCACACCTACAAAAAAAACTATCACTTTTATAATTTTACTCCATACATCCTAACCCTATCATCTCACCATTCCCAATCCTAAGGGGTAACGTGCAAGGCAAAAATAACTTTCAGCAGCCCAGAGGAATACCAGGGAAGAACCAGGCAGCAACGGAAGAGGCCATTGCCTTGAAGTGGGACTTTATCAAGCTGCAACTCTGAAGCTACAGGAGCACTAGAGCTACAGCAGGCTCTGGAGCGCTCAGCGGCTCTAGCCTTCCTGCTGTGCTTTATGCTGTTGAGAGAGAACAGGCTTAGCCAAACCTGGGCTCCCTGAATGGAATGTACAGAGTTGTACTTCTGGTATTAAGAGGGCTTGGAAGAAAGCCTGAAAGGATTTATTTTACTACTCCTTCATGAAGAAATACCAGTTAACTTACTGAGAAAACATACATTTTTGTAAAAAAAAAAATAAAAATTACTTGAACTAAAAAGGAACAAACAACCCAGCAGGCTCATCAACAAATGTCAATCTTAGGCTTACAAACAGAGTATCTAATTTTCAGTATTCCAGTATTTATTAGAACAGCTTGTCAGAACAGAGCTGCTATGGTTTGACTGTTCTTTTCAGTAACAGCAAGCTGCAGTTCTGTGACTCTTATCTGGATGAACAGAAATTAAAATCTTGGGGAAAACAACTATTTTCACATCCACCTAAGACCTAGCTGTGGACACAAGCATGCCAGGTATCGCTTCATCAGTACAGCTGGCCAAAACACAAAGAAGAGTCATCAAGTTCATTTCCAGATTCCCATTTTCTCAAAGCAGAAGATTATTAAACCAATTAGTATGGATTTACGGTCCCCACACTTCATCTCCTAGGTGAAAAAAGAGAGGCTGTATTTCTTGGTCAGGCTTGCCAGGCAAGAGCTACACCTGACAAGCTGACACTAGCTTGCAAATTCGAACACTTGGCTGCATGATAATATATTACCTATCCAATTTTCATGGTATGTCCCCTTAGAGGCAAACGGTTTCAAAAGCTGCAGAAGTTGCATCCATAAAAACCCCCCAGGCATTCACAGGTACACACAAGCTTGCAATGTTCCTGGCGTTGCTGCTTTCATACCATGCAGTTCAAAGCCACACTTTTACTCCTACTTCTATTTCTAGCTTGCTTCTGTAGTGGAATTAGCTCCTCAGTTTTTACTAAATTGCCAGCTTTCTTCCTCATTCTAATCCAGACTTAAAGCAAATTAACTCTGTGGTTCCCTCCCAAATGAATATATGATTTCTGTGGGTGATAAGTGCATAGAGATAGCCACAACTTTAGGATGCTTTCAGGGACATATTTGGTGTAGTTAAAGCATAAGGTCTTTAGCATGAGAACTGTGTTTATTTTGATGTATTCTATCAGAGTGAATATCCACAGCACTAACACACAATCTGTTTGGCCTGAGCAATCTAAAACAGTCATGAAAAAGAAGTATTAGCTAACAGTGTCACAAGTCTGATTAAACCTTCTTGCTAGCTAGCGAATATGACTGGAGGAAACACTTTCCAAGGACGGGTACACTACAATACCCTACCTTGTAGTGGGAGAAACCTGTAATAAAAGTAGTAATGACCCTTTAAGCACTGGAAAGATACATTAGTGTTTACATACTGGTTTTCTAATGGGGAAAACAACCCATTTGTTTTTCTTTCAGAGTCAAATAACAACATTAAAGCACTATAAGCCCCAACTTCAGCACGTTAACACTTCCAGATGACAAGTGCAGTCATAAAGCTCAAGAGTAAGTGACCCCAGTGGCTCAAAGGGTGTCAACAAATACAGGTCACCACAAAGTGACCACATCCTCTAAAGACAATGACTGGCTCCTGTTCTAGGCACTGAAGCTGAAAGGGCTTTAAGGGAAGTACATCTTAGCATCTAAGAACTCGAGACCCCTGGGCAAAGGAATAGCCAGTATGGTCCTTATGCCTCCAGTATGACTGCTGCTCTCCAGGAGCCATGTGTGGCACTGCAGGAAAGGATCACAGAGCTTTTACTGAGCCCTCACCTTACATCTTCTCAATACACATTTTCAGTTAATACCAGATAAGCCTCTGATGTAAAAAACCCCAGAGATTCCCAATCTCCATATTGAATTAGTACAGTGGTGGGAAAGAACAGAGCAGGCAGCTTAAAAATCCTGTGGAGCCACTGTATACATTCAGCAGCTCCACTGCCATGACAGTGGGAGCCTGCTTTTAGCTATTTTATTGGCTAAATTGGACAGCATTTTATTACCCCTACAATAAAGCAGATAATCCTAATGCATTTTCCTGACATTTGTAAACGGAACTTGCAAGCAGCCGGCAGCTAAAAATAGAGGCAGCACAGTAAGGCACAGATCTACTGCTGCCTCCACCTGCACAGCCACAGCAATTTGTGAGGGCTGCCAACCAATAGATCAGATTTTGCTGTGATTCCTTCACTCCTTCAAAGTGATTCCAAATAAAGAAAAACGCCTCATTTCACACACATTCTACCTTCAACAAAATAAGGGGTTTATTTATTTCCACGTGCCTCAGAAAAATCATGTGGCCAGGGCCCTAGTTCCAATTCCATTCCAATTTAACTCATCAGCCATCTAGTCTCACACTGGGTTTGGCCAGGTTTACCCCAGCTAAAACGTGTTCCTGGAGTGCCAGGACCCCACAGTGACCCTTTCAGTTACTTCTCTGCATTTGGAGACCACCCTGGCAGCTTTTTACACAAATGTAGGAGGCAAGAAATAGGACAGGAAATTAACTCTGCCTCCAGTTCTCCCAAACAGAAATCCTTGGAATGAGTCTGACTTCAAATGAGAGATGGTACCTACAAACCTCTCCTCCACTGGTCCCAAAAATCCCCTCTTATCTACGCAGAGAGGGGAACACTACTTTTAGGAAGCTCCTCTTGATGGGACAACCACTCCATCAAGTTTATTTTTAAATTAGTCTTTTTGACAGACACACCTGGATATCAGGACATAAAATACCATGGCTTCAAAGCACACAACCTACACAATTTGAACAGAACTGAAAATGTTGACTTTATTTTGACATATACTACCACCCATACCTTGCAGGTTGTACAGAGTGACAGTCAATAGGAACTGGAAGTTGTGCTGAATCAGAAGTGAAACTGAAATAGTCTGTTTTCATTGCCAGTGTTGGTAAAACATCAAAAACTAATGTTACAATAAATATTTCAAAATAAATCCTTTCCAAGCAGAGAAAACCAAATGAGTAATACTTTCTAAAAATCCCTCATAACAACTGAAGGTGAAGAAGAGACATGACTCTGACACTGTTAATACTTGTAAAAAAACTCTACTGACCAGGACCAACAGGTACAGATACATTGCCCCAGGCACCTCCTCCCCTCCTCAAAATTCTAGTACAGCAAAATTTAGGGATTTTTATGCACAGATCAAAACGTCTGCAATCAGCAGAGTAGCTAAACATCAAATATCTCAGACAGAAGCGTGCCAGACGTCTAATTTACGTGGGCAGATCCAGTGCTACCCATCAGTGTCGTGTTCTACATGCATAGTTCTACACAGAGTCATTGGCAAAACTGTGCCAAGCCTCTCTATAAAAAAATGTCCAGCTCATTTTCCCAGTTTATAACTACATCAGCATGGCAAAACCCCTTAGTTCTGGGCAATACCATTATACTGTTATGTATGAATCTACCACGTAGAAGCCTAAGTTTAATGTGTATCAAACCTCATTAGAATTTATGACTACTTTGTAAAGAAGTCCCTAAGAAGGTTCATGCTTCCACCTGCCTGAGAGGTGTCCTAGTGACTGTGCAGAACCAAACACAGCAGAGTGCCAGGAGGCTGGTCCCTGGGGAAGGCTCAGCTGTGGTATGTGACTCACCGAATGGGGCTCCAAAGCAGCCAGACACCACGTCCTGAGCTCTGCCACTGCCTGGGGCATGGTTGTTAGGCCAACAAACTACTCGAGGTTTTTGGTTTTTCCAATTTCTGAATTTGTTTTCTGCACAAATTCTACAGACTTCAGAGCAGTGACTTTATCTTCCAGTCTGTCTCTACTACGGACAGGGCTGGAACATCTGAACTTGTACAAAAACAACAATGCTAAGGAACCTAGGATTTACCACTCCCTTCCTTCAAAATTAAAGTGCAGTCCCACCAAAACTAGTAATTTGCTTTACATTTTCCTTCCTTTTAAGAAAACACTGATCCTTGACATAAACAAGTGACTCTATCTACTTCTTCATAACAATTTATGTTACTTCTTCCATAAAACAGAAATCATCGAGTTATCCTGAAAACTTTTGCAGATTCAGTCCAGTAACAATGTCTGCTACTGGTAGAGGTAAAGATTTCCAGGAGTATCTTTCTTTCCTTGTCCATTACTCAGTTAACTTTTTGCTTATTTGTTTTCATCTATCCCAATGGTCAAATCTTTAGCAGCTACAAACTTCCATAGCTTCATCTACTTCAGTGAACAACAGCAGTGTCTATCAGTTGAAGATTTTCCTCATTTCTTACTGTAGAAAAAGCAGAATTTCATGGCTTTGGGCAGAAGTTTTCCTTTGAGTTTAATCCAAATTCTTGACAATTTGCTGATATTTTAGCAACAAAGTAATAATAATTATTAGAAACTCCTAAAGTCAGAGATTATATCTTAAATTGTTCATTTTTCAATGTTTCTATTTCAGAATTTTTCATTTATTTTTGTTTTCCTGGCAAAGAATTCAGTGTCAGTTCTCCTTTAATTCACTTTGTTTACATGTTTTCTGATTGTAATTGTCTTGTGGCTGCATCAGTGCCTCATGATAAAAGATCAGGAGACTTCCATTTCAGGAGAGAAATATTCAGAGTATTGGCTTTCACGTAGGCAGCACAGATGCAGTTTAGCCAGACTGATTATTCATTATTCCATGGTGCTCTCCAATAGTAGCAGTCTCAAAAACCAACAAGGTAGTCCTGTCCTAAAGCTTACTTGGTCTCCTAATTCCCTTCTGTTTGATGTGCTTTCATCCTGGCCATTAGTAGCAGAAAAGCACCCACATCTCCACTGGCACGTCCCGCAAATGAACAGAGCAGACTGGGCAACCAAGCAGGACTCCACACTCCTGAAATACACAACAATCCTGCTACAAAAAACAAGGTATAACTTATCAAATGATGGAAAAATTATCTGTGTGAAGAAAACGCTGAACGAGCTTTCCCCACAATACAAAACAGACAGTCACCAAGAGCACTGCAGTAATAAAAACAAGGAAACACTGAATGACAGAGACACACACATATCCAAAGGGTAAATCTGTTCCTAATTTCAGAAAAAATAATGCCTGGTCTCTCTTTTAACAGCTGCTGTAATGTTGTTTGTACACACAAGCCTTCACTGCCACCCCTTCAGCGGGTATAACACTACAAAGTGGTCAGCCAAATATACCAAACCAGTCCATTTTGTATGGCATTCTTTCCAACATTCAGCGATGAACACAAAACCCCATTTGCTTAGGGAAGGCTTTTTGTAAAACTAGAAAGCTGGCAACTCCAGTAAGGCAGAGTTACCAGCAATTCCCAGGGCTGCCCAGAAGCCTGGGCAGAGGAACTATTACAGCAGGAGCAAGCACTGCGCAGAGCAATGCACTGCAGTGCTGGTGCTGGGAGAACCCAGGACCCCCCCTGGCCAGCATCTCGCTGCTTCTCATGCTCCCCTGCTCCCTTCCCCAGGTGCCAACCTTCTGTTTTCAAACAACAGCATCTCAGAGAAAGAACACAAATCAGAGAACAGGAGTGGTGGTTTTGTTTAGTTTTGCCTTTCCAGGGGGCAGGAACTAAAAGAGGTCCATATGTTACAGCCCCAGCTGAGCTTTATCAGGATGCTAAATGCATACATTTGCATTTAAGAATAGGAATAATAAAACTTGAAGGTCTGTAAGAAACATACTGGTTTTCCTTCCAGGTACAACAGTGCAAACTCTCTGCAGTGGAATATACAGGTGCATAGTTTCATCTGTTATGGATCAAGTGGGGTCACTTGAATCACCCAAAATAACTCAGTGCAAAGACATTAAAGCACATTGTTTTTTAATGAAACTATGTATTATTGATGTCCCAGCTCCAAATATAACAACTGCAATAGTCCAGAACATTGCAAGTGCCTGTAACTGCACATTCACCAGGAGGACCAAGTGGATGAGGCCCTTCACAGACAGATAGGAGTTGCTGCTCGTTCACAAGCCCTCGTCCTCCTGGGGGACTTTAACCACCCTGGTATCAGTTGGAGAGCCAACACAGCAGGGCATAAGCACTCCAGAAGATTCCTGGAATGCATTGATGATAACTTCTTCCTCCAAGCAATAGAGGAACAAATGAGGAGAGATGCCATGCTAGCCCTTGTTCTTACCACCAGGGAGGGGCTGGTGGACAGTGTTAAGCTCATGGGCAGCCTTGCTGCAGTGACCTTGAGGTGGTGAAGTTTAAGATCCTAAGGGCAGCAAAAAAGGGGGTGCTCAGTAAAAGTGAAACCCTCAACTTCAGAAGAGACAACTTTGGCCTCTTCAGGAACCTCCTTGGTGGTGTACAATGGGACAAAGTCCTGGAGGAATTGGGAGCCCACAAAAGCTGGTTGACTTTCAAGGATCTTCTCCTCCAAGCTCAAAGGCACTGCATCCCTGAAAAGAAGAAATCAGGCAAAGATGCCAGGAGGCCAAAATCAGACACAAAAGGGAAATCCACAAAGGGTGGAAGCAAGGACAGGTGACCTCGTTGGTCAGTTTGGGGTCCCCTGTCCTGTCCGCTCCTCCCTGCAGGTGCAGCCTTTCCCTTTCTGCACCCCCAATGTGGTGCACAAGACCCAGCAGTGGCCTTGGCAGTGACTCTAACCATGGGGTGTTATCCCTGCTGGAAGCAGCCCCTGGCTTTGAGAACAGGCTGCTGGCTGCAGACACTGCAGTTAGTTAGAAGAACTGACCTGAAAAGTAGAATTACTGTACAGAATTAGCTCTGTTCTCACTCAAACCAGGATACGGGTTGAGAGTAAGCATGAAGAAAAGGACTTGGGAGTGTTGATTGACGAGAAGCTCAACATGAGCTGGCAGTGCGCTCACGCAGCCCAGAAGGCCAACTGTATCCTAGGATGCATCAAGAGAAGTGTGGCCAGCAGGTCAAGAGCGATGAGTCTCCCTCTTTACTCTGCTCTTGTGAGACCCCACCTCAAATACTGCAACCAGTTCTGGTGTCCCCACCATGAGAGGGACATAGATCTGTTGGAACGAGTCCAGAGGAGGCCACAAAGATGATCCAGGGGCTGGAGCACCTCTGCTACGAGGATAGGCTGAGGGAGCTGGGATTGTTCAGCCTGGAGAAGGGAAGACTCCAGAGGGACCTCATAACTGCCTTCCAATACCTGAAGGGATCCTACAGGAAGGCTGGAGAGGGACCCTTCACAAGAGTGTCTGGTGATAGGACAAGGGGAAATGGTTTTAAACTGAGGGAAAGTAAGTTTAGATTGAATCTTAGGAAAAAGTTCTTCAGTCTGAGGGTGGTGAGACTCTGGAATAGATTGCCCAGAGAAGCTGCGGATGCCCCCTCCCTGGAGGTGTTCAAGGCCAGGTTGGATGAGGCCTTGAGCAACCTGATCTAGTCGAGAGGAGTCCCTGCCCATGGTGGGCAGGTTGGATTAGATGGTGTCCAAGGCCCCTACCAGCCTAAGCCATTCTATGATTCTATGAAGCTTTTGCAGCTTGTATCTGTAATCCACAGGCTTTGGAATTCTGAGCTTGAAGCTTGCTTCCAAAACCAAAGGGAGCAGTTTGGCCCTGGACAGGGACAAGGCATGAGTGGTATCTTGGCTATAAAAAAAACCCCAGAAACAACCAGAAATGTAGAGTGATATCAGACACACTCAACAGCTGCTTCTGCAGTCCTGTGGCTAAGGTTTATAAGTTGCTGTATCCAGATGAAGGTTATAGAGATTTATGACCTAGGAGACTCTCCAAAGGCTTAATTTCTCCCATCTTTTGTGTTTTACTGACTGCAGGCAGGGAAGCATTCAGGTTCTATACAGTATTAAAACATTTATTCTTGGGAGTTTGGCCAGTTACTTGAAAGCAGGTTTTACCCAAGTTAACAGAACAAGCCAAAAACCTAGGCTGAAGGTTTGTAAATGTTTGTCTGACTTAAATGGGTTTCTGGAAGCTTCACAGAGATCCAGCGAACTCATACTTTATACAGGTATCCCTAGTCCTGTAACAACTTGGACACAGGCTAAATTTTACCAGTCACTGAAGGTTCTGAATTGCTAATAAAAGGGCTGAAATACTGCCATTATTCTCAGGTCCTGGTAAATTCCCACCCTGTGGACACATCAGAAAGATGTGGAGATCCTTTCAAAAGGATAATTAAAAGACTGATACTGTTCACAAGCTACTGCTCAGATCTATTAACATACAATTTACATGCAAAGATTCAGACTAACTGCTGCGTAACCAACAATAAATATATGAATATCATTGTCTGTGCTATGTAGTGGTGTCTATATGAACAAATTACTGTTAATTAACTTTTTTTTTTACAACATAAGCACATTTAAAGGAACATAACTGGTGGAAACCGCACCCCCCACACTGGACAAGGTTATTTGTCTCTATTACTGCAAAGAAGCCTCCTGGTATAATTTTAAGACGATGCTTAACTTTATATTTGACAAATTTAGACTAAATAATATATATCAGAAAAGTCCAAGTGCCAAACCTCCAGATTCAGCACCTTTTTTTTTTTTTTTCCTAATTTATGCTAATATTTCAAACTTGACTTGCTTGTGAATTATATTTTCAACAGTTGTGGTATATGAGGCATCAAGATCATTTAAACAAATGATTACAGCAGTGTCCCTATTTCACAGATAAGGAAAGAGAACTCTGAAGAGAGAGTATAATTGTTTGAAAAGGCATCTAGGTCTGGGTGGTTGGCACAGTCTCACACATCATACTCCCTAAATAACTTTTGACAAAACCTAAACATTCCCTTTTTTAGGATTCTCATCTATAAAACAAGACGAAAGTACTTCCATACTTAAGGATGCTGTAAACAGGGAAAATCATTTTGCCATATGGAAGCATCAAGTAATTCTGCAAAGAGTGACAGCAGGCACCATGACTCTCTTCTCTATTTGAATAAACTGCTTCGTGTTCTGAGCTGCCTTTTACGATATTTCACATTCCCAAAGCACTGCCTTAAAGTTTGCCTTTCTAAAAGTTAACTATGGAAAATGGTAACTGAATTAGCAATGATCTGCACGATCTTTGCAGCATTCCCACAGCTTAGCAGTTGTAAGATGCTCTATTTTTATACTAGAAGAATTTCAGAAGACTTCTGAAAATCAAAGATTTCCTTTTCTATAGAAATACAGCAGTCCTTCAGAAGCATATGAAGTTCTGAAAAAGCATACATATTGAAAATGATTTTGTATTGCCCTTTAACTTGCATTGCTCTAATGTAATTATAATTATTGAAATGGATGTGGCTAGTGCACCCCATCAGTGTGTTACTACAAGCTCATTTCTGTCCTGCTGAAACCTCAAGAACACGCTCTCTCATGCAGTGAGACCCATGAATGCAAAGGTGGCTATTTTAAGCACCCTTCATTTTAGATTCCTTTGAAAAGTTCTGAATTTGGAACACAGAAAAACGAGCCCACACAAAATTGTCAGTTGGACACCCAGTAGTGAAGACACCCAAAATAATTATGAGAAAAAGCTATTAAAAACTACATTCAAACTCGGGTAAACGAGGACATGTAGAGAGGCTGATGCTCCTCCCCCCCCAACAATTTCTAGCGTAATGATTTATCCGTAGGTTTTTTGGGGTTTTTTTGCAAAACTCACAGAAATGACACAGAAACTCTGTCAGAAGCAATGAAGGTAAAATAAGATATTTCCTTGCCACTTGCCCTGGTATTTTTATCTGGTTCCTCCCTCAACTAACAGGTGGTTAAGTCCTGCAGTGCTGTTCTTGAAGAGGATAAACAGAATTGGAATAAATCCCCTCCACATACCCATTTGTGATTTTGAAATGGGAAGACTGCTGCCCTGGCTGAAGCCCAAGAGTGCCTGACCCCAGGACAGGGAAGGGCCGCTCGAACCTGGATCCAGCACAGAACTGCCCCGCGCAGCGCTGCAACAGACTGCTTCTCTGGAACCCTGTGGAAAATGATGTGCAGGGATCACTGCCTTCCCCAGCACTTCCTACACCAGCCAGTGACTAATGCACAACTGGGTCCCTTATTGTCAGTGGGAACCATACAAGACAGAATGTGAAGATCAACAGGTTTTCTTTATCATAATAAAAACCAAAACAAAAAAACAACCACGACAAAAAAAACCCCAAACCACCACAAACAACCCCACAAACTAGAGGCTTGTATTAATTTTTCTATGCATGGCTTTCCTGAGTACGCAAAGAACGGAACACAGTGTGTGAAGACAAGACCAGGAGAAACTCATACTCATGGCATTTAGTCTCATATTAAATGCTTGTTTGATGAGCATTTTAATAACCTTAGAAATATGAAAACCAGGGAAGATTTGAACTGAAAGGTTTGTTCGTAAATTAATTAGCCATCTTCATTGCCACCTTCATCATCTCTATCAATTTCAGAGCCAAGGCACGTATCACGGTGCCCCTCATTTTTATTAGCTGGCTAGTAAGCTGCTCCAGAACCAAAAGAAGCTGCCAAAGACAATTAAGTAGCCTGCCAGAATACAGCACAATATTACAGAGATTTTCGTTCTGCAAAGTGAGGTTAAGATTGCAAACCACCCCAGACACCTCAATGAATTAGTGGAGAAACTTTAAAACCTGGCTTTCCATACACATTTGAAAAACAGAATTCCAATTTCAAGTTGCTTTATGATATAACAACTTGGATACCTCAGCTAAGTGTGGGAGAGGACATCTGATCAGGCTTCTCCAGCCGTAGACACACAGCCCAGCTGAGGAGCCCAAAGGCCTGTTCTCAGAGGTGGATATCTTAGTCCCAGAGCACATGATGAGCAGGACACCTCTATATACTGCCAGACAGGGAATCAGCTATTTCATACCCCACTGAACACTGCCATTTCATCTTCAGTTTTAGAACAGAGTTAAATTCCTTTCATTTAGTATCTTAAACTTGTAAAACTCTCAAAGGGCATTTCCACACTCTAAGAATCTCCAGTTTTAAAAATGCAAAAGCACTTTCAGTCCCTTTACTGGTCTGTAAGTTCAAGAATTCCTTATGATGCATATTTGACAAAGCACTAAAATTAAAACATGGAAGAAATATATTGGAATAAATTAATATTTATATATGTAAGAGTAAATGGGGAAAACTGTTCACAATTTTACCGGTCAACTTTTCAAATGAACCTAAAAAATGCCTACACAGCTGTGGTTGAATCAGCTCCTATTTTCATAATTTAATTATCAGTACTGTCCTATCAACATTTATTTACATTTACGGTACTGTCAGATAGTTTCTGGCAGTTTATCACCTAGATTCTTACATTATAAACTCACTTCTGTGTCCAGACAACTGGAAAGCAAGAGATGACTGAAAGTGTTACCCTGCTGTCTATTTAGTTCAACCAATGGGCAGATTTTATCACCTATTTTAGTATATTGCATCAAAGGTTCTGATCAAAGCAACAATTAACTTACATTCCTATGTCTGTTAGGGAAGATTAATTTATTTGCACAGAGTAGTTAAACAGTTCAGGTAACTGCAGGTAAAATGTATTGATAAAGAAGGGAGGAAATTGCAAGTTTATACACAGCTATTCACTGGGTGTAAGCAAACTGATGAACACACTGAATTCCACCCAAAGCAACAGGGCTCTGAGGGACAAAAGAGGTTTGCTCACAAAATAAGTGATGAAGCTATGATCTAGTATGTAAAAAGCCATTTATCTGAGTTCTTCAAGCACAGAGGAAATAATGTTTGCTGATTGCTTCTTAACAAAGGCCATTTTGCAAGCCCAAAGAAGTTGAAATCTTTAAGATAGGCACTCCCTACAGCTCTCGCTCTACAAAAGCTATCCACTCTTAGTTTTATTTTAGCACGGTCTTCGATGGAAGGTATGTTGGCTCATTCTTGTACAATACTTTTACTCTGCTCTATCCTCTAATATACTTTAAAGTGCACAAGTTCAGAAGATTCTTCTTTTCTGAATCATCTTTGTCCATGCTTTCTCAACTAAAAGATATTTTACACATTTTGTTAGCAGGATTTCAGCTCAACTTTAAGACTGTAGACTCTTTCGTTACTTCTCATACAGCTGCTGAAATGTAAAGAAACTAAAGTCTGAACTGGATTATTAATGCTCCTTTAACATGGATCACCAAGCAATGAAAATCCACCCTTCTTATGCAAATTTAATTAAACATCCAAGTTCTGAACACAGACAATTCTGCTAAATAAGTCAAGAAGTGAAAAAAAGGGAATCCTCTTGTTATCTTTCTAGGTTGAAATATAAACAAACCTTCCAGGGTAAAAAGCAATTGTCTGATAGCTCCCTGTTGAATTTAACTCTAGGAAGGAACTGCAGGCCCTTCAGACAAATACCTTCCTCAGCCAACATGCTAATCACCACAATCTATTGCTAAGGGCCTCAGTAAAGAAGCCTGTCATCAATCCTCCTTCAGCACTGTAACATGGAGATGCTCTGCTAGCAAGGCTGACACAGACACGCTGTGCACACATACCTGCACTGCAGCCAGGCTTCATACACCACTCGAGAGCAAAGCCCATATTAAGTTAGCTGTGGGCTCTAAGTCATTAAGTAAAAATTACAATGAAAGGTGAGCCTTAATAACAAATTTCCTTTGTTCTGTGCTTTTTGATTAAGCTTTGGTAGTAGTTTTTTAATGCAGTTGTTCTAAACAAACCTTCTTGGAAACATGCAATGCTGATTTTCTAATAAAAACATTTTACAACTGTTATTCTTCCTGTTGCACAGTCTTGACAACAGGCAGTGGTAGGAAATCCTACTTGTCAGTTCACAAGACCAGGAAGAATTTAACAGCTTCCCTGAAGGATGTAGATTTCTACAACTAAAACAAAAACCGGCAAATGATTGACACACCACCTACTTTGTTTCCATCCAATTTTAGAGTAATTGGCTTGACATATCTACAGCTAATTCTGATCAAAGTAACAGAAAACTTCCAATCCTGCCTGTATGAGATGAGCTTAATTTATTTGGACAAAAAAATGGTGTAGGGAATGTCAGAAAAAATGTGATGATAAGACAGGAGGATATTACAAAGTTGTAAATTGCTATTTACAACATGTAATCATGTCAATAAAACTCTAACTACATCAATTATTGTTTCGTACTCCATACACAATTACTCCAAGGAGCCAGCTCTTGAATATTGGTAGAAACATATGCCCAGGATAAAACCCTTTATTTCAAGCAGCACACCTCTTCTTTTAACACAAAAAGAGTTGTTGCTCATTCTGCTTTTTGTGTTTTGTTTTTCTGTTATACAGGGCTATTATTAGCATGAAGCAGCAGCAAAACTAAGAAGAAATTTTCCAGGTTGCAGTGCACAGGGAATGTTTAAAGCAGAGCTGACCTGTACCTGACTTGCAATCAAAATGACTTTTTGGTGGAAGACCCTCAGCACCAACAAGCCATGGAGTTATGTAAAAGATCCTACCTTAATTTTTACAAAACGATACGCATAGTTTCTGGAAACCACTCTCAAAGTTTTCTGCCAGTAGTGCTTCTGAAAATGGAGCTAACTTTGAAAGGGTTAATACATCTTCTTGCATGACACCAACAGTTAAAAAAGTTCTCTTGTCAATGATATGTTTTTTAAAAACCTTGTTTCAAATTATTGAAAGTAAAAAAATACACAACCATTTTTACCATTCTTAGACCCTCCTCTGCTCTTAGAGATCAGCCATTATCTGGCTCCGTGCATAAAGCAATGATGCCTTTTTATCATTTGTTAGGAATACTTGCTTATTTGTAAAAGCAGAAACCTAGAATAACTAACATCAGAACACTGGATTTGTGTTTAAAAAAAAATAATAATCCAGTGGTTTGAATTTGTAGTCACCAATCCTGACCATTGAATCTGAGATTAACTACTAGAACTGGTGGGTTTTGCAATGGCTGAGAACCATAACACTACTGTAGCATTTCACATCAGCCAAAGATGTCTTGCTCACTATTCCCACTGTGCTGGACTGACTGCTTTCTTTGGTCAGTGAGGAAAAGCTTTGAACTGTCTTGGCCTGATGCACCAATACATCGGCCTGATTCCCTCAATGACGCAAACATCACGGCCCCTAGTGATTTCAGCTGCCTGGTGCCTGATGAAGTAAAGATGTTCCTTTTGCAAAGCCTTCCAAGCCAAAATAGGTATTTCATATTCAGCTACAGCTTTAATTATGTTAACTTACTCACTGCTTTCAACGACCTCTCAGCTTCTCTCCCAGGTAAGACACCCTATTAAGTTTACAAGTTATTGTACTGTTTTCCCTGTATTGCTCCTAGTCATCTTTTCTTGCCAGCTGCCCAGTGGTCAGAGCCCCGTTACGATGTTCAGTATGCTGCACAGCAAACAGAACAGAAAGTGGCTGAATGAACTTGCTACAGTTTAAGAGAAATTCAAGAAAAAAAAATCAGCAGTGTAAAACTAATGTAACTGATCTGCAGTTAACGTGTACAAGTATAGAATTTATATCTTAGTGTTATAGAAGGGTCTACCAAGTATTTTCATTCTGCCCCCAAGCAGGTCAGCTGCAGGTCAGAAGATATTATTGCAACATTCCAACAAGCAAATGATATTACCACATTAAACAACATCATACAAGAAAACTAGTTTGCTTTTGCAAAGTGTGAAGAGCAAGCTACTCTGTACAAAGACCATACAAAGAAAATTGCCACCGATTCTGGAGTACTATAAATTCACCTCTCAGTATTTTTTCTGATAACTTGATTGCATGTATAGGAGGTAAGAGTGCAGAATCTGTGCTTGTTTAGACCATGCTTATTTATTTACACTACCTGACTATATAGCCTCCATATGATTGTGTTTGTAACACCCAGCCTAAATATACATATTTCCCATTTTAAATAGAGCGTGGCAAAGAAGTCTAAAAATTTCCCTGGAAAATTATTGAGATAACTTAATCAATGATACTGCTGAATAGAAGAATGCCTACAATTGAAATCATTATTTTGCAAATACATTTCTGAAATGTTGGAAATACAAAAGATCCTTTCCTCAAAGGAAAATTTGTAACAGCTTCACAAATTCTTCTCTGTTGATGCTGTGCATTACTCAATGGAAATGATTTTCTCAATTGTTTCTGACATTTTTCTGTCATGGACCAAGATACAACAGTGATCATTTGATCCATATCTTTGATGTTCTTTAATAAACTCTGGATTAAAAGTTTGCAGATTTATACTCACGTAAGTGGAATCAATGAATTCTTAAGTTCTACTGGGAAAGAAATTGTAAAACCAGGCATTGGCATTTGGGAACTGTAGTACTGAACACCAGACAGACAATTAATTTCATGACAGGTACCACAAAAAGCAGCCCTAATGAGAGAAGTTCATTGAGACAGCTAGAAGAATATATACGTGGAACAAATCAAAAGAATTTTATAAATACTTAGTAATTAGATATTTAAAACTAATTCAAATTTGCTGAACATGTCAATCCAGTTCCCCTTTATAATTCAGGTTTCGCCTATCTAAAATACACAGTATTTATCTGTTACTGATACAATTAATCTGTCAGATTCAGACAGGAGTCTGAATAAGTATTTAGCAATACACAGAGTTTGATTTTATGCCTTATGAAGAAGTTAAATATATACTGCAACTTGCAGTTTTGGATCCAGCATTAGTCAGACTAGAACAGATAGGCCTCACACTGTATGATGTTCAGAGAAGCTCTCAGAAAAGCCATTCTACTGGTGCTGTGGTTTTTTTTCATTTCTGTCTTAGAGATGACTTGAAGTGGATGTACAGCATCTGTTTCCTCTCTGTACCACTTCCAATTTATACAGTTCCATAAAAAAAAAAAAAATTACACTTTCTAGTGAAAAAAAACCCCAACTTGCTGCAAAACCACAGATAGTTAACAAAGAACCTCAAATACTTAATTACCTTTATAAGACTGCTGGAAAGAAAAATTTTCATTCCCATGTACAATGAAACAAGTTTCTTAGTTGTTGTTTTGCTTTTTTAAAATAAAACACTACCCCATCCCCTTTTCTAGACCCTTTTCAAAGCAAAAATAACAAAGTCTAATCACTTTGTGTGATCAGACTCCCTCTTCTATATTATGGTATTTACACAACCTAGTTGGTTTGCAGTGGCTCACTGGATGTGTACATTGTTCCTGCAGAATGAAAAAGAGTAACACAACTTTACCACTGGATAAACAAGGAGCTAAATGAAAAACAATCACAAAATGTAAATGCAGTTATATACCAGTTTATTCTAGCTTGTCATTAAACTCAGGTCTTATCCAGTGCCCAACAAAATCAATGGAATGACTTCAGCTGATCTTAGTATACACTGGATCAGAGCTATAATTTGTTTAAAAACATTTATTTTTTTGTTATTAATTTTCCATGTAAGATGTATACATGCATAAGTGGATTTTTAACCTTCTATAAAAACGCATTAAAACCTACTGAAAGTGAATCAGTAGCTTAATTCACTCCTGAAGGTAGTTCTCTTCAAGCTCTAGACCTTATCCTCAAAGAATATGTATTGTTTTGGAGCTAATCTACTCTAACAAAATAAAACCTTGTATGCTTTTTCCATGTTCCTTAAGCCCTACACCTGAATACCAGTGTTTCAGTAGTTTTTCCACAACTTAAGAACATTTTCAATTCCTTATAAAATTAACTCTAGGAAAAAAAATCCTGATTCTTAGGCAAAAAAACCCTGTCAAATTAAAGCACATCAGTGAGGTACTGTTTCATCCTTAAACTTTGAAAGAAATACATAAGAAGCTACCTAAAGGTTTATTACACTAAGCATAATAAAAATATCCTGTCTTGGAAAAAACCCCCACTAACGTAGCTTGAAGAACAATATGTAATTACCTTTTATTTTACAAGCAGACAGAAATTTTGGCTGAATAAAAATATCTAGAAGCAGCACTGAGGAAAACCCTGTATAGTGTGATTACATAGATTTATATTAAAAATGTAAGACAAAGAAATGTCTGTATAGCAAGTCCTACAGAGAAGATGAGCTGATTTCCTAACGAACTCAGTCAATGATTTACATACCTTTGATGTTACTTTAAAGGTGCAGGTCCTCTATTTATTATAGATTTTAGTGCAACACGTTCTTGTGACACAATCACGTTATTAGAAAACGAAACTCACACAAGCATGTATTCTTAATTGTCATTTGCGTTTTGGAGTTACTGCAGAACAAGCACCAACCCTAAAGCTTCTCAAGTAATGAAAAACACAATAAAAACAACTGGCCAAAACCAATCCCTCAGCCCCAATGTTACCAAGGATTTGAGAAGCTGCAATGAAGTACAACAAAGCGTAATTCACACCCAATCCAAACAAATGCACAAATGCAAACTAGTCATTTGGACATGTTTGTAAAGAAAAGGACCAGTTTAGCCCAGCAAAGCTAAATACGCTTCCAAGTGTTTTGCATCTATAGGCACAAATAAACACATGCTGGGAGTAAGGAAAGTAAACCCAACGGAGCTGACAGATGTGGCAATGTACAACATTTGTTGAAACACAGAATGGTGCCAGAACCGAGATAGCCTGCGAGATAAGATGGAAAAATTAGAGTTGGCCTAAAACATGAAAGATCAAGAAAGAATAGTCACACTTGTCAACATCCATCACGAGCAGATCCTTCCTCAGGTCCCAGCCTTGTGTCAGAAGCAGAAAACACTTCAAAAGGAAAAAGGAAAGCAAAGGGAATTGTACACAGGCTTAAACAAAGTCCTCAAACTCAACCAGCCAAAAGCAGCTACCCCTTTTCCCAGGCAATACAATATACGCTGCCAATGCACGACGAGAGGAGCAACGTTCAGCTGCTTAGGCTGCAGGTTCAGAACAATAGATGAGGTGTTGCCTTCAGCTTGGGAAAGCCTAAGACTTCTGCTTCATCTATTTATGACAAATCTTCAACCGTTGCCATGACAACGCTGACATCTCCCCATGCTATGAGGCACTTCTAGTTTAAATATTGTATAAATGAACATAAATCTTTCATCGATCTCACGCAGCTATTGTTTGTGAAATGAGGGCAATATTCCTCATCTCAGTTTTATTAGAGGAAGAAATATCATAGAGACTGGGCATACAGTTGTTCACTGAATGCTGACAAATTTCAACAGCCCAGTCTAGAGGAATGTTAATATTTTTTTATGATAAGAAATCTAGTAACACAGCAATATAGGCTCTTGGTACCCTGAGTGCAAGGAAGGGCAATTTCATCAAATTTTCTGTCCTGAAAAATTAAGTTGTGTTGGAAAATGAGACCTCCATGACTACTTATTTTCCATGTAGAAACTTAAGGTAGCTCAAGTAAAATATTTTTTTTTTAATGTTTAAAATATCCGAAGCAAGCATTCTGCAGAGATTTCCAATTAATAGCTTTTGATATTTTAATTTTTTATTCATTTGGGGAATTAGCATTGAAGATTTTCTTAGTATAACAACACTCCCATCTGTTTCCAGATGAGTTTCAAGGCACAAACACGATGCTGTGTTGCTCTCAGGGCATCCTGTGCTTTGGAATCAGTAGAAAACCTTACAGACAGGGTACAGCTTCTATTATCATGAGCATGTAAGCCTCTAACAGTGATTCTATTACTTTCAGTTCCACATTCATAAAAGTATTTGAGATAAACCTAGAAATAAGTGAGATCTTCCTAGACTTCTATTTGATGAAAGAACTTTTAGAACAAATATAAAACCAAAAGAGGAGCAGGGGGAAGTCAGTCCTTTAAAAAAAGCAGTACTTTTCCATTGCAAAGGCCTATGAAGCTGTTCCCATAGCTATTATGTAAAGCTGACACCCAGTTCATATGCTGTTATCACTTTACCTCACTGCTCTTGATACTGATTGTTTTAATAAGGTCATCTTCAAGGGGGTGGACCTATGTCTTTCCAGACAGAGCTGATAATTTCCATCCACACTGGTACAAAACAAGGATGAGTTTATTTAGGAGAAAATGTTGCTCGTGGGATTAGGAGTGCACGTACTGCACCAGACACTGTCAACATTAGAGGCAGTGTGTGACAACTACCCTGATGAACCCACATCCTTCAGCTCCTTTCCCCATAGTGGAAATCAACCCTTGTGTGAGCTCTCTATCCTGCACCTTTCTTTCCATACAGACTATATGGAGCTTCTACTAACATCTCACAATGTAGATATTCTATTACTTATATACAGATACTCCAGAATAAAATGACACTGGGGTGCAGGGTATTTTTGCACACAAATACATAGCAATGCTGTAATGACCTATAAAGAAATGCACTAAATAAGATCAGACCCCTTTTTAATCACTCCCTGTGTTTTATTTGTAGATAGAATGATAGATAGATAGATAGATAGATAGATAGATAGATAGATAGATAGAT
>JANVCC010000022.1:35696115-35902663 GCA_025345505.1 Todiramphus chloris collaris
ATAGATAGATAGATAGATAGATAGATAGATAGATAGATAGATAGATATTTCCTCCTCTTATTCTTTCAGGCTCACTTTCCGTGGCTGCTGTAGCATTTAAATAGAGTTAATCAGTTCCCTCCAGAGCAAAGGCAAGTACTATAAACAGAGCTGCATGGCTCAAGGGATGTTCAGCAAATGTGTTCAATCAACACTTGGTCCTTCTGGAATAAAGAGGATGTGCCTCTGCATTAGATTTAGCCCTTGTCTACTGTTTGAATAGTGTGGTAGTCTCTGCCCGTGCCATAATGTGATTTGGATGGAGGGGAAAGGGGCATAGGGTTATTCTAAAACTGTATTGCAATGCCCAATTTTCATCTAACGAGGATTATCTGATTTACATCTGAAAATCTGTACCTCCTGCAAACGTGCAAGTTACAAAAGAAGGTGTGTGCAGGGCTGGAGCTGCTGGTGAGAAGGCAGATGTAAATTTACTCTGCTAGGACTCGTTCTGTTTGAGAATGTTAATTATTATCACTGGAATAAGGATTTTATTGAGCAAATGAATAAAATCTTGAACGTCAATAATTTCCTTTTTACTGATGAAGTTAATTATAGTTGCAAATAGCAAGCTTACAAGCATAGCATCTGCTGGCACATGAGATACTGTGCTGCTTTGAAAGGTGATAGCAATAGGCAAGTCATTTAGTCGTATATGAATTAAAGAAAGGTTCCTTATGAATGTCATCAATAAGTAAGTGTCAAATCATAGTCCTGATTCTGTAAACTGGCAATTTCAGACATGTTTAATATCTCATTTACACTGGCAACATTATCCAAATTCTCAGGAGTAACTCCCTCTCCCTTATTATTTTAGTAGATTATAGGTTAATTATGAGAAGATTTGGAGCTTTCTTGACCTATCACTTCACACCCCTGAAATCCATTAAGGAAACAGGCCCATTGTTGCACACAGGCACATAGGTTCCTTTCATCTCTAGAGCCAAGTTGTATGACTCCTACTTCCCATTAATTAGATAACCTTTCAGAGGATGATTTGCTAATTATCCTCAGTAGGATTTTGGCATGTGAAAAAAAACCAAACACACAGGGAAAAAAATAAACCAAAGAGAGACTCCTCTAAGAAACCTAGCATGCTACATGGAACACAGTATGGGATTACCCCACAGATGCTTGGGGGTACTTGAGCCATGACATTCCAGCTGTAACAACCTAGTTGTGTTAACTGCTCCTGGGCAACAGCAAGTACCCAGGGCCTATTATGCTTCAAAATCACCTAATACCAGAAGGACTTTAAAATAAGACTGTATTACTAAAAAGTGTATTTAAGCAGCTACTTGACAGATTTGGAAACAGGCACCAAAAATAAGTGTGATATCTAATAACTATGTGTCATTTCCTAGTCATGGGAATTTCCTTCTTTTTCGTTCTGCTAGTAGAGTTGAAGACAGAGGCAGGAGGGATTTTTACACTTGTAATGACCAAGGGCCAATTTTTAGGCAAGGCAAGTTTTCCAAGCAGTCTCTTGCCATGGTAACTCTTGGCTGGGAATCTTCCCTTGTAAACCTCACTGCTAAGAACTACTTATTTTCTCAGTTTTTCCTGTAATGCTTAATTCTGAAAGCACATTCGATCAAGAACTATTTACAACTGTCTTACTAATGAAATACTATTTGTATCAGTCTTACTTTTAGCTGCAGGGTGGTGCTTCGGAAACATGCATCCCTTTCAGCCAGACCTAAGTGGTATCAACATATTAATAAAATCCATATGATGGATCCATCATTCTGCCAGAACAGCTTAAATCTTGCTCCATGATATTTATTTTGACAGTCACTTCTCACATTACAATGTTAATGACACTACAAAGAGCACCTAGTCATTTGCTTGTGATCAAAAGTACCTGTGATGGATGAATTCAAACTTGAGAATTCTGATATGTATGGAGTAAGGTCACAACTTCATCACAATTTCCAGGATTTGGATGCTTTCTACGAGTTTCTATACACTCTTGCTCCTTTATGCTTTTTGCAGTACCACATAAATAAAGGTATTAAAATGGCTCAGTATACTTGTGAGCAAGAAATGTTGAACTGCTGCTTCCATTAGAGCTGAACATGTGGTAATAAACAAGCACTAACAGAGAGCATGTGCTTGAAGAAACCTTTTCTCAGCCTTACAACTATAACTAACCATGCTTTACAGACTTTCTTTCACAGTCCATCACTTCCCCTCACAAAGTTAAACCACAGTTGCCTGATACTCATGTGACCAGCTGACATGAAAACTGTTTAGTTCTGGGGTTTGAGTTACTACGTGTCCACAAATGCTGCAGAGATTGTATCTATAACCAGCAATCTCTCCCAAACTGCTATTCTGTTGACAAATTAGACATCTGTAACCAGAAAGGATGAAACAAGGAGAGCTGTCAGACTTATCCTAGCAGTAGCAGTTTTATTCCTTCACCTCCTCCCAGCTAACCAAAATATGGCACAGATTTTTGGCTGCTGCTGTCATTGACTGTTCTGACTTGCTGCTGCCATATCCTTCTCCATTATTTCCAAGGTATAGCAATGCCAATTCTGTTCCAGGATCTCCTACACCCAAAATCTGAGCAGCCATGTATACTCACAAGACTTGATGCAAATGAAATAAGCAAAATAATATCTCAGCCAACTATCCAGCAAGCAGAAAAAAGGATGGATCAGTGTTGGCAGCTGCAGACCACAGTCTGCCGAGTCAAGTATTTGTAGCACATCTGACAGCAGCAGAGAATGCCAAGTTCCAGCAGCACAGAAATATCCTGCCAGAAACTCTAGAGCCACAAAAGTCCTAACAAACACAACATATAAGTTCATTAGCCTTCAGATACTTACTGGATGTGAACTCTGGTCACTGAAGTCAAGAGAGCTATTCAGAGAAAGTCAACCATGGTTTCTGCAGTTGTAGAACTTGGATGCCTTGGGTATACGTCAGAAGTTTGAGAAAAATTTAAATGATCAAAAAATGTGTACATGTCTACACATGAAACAAGCATCTACCTCTTTTGGCGATTTAAAGTAAAGGTAAAAATCCTTACATATAATAGATTCATAAATACTTCTTATGCTACATTGCTGGTGTAATGTGCCCATGTCTTAAGTAACTGTCGATTGAGTATACTCAAGTATTACTGTCCTGTAGCACCTGTATATAGCATTCTCCTGCTGAGATAATGAGAATATTTCTTTAGTTGGACAGAAATTAAAAATGTACAGTGTGCTCAACAAGATCAGATGGTTTACCAGAGAAGAAGACTTTCTCAGAGCACTTGAGAAACATCTGGATTAAATGTACACCCCACAGCACTGCCTATACTTCCTTCAGGGACTGCTTCTGTAAAGAAGGTTGATACCTATATTTTGAAGTTTAAAATGATGAAATAAAAGATACTCCAGTCTTATGTTCTTTTAATTATCAAGGAAGTAATGACTGTCAAAATGTGTTATATTTCAAAGGCTTGTTTCTAGAATTATTTACAGTTTTAAACCCACCACTGGAGAGCCATGTATGTTATTCAGCACAACAATATTTAGAAATCTAAGGGGTATTTTGTTATTGTTATGAACTTCACATATGGAGTAAAACTAGTTCTGCTGCAGAAAATGCTTCTGAACACATCAAGTTCCTAGAAACTGACTTTTTTCAACTCTTACTGAGGACTCACATGCAAACCTTCATACAGCAAACAACTGGCAGCCTAAAGTCATCCTGAAGATGACTAGCACAATTTGGCTGAAATTAAGAACAGATTTCATTCATGGATCAGTTTCAATTCCAGCTCTAGCACATGCACTGAGGCAGTCTCATTTGTGTCAAATGGTATCCAAATTTAAACAAATAAATGTAAATAAACCACATATATATAATATTGTTGCTTATTCTAAAACTTCCATTTCTTCCAATACCTCCCCTTCCTCTCAACATCCCAATATAATAAGAATACACTCCAGTAAAACTTGGATTTATCGCTTGGTTTCTACATGCATCTCCTTTATGATATACCAGACTGAAGAATTACAGGACTGACAACTGTTATAATAAAGAACTATTCCGAAGATAAGCCCTAAGTATTTTTGAACTCTTATAGTGAAACAAAGCCCTCTGGGGTGGTTCAAAGTTCAGAATCTCCAATGTCTCATTTTCAGCTGCTGAAGTTCTGAAGTTGACAAGCAGTAGCTGTCGCATTTTACTCTACAGGATGGGTGATTGTACAGATATCAAGCCTACAAAGCACCTGAACCTCAGCAGAAAACTGCCTCCTGCTGCTCACAGCATTTCCACTTTGTTTTTACCATTTCATGGGCCATCCACTAGTATTTCAATTCTTTAGATAATTATAGCCACGAACAGTAGTCAAACACAATCTGTTAAAATATGTAACAGGCACAGGAAGCTGCATTTAACACAACAGCCGTTTGCTACACCTCTGCCAAAACAGAGTCTCTAAGGATTCCCAATATTAAACATCTGAATAAGAGGTGAGAAAAAGTAATTGACTTGGAACCATTAATCTTCAGTGAAGGACTTTTACTGGTCAAGGCTTACGGCAGCTGATGACAGCAGTACGTATTGTACTGCAAATCAAAGATGAAATCCTGGCTCCAAAGTCCATGCCAAATTCCAACAGTACTTTTGAGCAATTCTTAGCCCTTCTGACTCAGTTTTTGAACTGTCAGTTGAGTGGGAGGTGTGAATTGAGGAAATGTTTTCATGAGATTCCTCATTTAGCCATTTTTCCATAACATACATTGGCAGAGCTCAGTGGGGGAAAAAAACCAAAAAAACACCACTCTGCAGACTGTTCACTCTTTTCTGACTGAATTACTCAGCTTTTTAGCTACGCCAACGCTTACACCTCCCAGGGCTTCCAGAAATGCTGAAGGCTGCAATTCTTACTCCTCAATGCAAAGAACTAAAGCCCAGGAACAAGTCTCTTTCTACGATCATATTTTTGCAGGTCCTTCATAATATAGATATCCACATGAAACACAAAGCTATCCCTGAAAGGAAAAATCTGCTTGGAGACTTTAATGCAAATATGAAATGTGTGTAAATACACAGTATCAGTCATTGATATTTATCATAGCTTGAACTTCAGAAAAACTTAATCAGGCTGGAGTAGGTCAGAATCCCAGAGCAAGAAGGCAAAGATGTCTCTGACTATCACTTAAGCCAGGAGTTGGCAGTCTGATCTCTGGGTTCCCATTTCCAACTCTGCTACTGCCTGATTCTTTGACTTCAGAGAGTATGATAGAAAATAGAAAATGCAAGGATCCCTGTAGGGCCCAATCAGCTTGGTAAGCTTTGGCCTTCCTTTATGAATTCATAACAGAGAGAATAAGTAACATTCATCCCTCTTTGAATCGCTTACTTGAAAGGCAGCAAACCTTCAGCATTCTGTGTCTGAGAGAACAAAATGTCAGGATTCAAGTCATCACTACAGGATCAGCTAGGTGAGAAGGTAGATAGAAACAAAGGACACAAAGCTGCTGGATGAAGGCATATGGAATAGATGCACAGGGATTCAGCCTTTCATTGTGTGGGGACATAAAGGCATGGAGGAACCCATTACTGAATCAAAATAGATTAATTTCAGTTCTGATGTAATGACAGGTCTAGGCACTGCAGCAGTTCCTTGGGCTATGTAAACCAAAGGTGCTGGGAAAAAAGGCCAGACCTAGAGTTTTCAACAGTAGGACCTCTAGGCTTTAACTGCTTTAGAGTTTCAGGATCCTGAGTTTATGCAGAGGTGCCTTCCTGGGTCACCCTTGACAAAATGGCCTTAAGAACATCTGTCAAGAGACGGATGCAAGTGTAAAAACTACAATTAAACACTCAAAAAACCCATCTATCAAGTGTCTGCCCAAAATGGACCACGCTAAAGAAGATGACATAAGGAGAAGCATGAGGAAACTTTTGAAACAAAGAAACACAAACATTTGCACTAGCATCAGGAAGCAGTGAGGCAAACACTAGTAACCAATATCAGATCTGGCACTACCAGGTGACCCCACCAGCACTACAACCTCTGCCTAGGAGCTACAGAGCAGACACTATGAGGAGCCGGCCCCTTAAGCCGCAGGGGAAGAGTATGGGGTACAACAGGTAGGGACCCTGCACATATACGACTGCAGGGTGCCCAAGGATGTGGGTTAGCAGACAAATGAACTGGGAACACCCATCTCCTACTGGAGGGGTGTGTGAGATGCCCAGAGAAGATGTGGTCTTATACATTCTTTCTTTCTGTAACGAGAGGATGGGGGTGCACGTAGAACCTTGAGGGCACTCGGGTTAGCTATAAAAGAGTATTTGGAAATCTGCTTTTGGATATGAATAGTTTTTCAGCATCTAATGTTGTGGTTTACCCACTGTATTGGTGATATTGATCCTTAAGGTACAATTTACTGATTGCCAGTTAATTACACGTCATTCATAAATGAATAAAACACTTTGATCCTTGTTGGATTTAATCTGTGTTAACTGAGCAGTTTGTCCCTGCAACTAGCAATTAAATCAAATGCCACTACAGAAAAAATCCCACAAACTCACTACTGCCTAATTCCCCTAAAAAAAAATTCATGGATGAGCCATAACATACAGGGGGAGCTCCAGAGCAGCCAGCATTTCCAGTCAGAACAGCCATGCTCTCCAGATACACTATAGCTCCCTACACAACGTAAATCCAGGATATCTTTGTCTTCCTGTATGCCATTATGCATGCAAACTATTGAAAGGCTTTGTATTTCTATTCTCTATTCATAAAGTACTTCGTAATGGCCAGGAGAGAGACCATACTCTAGTAAATAAAACCTAACCCTTGTTGCAGTCACCATTGGGAAAAGTGCTTTTTAAGTACAAGGTATCACCAAGAATCCTTGAGATCATCTCAGTTTGAGACAATATTGCTTTGCATAGCAACAGCCATTACACAGAGCCTGCAGAAATGTATTTCAATGGATCTGTAAGCCTATTACAGCTGATTTTACTTAAAAGATAACAAGACTGAAATTAGCAGGGAGATAGAAAATAAAAGAAAAGAGAAAAAAACTAAAATACAAATACATTTTAAACGTAATCCCTTCCAATGGGTCAAATCACTTATCTTTTCTATGTCTGCCATTATGAGAGCAGTTCTCAGTCACACTGGTTTACTAATCGCCAGTCTCCCCACAAAACATTGACAAAACAAAACCAAAAATAACAAACAGTAGAATACACAGCACTAGATTCTCGAGGGACCCATATATGTGTTTATGCGTGACTGCAACATAAATAATTCAGAATCTTCCTATCCAAAACTGATTTTTACATAACTGAAGGTATAAACCCTCTTACATTCATTAAGAAAGATTAATAACAACAACTGCAAATTCTGGGATTTCTTATTGTCATTAGACTTAATGGTTTGAATGTTTTATACAGGCAAGGGACAATGATCTGTTAGTGCTCTGCATATTCTGAATAAATCATTCAGTAGCTTTTCCTTAAAATGAATTTTAATTATATTGGTTGCTCAGGTGTGTCACGTTAAAAAAGCACCATTTAAATGCCATTAGGGTAATCAGCTAAACAAAAAACTTAAAGGAAGCTTCTAATAAGCAACAGCATGAAGTCTGTCAACCAGACGCCAACATGCCGTTGTGTGTCATACTACTGATGAGCCTGGGCAAACGAGGTGTATACTGCATGGCTCCCAGGGACTCCACCGCTGCGAAAGAAGATCCTTAGCAGGAGAGAGGAATGCCACTGGATCCTACCACAGCCAACTTCTGCCAGGGAAAGCCATTCCCGTTCTCTGCTTTTGGAGCCATCAGTAGATGATGTACATTAGTACGTCCTACAGTGAATTTTAGTTATGCCAGGGCATTCACAATTACTGCAAGGATGCTGAAATTGGGATGGGGAGGGAAGTGAGAGAAAAAGCTCTAGGTTATCATTTTTAATGGTGTCCTAAGTCCTTTTAACTGTGTTGCATGCTGTTCAAGTAGACAACAGCGAAGTCATACAAAATTCTCTACTATATTCAGTCACTTGAGTGTTAGCAAAGCACAATATACAATTACTGGTTAGGTTTGAACATTTTTTAAAGCCAAAAATGTGTTTATGGTTCCAAAGAGCAGCCTCTTCCAAGAAAAACAAAGACACCAAACCATAAATGAAATATCCCATAACGTTTTGCAAGTGATTCCTCTAATATTAAATAAGGTTAAATGAGCCTCACTAAAATGATTCCACTGACGTATTTATGTTTCATATTTGTGGCTTTTGTGTTGCTCTGCAGAGCCCACTAATGATAATAGGCAATTCAATATACAGGCATTACCCAGTACTATCCCATTAGCAAAAATATAAAACCCAGCTATCAGAAAATGTCTGATGGTTGTGATCCCTAAACTGTATATCAACGATCTAAGGGCTGCTTATGCAACTCCATCAGATTTTTAAGGATTTAAATGCATTAGAAGAGCAAATACTGAAAGTACTCAGGTTCCTCATGCCACATCGATTGTCATTGATTGGACATCTAAGTCCATAGCCTAAATTTTAATTCACAGCTACTTCAGAAATGGTGCACACTGATCAATAACTTACATTTGTTTCTTTCTTCAGAGCAGAACATTATTCTGTAAAAGACAAAAACTTTTTATACTGCCACTTACTAATTGCTAGGTTTTGCAGAAGACATGTCTGGAGAACCAACATTGTCCTACCAGACTCTTGAGCTTAAACTACAGTAAGGCTCCTTAATGAATAAAAAAAAAAATAATAATAATAAAAGAAACAGTTAAACACCTCTTTCTGTGCATGTATAGTGAGACCTGCAAGAGCAAATACACATCAAAGAGTTGAAATGCATTTGCTCATAAACCTAAATAAAACATGAGATCAGCTCAATAGATCCATGGAGAAAGTGTCTTTTTCCAATGAAACCTTGAACCTTCTCCTTTGCAGGTCAGGTGATCAGCTCACTGCCGTGGCTTTATACACAGCCACCCAGCTGAGAGAAGGGCCACAGCTTTAATAAGAAGAATGAATAATGAATGTCCAAAGGGATGAGATAAGAGGAAACCAGAACATGGCTACAAGGTAGGTGAGCAGCAAGGAAGCACCACTTCCCATGCCATTTGCTGTTCCATTGCTCTACTCAGTACTTTTGGTCCAGTAATAAAGTAAGCCCACAGGCCAAGTACATCTTGTAGCCACCAGTAAGACTATACTGTATTATGTTATAAATGATATTTCAAGAACACTGAATAATTTATGTAAAGTATCACTTGTGCTTCCAAATGCTAAGACATCAGAAGGCACTATTCCAGGATAGGAAATAATCACTGCATAAGTTGGAAAGAACTGTTCCCCTTAGGCAAAATATTAGCTACCAAAAATATAAGTGAGATCTTCAAGCTCCTCCAAATGTTTTTGACTTGCAAAATCAGAACCAGAAAAGCTCACGCTATGAAGTCACCAGTGCAGTAAAGCACACAGTCCATCCACTCCCTTCACGTACAATTATTTATTTGGTCTTTTTTTCTCATATTGCCATACAGGAAATAGGGTCTGTTCTTGGACACACAGCTTTTACACAGTATCCAACCTGTATCAAGATTATAAAATATTCTTCACCAAGGAGGCCTTTTAGCTTTTGCACATTAGATCCTCTAAGTCCAATATTTCTGCAGGAAAGACAACTTTACTTGGTATGGAACCCCACAGTACGCTTTTGGTTTGTCTCAGAAAAACATTTCCTCTCTAATGCAGTGAAATGCTTTAAAGAATGACATTTTTAAATTACGTTTTCTAGCAAAGAGTCCTATGTCAGACATTTGACCCACTGTTCATCGCAGTTTTAATCTTCTCTATACTCTTCTCATGGATTTTCATGTCACTTTGGAAATTTCTACACGATTTCTTTCAGCGGTCTTCCTTATTCTATGTTCATGAACATCTTTTTGTTGATACACAGAATTTTCGGGATCCAAAAAGTACACAGTATGCCCAAAGAAGTCTCTATTTCCATATATGTTCTTCATTTCCCATATTGCCTTAACCAAACCTTTCCCCATGAATGCTTCATTGCATAATTACCATTTAATTATCGGATGAAATAGATCAGACACCTCAAAGGCACTTCCTTTGATAGCCTTGCTGTTTTAATAGCGACGCATCGTACCCAGCTGACATGTGACGTGCAAAAGCTGATGGTGTAGAACTCCACAGTGGTAGCACTTTCAGGTTCTGACACAAACATAGCTTTAATCTATGCATTTATACAGCACACAGCTTGTTAAAATAGCTTAGTGTTTTGGGTTGGTATAAATTTAACTCATGGTGTAATTTTTAAAATTACAATTTCCCCCAGTAGATTGCTTCAAAGCACAGCTGTAAATTTGTAAGATTCCTTCTGAACCCTTGCACTAATAAAATAAATCTTTAATTGGAAATAATTTTCCTGTTTTTTCCTCTTTTCAAAAATCAATGCGCATTTAGGACTACTATCCAGTGAGCTCAATTATATTTATTATTGGAAGTAGCCAAGAGAACCACTACCACCCTCTGCTTTCCTTCTGATAATTACAGTGCTGTTACACATGGAAAATCAACACGTGTCCAAATCAGAGTGCAGGTCAGATAATGACTATATATAAATATTTCTTGGTAATTCATCAGTATACTTCTCAGTTACACATCAAGCTTTGCTTTTTATCTTTGATTCCAATGAAATGTGCTTCAGCTACCATTTTGTGTTCCCCTAAGATATCTGCTGCAAAAACATGCCTCGCAAACAGTTGTTAAACTATCTTTTCATTAATGCTCACAGGCTTCCTACTGAAATTCTGAACACTTACTGAGCATTTATGAAGTTTTGAAATTTGAGTCAACCTCAAAACCTGGCTTCATAAATTTCAAACAGTTCCTGTTAACACAGGGCACCCCATGACAAGGACAAGGACAAACCACCGGTTTGAAATCCTGAGTTGCCAATCCCCAGCACGTCATGGGGTAGATTTTGAAAACAGGAAACCTGATGGAAGACCAGTGCCCTAACCTATCAGTCCTTTTAAATTAATAAGCATAAATATTATTATGAAAACATTACAAACTGCCATTAAAATGAAGATATGGAAAAAGTTACAACACTGCAATAACAACTCATTTTAAACAGTTGAAGAAAAACAGAAGGTAATGCACAACTATCCACTGGGATAACATTCAAAGAAGTGATCTGAGATGCTATGAGTCAAAATTAGGCCTCTGAAATCAGTATTCAATTGATTCTTCTTCAATGTAACCTTCCCAGTGGCACAAAAGAGTAAATACAATTTGATTCACAGGCATTTAGTTGCTAGTGATAAATAATAAACCAAAACCATAAAATACTGCAACATAGTACAGATTTGAGACACAATGAAGACAACAGCTGAGTTAGGTCCAGGGAAACCACTGAAACAAAGGAAACCCAGTTAAAATGTCCCTGAAACCACATGGAAAGGTTAGCACTGCTAATCCTACTTAAAGCCAGGTAACAGCTCAAGAACAGGTACCTGCCCCTGAAGTCAATAATCACTGTATATATAACCTAGACAGCAGAATTTCACCTAAGAATGATAAAAATGTAATAAAATGTAGAGTGTTCAGTGTTCAGAATGGTACAAAATGTGCTGTTTAAGCACTTGAACAAAGCATAGTTTGAGATCCAAAACAAACAGGCACTTGGAATAAAAACCAAAAACAAAACAAAACCAATAAAAATTAAAAAAAAACCAAACAAACAAAAAGAAGAAGAAAAAGACCAAGGATTAGGAAAAAAGGGAGAGGGGATTGGAAGATAAAAGCAGTATGTAGTTCTTTTAAGTTTTATAACTTCTAAAATAGTATCCTAAATTATTAAGCATTTAATTCCTATGGATTTTTTATTCAAAAGGCTATTTCTTCAGAAGACAAAGATTTTTTCCCTATTTTTCAGAAGTTTTATATCCACATAAATCAAAAAATAATGAGCAGAGGAGGAAAATTCCCCATTGACTTGTATGCCAAAAGAACCCACCACATCCGCTGGACCTGACTCTGATTTTGTATTCATCTTCCTTTAAGATTAAGTAACACCACAACAGAAAGCTGCAATTTGGACTGCATCTGTTTTCTCATTCTCTGAGCTGGGAGAGAAGAGCAGGAGCACTCTGCATGTTTACTCCTGTAGAGGCTGAAGTACAGGCAAACACAATGCCTGTCTTTCTTAGGACCATCAATCTCCCAGCTCAAACCGTTTAGGGTAACATTCTTTTCCAGAAGAAGATTGCTTCTCCTTCTCCAACCTCTTGTTTTCAGTTTCATACCTCAATTACAAAACAATTGCTTTCTCAAGTACTTCTTGAAAACCTAATTCAATTTTTGAAGATGGCAAGCTATTCAGTTGCTAGACTGAAAGCCACTGAAACAAATGCAAACTGCTTTGAAGTCCACTATGTACAAGGTTGCCCCAACTCCAGCTCAAGGTAATTCACCACATGAACTACATCAGCAAAACAGACTCCTACTATGAAATATCAGAAATACCACATCAACACTTGTACAGTGAGCATAAGAGAGGAGTTTGCTTAATGTTCTTTATCTGCTAGATAAATCACCTATCTTTACATTAAAAATAAACACTAAGAAACTTTTCTGATCTGAAAAAGGGTTTCATCTGATAGGTAAGAGTGGAAATGCATAAAGAATTAACGACTCCAGGTTCTGTTGCTTTCACACCATCCCTGAAAGCTAAATTCTGCCATTCTATAATCCAAGCAAATCAGGGAAGAAAGAAAAGAAATTGTCAATTAATTTTGGATTCTCCAACTTGACAGTTCTTCAAAGCAGCTCCCCCTGCTATTTTTACTAATCTCAAAATTCACCATGCGCTATGTGCAGCATTATGAATCACTATGTTATTTTCTAAACCAGCTCGGATTTAATCATCATCATCTCACAACACAGAAAAGCAACACGATGTTCTGAATCCTTCAGCAGTACCTGTGGAAGTGGGCATGGCACTAGAGGCTGACACCACGTATGAGCTTTAAAGTTTGATTCAGGGTCACAGCCTATGGGAAATAAAATACAGAGTACAGTAGCTCTTGCCAGCACGAAGGCGAATGAAAAATTGAGATCAGTAACTGTCAATGACCTAACTTTTCATCTTTGCATCTGCCAAGTAGACAAAAGTTTGTCTCTGTATAGAGTAAGAAGGAAATCAGTCTTGCCACACCTCTGTATTGCTGTTAGCCACTGGACACAGCATCCAGCAGTAATTTAAGGCTTAGACTGTTTGAAAGTCTATGTAAATAGAGCATAAAGGATATGACCAGTGTACTCCTAAATACTGTAAATAAAACTGTGTAGTGGTAAATGCTATAAGCAAAGCACTGCAATTACCTTTATGTGAATATTTAAACTCTTAAAATACTGTACTTTGAAGCAGCTCTTTTTGTAAGGGAAATGGAATACATAATGCTAATATAAAATTGGCTGTATCGTGTCAGATTTTCTACTACCACAAAAAAATAATTCAAGCTTTTAAAGCTATTAATGTATACAAATAGACCTCATGGATTTTAATCAGGGAAATATGATTAGTTTAATAAAAAATAATTTAAAAAAAGTAAAACCCAGAGTAGCATACTCTGAAAACACCAGCTTTAACCTGAATTTTTAACAAATTATCCATGAACAGAAATTCAAGTTATAGATTTCATTATAGCAACCAAAGGCAGAAAACATTCCAAAAAAGGCCTTACATGCCAAGTGGAATGTTTTTAATGGGGAAAACTAAACACTCCTTGGAATTCTTAATACTGTTGACAAATGACATCCTGGGCCTATTAAAGAACAAAAACCCTACAAAAGCTTCGCTAAGGTCAAGGTTCTCATTCCCACCTCACATTTTACAATTTTATACTTATGGGTGACATGGAAGCATGAAGTTTTGATCCCATCCCACCCAATCTCAGTAGGAAGACTGGAGATCATCTAAAAAGACAGAATTCTGGATTATCTTGATTATTTCTTTTAAATAGATGAAGCTAAGAGAAGAAAATTCAACAAAACCTTATGCAACTACATTAAAGCCTCCTCATGGTCCTAGGTACCTTCTTCTGTATTTCTGTGATTTCTGTAACTATCTTAGCATTGCCATTTTTACCTAAAACTGGTGGAATCCTATACTATATTCTACCACTGTGCTCACATTTCAAAGACAATATTCTTTCCCGAAAAATCTCCAAGCCTAAGACCATGATCTTACTAAGGCTTATGAATACAACTTGAATAATCTCAAGCGCAATGTGGTGACAGAAAAATTAAGCAACCTACCAGCAACAGAACTAGAAAGTGAATTCAGATTTTCAAGAAGCTGTCATATGCCTAATCTAGAACAATTAACTCACATCTAAATAAACCCTGGACTTTACAAGGTAATAAATGAGGCATGGGCAGTAAATGAATACAGTCAGTCCTGCTAACAGGGCTGGTATCTAGAGGTAAAGGGACAGACTAGACAACTGAGGACAGTTTACTGATAACTTCTTAAATCACAGTAGCAAGATTTACAGAGCGAGATTGTTTTAGTGAAAATCCCACCTCTAAAGCACAAACAACTGCTCATTAGAAGGATCTTCATAATGGGAGTGTCTTTCTTTGAAGTAGACTTGATTCTTAGGTTCATTAGTCTGCTGTTTCAAAACAGCTACAGTGCTGACAGCATAGTGCTCAGTTCACCCTGCAAGCTCATTGGTTTCATTTTATTCTGTGGCACCTATGTAACAGTGAATTCAGAAACATAACCTAACTAGGTTTTTTATATATTTTTATTCTTTGTGTTTCATGCAGTTTTTTGCATAGTACAATCTTCCCAGCTATTGATCTCTCCCTATGTCAAAGGATTTCTACTGATTGCAGTGAAGACAATGAATAGCAAGTATCTCCCAAACAGAACCCCTTTATCAACATCTTCTGCTGACCCAGGATGTTGACTTTCCTTATCTTGATGTTTCAGTATCACAAGACACATAACACAGCACATGAATGTAGAAATCAGTTCTGATGAGAGTTAGACCAGTGAAATCAAGGCAGATACATTCCTGTGAGTAGGAGAACTATGTCACATTGTTAACGGGCCACGTTTTATTCATTTCCCTGCATCTTACCCAACCTAACAAAAAGTTAGAATGGTGTAGAAAACATTGTAAATGTTTAGGTCTAAAAAAATGTCCTTGCACCGTGCAGTAACTAGTACTTCTTGCAGTTCCAGCTCACTGCAAATGTGAAGTCCAGGCCACCAGGAAAGGAAAAGCACACCATTTGCATTCACTCCTAATTGGACCCCAGAGATGGATAAATTCAAACTGAAGATCAAATCTGCTGCTTTTTAGAATAAAACTGCTTTGTAACTGTGAAACTGCCTGTAAAGCACAGGTAGCAAGCAATATCACTTCTTAAATAACAGTTAACTGTGAAATGTATCACTTTGATGTTAGTTAAATAGATTCATTACAAGTAAAGGTCAGTTCCTCACATGTCCTCTATTTTCAATGAATTACTTATTTATACTTGCATGAGAAATTCTGGGGAAAACCAAACCAAACCGAACCAAAACATAGCTGAACACCACAAGCATCAGTAAACACAATTCTTTACCTGCAGAAGTGCCTTTTCTCTAAAGGTTTCTGAGCATTTCAAAAACTGACAGTCTAGGACACTCTCCTGAATTAAATCAGTTTCTCACTGTTATCTGCCATAAGCAACCTTGCTCGCTGTGCCAAGCAGCAAGGTAATTGTAGTGCAAGCCTGGTTTTATAACCATTGTCCCTTAGCTGCCCCAACTCTCTCGAGAGCTTACTTCATCTGAAACTCAGAAGGCATTTTTAGAAACACTGCATCCACGCAATGCAATTCCTTCTTGCACAGTGCTTAGCAAGACACCACAGAGTTTGTGGTCTTGCTGTAAATCACAGTATCTGCGTGGTTATGTTTACACATTCACATTAGATTCCCAAAGCAATTTATTAGTACTGCAGCTTCTTTGCAACCCAAATGTGCTATTTGTTTTCCCATGTACCCTCGATTATATAGGACAGGATGACTGAATATGACCTCATTGTTTATAAAGTGGTCTGCTGGCAAGTTTGGTGGGTTTTACCCTGGATGATCCACTTAAGAGTTTATTTCCAGATGTGTTTAGCCTTGAAATCACCAGATCTCATCCCTCCTTTCCAAGTGGAAGCATGTCTGCTTTCTTGGATTATGTAAGTCCTCTTATCCTATAAATATCCTCAAGTCCACCCACATTTTTAAGACTGTCACTAAAAGAAAGGCTGATTGTGCTCACCTCTATACAATATCACAGTAAAGCCAAGAATACCCAAGGGGAAAGAAAAATAATCAAAAAACTCCCATCTTTAAAAGCACTCAAGTCATCTGCTCATATGATGATTACACAAGCCTTTGGGTTCTCCCCATTCCAGGGACAATGAACATTCCCAGTGTGCATGAGAACAGTGAAGACACTGAAACTGAAAGCAGCTCTGTAAACAAAACCCATTTCAAAGATGTGAGAACCACAACTTGTGATACACAAGACACCAAAACTTTGTAAGGACCAACCTGCAGAACCAGCAGACTCACTGTTAGCACACAGTACTCTATCCATAAGAACTCCTCTGTATGTATTCCCCAGTTCCCATCCACATCCTCAAAGGCTGACTGTGCCATATGAAGCCCCAACTGCTGTAAAAATCAGGTAAGACAACAGTTCTTGTCTAGCTCTTCCTCTAGTAATCTACCAGAAGTTCCACTTCACACCAGGCATTGAAATGACAAGTGTAACAGGCTCAAAAAAGAATACATCATCACAGAAACATGTACCTTGTACACTCAATAAGTGATGTGCATTTGACTGTGAAAAATGCATGTCATCAACGATAAGCACCGTCTTAATTTTTAAACAAACCACAAAAAAGCACCCCAAATACTGGGTTTTGTTTTAAACAATACCATATTTATCAGTGTTTTTTACCTGTACTACAGAATTCAGCATATTATTTTGGATTGCTTATTGTAAAAGCAAAATTTAACAAGGGCTTTTTCTGCTCAGCAAACTGCATTGCAGCAGGAAGCCTATGAAGAAAATGCATGCAGTGCACAGCAAAAGCAACAAACCACCAACCCCACTAAACTCCAGTCTGTCTAACAATCACTGCAAAAGAGCATTCCTTTCACAGTGAACTCTGAGCATACCAGGAGGAGGTATAAAGTGAGACTTTACATGTAGAAAGTTGTTCATTTTTGCCCTAAGATACCATGGCAGGAAATTCTCCATTCTAAAATAGCTGGATACAAACTTTCAGCCAAGTTTCAGCTAAGAAAGCCATCAGGGACACCATTCTGGTTGACAGTATCACATCAGTAGATCGCCTCAGCCTTTGCAAAGGGATTCTTGCTTAGTTTTTCATCTAGAAATATTAGGGGGACATCCTCCAACACCACAGAAATCTTCAGGGACATACATGCTTTAGCACTTTGACCCATTAGACTATTATTTCACCTCCCTATGTCTTGCCCTGAAAAATATTCACAGCTCAATTACAAATTACCAGCAGATTCTTACAGAGAGTTAAATGCAGTGACCAATCTTTCTATACATTCTGTGAAAGATGTAAATTACCTAGTTTAAGAAGGCCACACCTGAGCCAGACAAACAAATGCCTGTTCAACTCCTAGCAACAACAAAACAAACAGTAAAAACAAAACAAAACCAAAAAGTTACCCTCAACCCAACCTCAACTGAAGAAGAAAAGAATAAAGGAGGAAACACTTGGTAACCTCACAGAATCCAAGTGCACTTGTGACGCAGTTTTAAACCTTACTTTTGAACTGTGGAGTGCTGAGCTTTGTGACAAAACCCTCCGATTTTCAAAACCTCAGACTCAGTTTTTCTGGGGGGAAAAAAAACCAGTAAAAGTACATGCAACAAACCTAGCATAGCCGTGAAAAAAATACCAACATCAGACTTGTGCTGACATGAAAAGTTACACTGAACATCAGGTCAAACATACAGCTAAAAAACAAGGCTCTTTCTTGAAAGTCAGGGCCCCGCTAATGTGTTCCTGGCAACTGTCAATGGTTAAAACTATGTTACTTGCTGCTCAAAGAGCCTTTGAAATTTTTTTTAGCTGCCAACCTCCATAAGGATCTCTTCCTTGATCTCAAAAACTTCATGCTCTTCAAATTGAAGGCAGGTCATTTCCTAGCATTCTCCTGTCTTTTATTTCTCAATGGTATTCATTTGACAGCAGTTTTAAGTTGTAAAAAAGTTCTTTCCAACATCTATCTGACCGATAAAAATGGTTACTCAAAGAAACAGAGGAAACATAAGTTTTCCAGCCCCTGCTTCACGAACCTCAAGAGCCAGTGCACAACGTGAAGCTATTCCAACAGCCACTGCCATACACCACTGCACAATCCTGTCCTCTTACTCCAGTCTACCAGGGCCATTGCTCTGTTCCAGCTCAGCAGTAAATGGGCTAACTGCATCATCAAAATGCAAACGACATTAACACCATGTTCCTCAAAACATACCAACCTAAAACACATCGCTCACCTCTAAAATTACTACTTCCCAAGCAACAAGAAGCCAAATACATCTGAACACGTTCAATCACAAGCATCACAGCATGAAAATTTCTGTGACTTTGAAATAGTTTTCACAAGGTAAACGACAACAAATGATGGAGATTATCCGACAAATCAGGAAGTCTAGTACTCAGATGAAGCAGCCTGCAATACCTGCCTAGAATTCTACCCACAAAATTCAGAGCATGTTGTCACTATGGAAGACGTAGGATACCCAAAAGTGTGTCAACTACTATATAGCAAAACACTCCTATTTTTTAGCAGAAAATTAAGTTATTTTTTCATGTATCAAAATCTAAAGTGTGCAGATGGAGAACAAGCTTATGGCAGTGAAATAATTTTCCCAAAGCTACAAAGAAAGCTTGGGCTATGCCCAGGATTAGAACAGTCCCTAGAGCAAATTCTTGGCCTAGTCTCTGTGAACCTAGCAGGATCTGAGTTAGCGTTAATTCACATTTTTTCCTCAGCATTTAAATATGTTTGTGAAAGTTATAACAGGCTGCCTTAAGCAAACATCAGCTCACAAAAATGAAAGCCAAAACAAGATTTAATATCAAAAATACAAGAAAATGTTAAATGGAGATATGTCTGAAAACACATCACCCACTGTATGTTGATCCGATCATTTGCCATAAGCTTTAGGGCCAGATGATTATCTGTTTCCAACTGAAATAAATCCATGGAAGTCAACAAACCTAGGTACTCCAACTGAAGATCTATCCCGATAAATTACCTGAAGTATATTTAGGAGATGTCAAGCCTAAAGGTTGCATAAACCATTAAACATTACTTGCAACATTATCCCTTAAATCCAAGTCTTGTTTTCATCCACCAGATGCTTCTCAGCAGGGAAATGTACACACAATAACCCAGTGTGTATCTCGTAGTGGGAGAGTAGCAGGAAAGCTCTCTCTGAGCAAGGTTTCCTCAAGTGTTCACTGGAATTCAAAATAACAAAACTGAATCATTTTGCTGCCTGCATCTCAAGATCAGATATTTTTTTCTTACACATCCATAAGCAGTAACTACGGGTTTCCCACAGTCACAACTCACATGGTAAAAGGCACATAACTATGAATTTTGCCTCCTTAACTAGCAATCTCTACAAGTTAATTTGCTCACCTATTTTATCATGGCTAGAGAGAATTGTTAAACAATCTCTCCTTTTCTTGTTGCAGCTAATTACATGCAGAAATATCAAGTCATGATAAATAAAAAGGAGACGCAATTTATTACTAGTTTCTAATGTGCCACAAAGATGAGCAAACGAATTGGCTCTTTTGGGTACTATTAGTTCCACATAGTTAGACATTATAGTCTGATATATGTTAGCCCCAGCAGCAAGCCAGAGAATAGTGATGTCTAACAAGTCAGGAGGTAGACAATAACCCTTCAGGCATACATACAGCCCTCATTGTCTCTCACAAAACAACGAGCTCAGATTGATGCTTTTCATCGGCCGTTCTGTATCCCCAGCAGCACGTTCTTACACATACACAAACTGATGAACACAAACCAGTGCCAGTACAGGCTGTCTTATTTTCTCTTGTGCTGTTTAGCAGTTTTCTTATTAACTCCTCAGCCAAGTAGCTGGGAAGTGGTCTCCCACCACTGCAATCACTCGGGCTCTTGTTACTAGTTTCCAGTGATGCTGGTTACTTGGCTCTGCCCTCTGTCTTCCATGGAACTGTTAGAAACACTTTTCTAGGACTAACTCAGATCAGACTAAATGTGACTAGAACACCACCACTAATCTCTTAATGAATATCTGAAGGCACTTATTGCTTTAAAAGAGCATTCTCATTATGGAAGGATCACAAATCATTCTTTTGATCAAGGTAAAGTTACGTGGTTTCCACAAAATACTATTTCTAAAGAACTGCTTTCTAATTTGGACTTCAAGTATACCTTCACCTGTCTGTCACTTGCCTATCAGGCCTACCAGAATGGGAATGGATGGAGCTACTTTTCCCCTGCTACAAATCCTAGCTGACACTGCAGGCTGCATTTCCATTCTATTAAATATCCCATTGAATGGTAATAAATCTTTCCTCTAAATTTTGAGATTTTTCTTTTCAGAGCCTGGGGAAATGCTGTCATTCTTTGGCCATGAAATTTTTCATTAAAAAATGTGATCTGAGGACAATGCGCTTAGAGGTGTATTTTCTTCACTGCAATATATTGGAAAAATATATTATACTTAACATTTCCTTGATGCATAATCTTTAATAGCAGAAGATAAACAGTCTTCATATCTGAGGAGAAAACTTCATCTAGGATTCAGCTGAGGATCCTGTTGTGCAGTAGGTGCTACTGTTGTTCTCAGCATCTCACCAAGCATGAAAATGACCCAGAGATCTCTCTAGAAAGGCAGAGTTCACGGTGCAAGTGCCAATTATTCTGCAGCAGTTCCTGGAAGGCAGATGCCTCTTCTCTAACTACTTTTCTGGTATTTGCCAGACTATCCCCCTTCCTCTGCAGTTTTTCCGTCTAGCAAAAAATACCAGCTGGTTATTTCTGGTCACTCTTCCTTGACTAAGCACTGACTAATCTGCTGCTTCTAACTCTGATGCTATGCCTATCTGTCCACTTTTCCTGCACATCCACAGAAAAAAGAACAGTAACTGGTCATACATGAAAGTCAGAAGAGATATTTAGAAGCCTTTTGACTTTTTTTTCCAGAGAAGGCTGGTTTGCAAATGAACATCAGTGAGTACTAAAAGTTACCTTGCCTTCCCTCATCTCCAGACTTTTGGTTTTAGTCTTCATCAAGATTTACAATAATCCTTATTTGAACACAACTCATTTGACCAGATTGTACTATACTTTTAACAAAACGTATCAAAGTTTTCCAGTCTTTCAACTTGAAAACCTTGCCCAACTTGACACTACAGTTGCTTGCCAAGGTATCAAAATCTACGAATGCAAAATAAAGATCAGAACAGCAGACCCTTATCATCCAAGTACCATATGCTCAACAACAACAAAAAAAACACAACAAAACAAACAAACGAAAAATAAATCCAAACCCCATCCTCACAGTATTTTTACCTATTTTTATCTTAGACTAATAGTCACTGGGGTACAATAACAGATTGCTCAAACTACACACATGCATTGTTTTACACTGCACCAGACGTGCACACACTGTAGTGGACAAGCACAGCTGCTAAACAGAGCACAGTGGGGTTCCAGTATAGTTTAGTACAGTCACAGAATGGTAGGGGTTGGAAGGGACCTCTGGAGACCATCTAGTCCAACCCCCCTGCTAAAGCAGGAGCAGGTTGCTCAGCATCACATCCAGGCAGGTTTGGAATCTCTCCTGAGAAGGAGACTTCACAACCTCTCTGGCCAGCCTGTTCCAGGGCTCTGTCACCCTCAATGTAAGTAAATGTTTCCTTATGTTCAGATGGAAATGCCTGTGTTCCCATTTGTGCCTGTTGTCCCTTGTCCTATCACTGGGCACCACTGAAAAGAGACTAGCCCCATCCTCTTGACACCTACCCTTTAGGGGTTGATAAGCACTGAGAAGATCCCCCCTCAGTCTTCTCTTCTCCAGGCTAAACAACCCCAGGTCTCTCAGCCTTTCCTCATCAGAGAGACACTCCAGTCCCCTCATCAACTTTGCAGCCCCTCTGTTAGACAGGGAACTACTGGAGAGAGTCCCTCTTGAACTGGCCAGCCCAGAGCTGGACAAAGTACTCCAGATGTGGCCTTACTAGGGCAGAGTAGATTCCAACATGGTAGGAAGGCAAGTGATACAGTACAACTAATACTAAACACCCATTTGCTTTCATTAATCCCGATTTTCAGATACAAAGTACAAGCTCACCTTTGTCAGTAAGCAAAGAAATAGGGAGAGCAGAGAAAATATCTCATGATCTATGAAAATCAAATTCTACTGTTATATCAGGCATTCAATAGGAAATCTGTTACCACACTCATGCCTTTGCACAAGAGGTAAGCCTGCAAAGCTGAGGTACTACTTCGTGGAACTGATGCTACAGGAATTGATTGAAAATATATTTGACTTTTAAGACAGCAGTGATGTTCCTTCAAAGGGTAGACATACAAACACCTATGTGATATACCAAAATAAAGCAAGAGCAGCAACCAAGACTTGTACTAGAGGATCATTTAAATTCAGTTTTCTACAGACATCTAACAGGATTTTATGGACAACGGTTAATGCCAACCACATGAAATAAACCTAATATTCCTTTGTTTTCTAACTACTTTTGTCTACTTTTAGCCAAGAGACACATTATTTTTTATTCACTACAGGCTAGAGATGGCTGTAGGACTCATTATTCCCACACTACGCAGTTATTACCAAGTGGTGTACCTACAGTGTTCAGTTCTTCTTTTCCTGTGTGCAAAATTCACCCTCTATCTACCTCTATCTCTAACGGCACAGTATAATTCTCTCAGGGGTATGCACGAGATCCATGACACCAGTACAATTCCTTAATGGTGTATAGTTATTTACCTTAGCTATTTATATATATTGTACCTTGCTACATCACTATACTCTCATAATTGGAACCTCTGAAACATAAAACACAAAGTGGCCTTTAATGGAATCCTAGAAGAGATCTGATGGCAAAACTGAAGGCCAAATTTTGAGTATCTAAAATCTCCTGCTATAAAATAAATAGAATATATATTATAATATGCATATTATATATATTTTCTATGGTATAAATTATGCTATATAGATGTTAATTAATTTAAATTACTGTTCTGACTGGTCTCAATATTGCACAGACTATTTCAGGCTTTTGCAAAAAAAAAACCAAACAAAAAACCAAAAAAGAAACGACAATGCCAGAAAGGAAAAATAAAACAGCAAAGGAAAGAACTGTGATTATGATTTTTACACTAAATAGCCTAGACTCAAAACATCTGTGTGTTCTTCATTCTTCAGTGCTAATTCTCCCTCAATATCAGCATCCTGGTTTAATTCCAGAATTCTTTGGGATGATCTCTCCTAAGAAAGGAGTCAGTATCTCACACAAGGAATGATTAAATTGCAATTTTCTAATGCGAAAATACAACAGGCTTGTATGTTTTAAAGGCTAGCATTTAAACACAAACTGTTGTTTGCATAAACGTCCACCACAGCAACAATTTTAAAAATTGTTTACTGTTCAAACACAGAGAGATCACTACATAGCCTATTCTAGATTTCACAGACTTCTATCATCATTTTGCCTGCCAACTAAGGAAAAGATTTCATGATGTGTGAAGTATTGCAGATTTTAGACCTATACTTCTGTTCAACAGCTATCAGTCTTGAACTTGACATCCATATGCTATTTTCTCCTCCCAAGAAAGTCACTTAGAGCTTTGTATGCCTATAAAAAGACAGGCCCTTACTGGGCCTTCATTTCATTTTCAGTGGATGAAAATTGCATTTTGCTGTTACTAAGCATGGACTGACCTATACAAAAGGCTACCTTTTGCCAGCACTGAACAGGTAATAGATTTTTTTTGCCCTTTAGATGTTATGTATAACGCAGTTAGAACCAAACTCTGGTTTTGACTGTAGTGATGCAGGTGTAACGAGGATGATAGGGTTATACAAGTGTCACCAATATCAGAGCTCTACCTTGGGAATTTAAGTTCTATATTTCATTAACACTTCTATGAGACTACAGCCCTGAAGCATCTGTCTTTTGTAATTAAATGCCCCGAGACATATGCAAAATGAGGGATTTGCATACTATCACACACCAGTTCTAGTCTGTGTTTAGCTTTTACTTGCTTTTAATGGTCTGCATTGTATCGTGATTTGAAATATAACTTCCTGGATAAATGTAATGTGCTTTACTGAAAAAACTAAACAAAAACCACCAATAAAACCAAACACCAAACTCTCAGGTCTTCAGGAATGAGAAACACATTTCTGTATAGCTTCTGGAAGAGAAAACACAAAGACCAAGATTTTTCATGTGATCAGCAATCCTGTAGAATTCTGTTTAGATACCCAGCTGAGACCCTCCAAACCAGGCCTGAGTTCTGAACATTGGCCCAACATTGGTCTGAAATTCAGTGACCTTTAAAGAATGCTGAATTGGATAGCCTCAGAACCATGAACCTTCACCTATTGTCTTTATTAGTAGCAGTAGTATTATTATTCACAGCTGTGCCCAGGGCATACCAAGTATTGTGCAAACATAAGGGAAAGCCCATATGTCTTTCATTTTCCAAGCAAGAATAGGAATGCATCTGTGGGAAAATGATATATTCATCAATAAATTAATATAATCACTCCCCAGCTCAGTTGTCCAAGAAGTATGCCTGAGATGAGGAGTGACAGATTGCATCAGTATCTCAACATCTGAGCATCCAGATGAGAACACCTTCAATTGCTCAATGTTTGTCCCATGTAACTCCATTTCCAGTACATCAGAGAGGAGGAAAATTGGCAGTAACGTTCTGAAACCAAAATGGGATTTTATGGCTCAATTTAGTCATTCCAGTGAAGAAATCCATACATCCTGAGGTTTTTTGGCATTTGAATCTGGTTGTTAAATAGTCTGAACTGGGATGAAGCTTTAATCTGAAAGCAAATTCTACCATGAAATTTCTAAGTGTAAAGCCCATGCATTTCAAACAAAATGCCTCTCTAATTCCACTATGTGGAAGCTCCCTTGAAAAAAAAAACCTTATTTTTCAGTAATCATTCTGAAACACAAGTGATTTTGTATACAAAAATCAGAACAGCAGTGTCTTTGCATTTGCTTGTAGTATCTTAACCATGGGCGAATAGCTAATCCCATAAAATATTCCCACTTAGAGAATTCTATCTACCAAGTTTCCCTCTGAGATACTAGACAGATTAATAGGACTCACCTTCTCAAAATAGCAGTGCATATTTATTGATACCAGACTAAATACTTACCAGGACAGGACCTCAAATCATGGCCCTATTGTTACACTCAAGTTTTTTTTTTTTTGTTTTGTTTTGTTTTTTTTTTTTTTTTTTTCTGTAAAGCTAAACCCTTAAATATTTCTGTGGAGATCTAAAAGGAGAGAGCTTTTAAAACAATTACAAGGACCAATTTCACAACCTGCCTGCTGTTTCCCCAGCCTTTTGCAAACAGCCCCGTGTCAACCCTTGCAAGCAGGACCTACTCAGGAGTGCTCTGACCACACCGGGACAGGCTGGCTGCAGGTTCCATCGACAGCTGCCTCATGAAAGCCCTTCACAAAGCTCACATTTACAAAGGCATACATTCAAATCTTTCCTCAATCTCTGACTACAGAGAGAGCTTGCAGAGTTTGGTCTATACATCGTTTTGGTATATTGATATGGCTGGTCCATTCACTGTGACCCAATTTTAGCTAATCAAATCAGGAAGATGAATGAACAGGCTACTTTCTGAGAATCACAAGTCTACACTGGACAAGAAATATCAGACAAAATGAGAGTTTGTTTTCTGCTTTGACAGTATTATCAGAGACTAGATGCTGACCAAAAATCAGATTGGAACAGCAAAAGTGTATATGTATTTTTTTCAAAATCATGGTTTAGTAACATAAATGTCAAGAAACTAAGAATAATGGGTTTAAAACCACCAAAGTTCCATTCCACCTGTAATAATCCCTCATCCTCTATTATGATTTGAAACTAGGCTCAATATGAACCTACAGCAGCTACAGAAAATAGTTTTAGTTGTTATTATGAAATGATTTAGACTTGAAAAGATAGCAGCCTTATACTACACATATATGTTGAAAAAAAAAAAAAAAGATGTTCATATTATGTTTGGGGTCTTTTTTTAATATTATTGTAAACCAGAAACAATTATATTAAAATTATTATTCCAGTACTTACTTGGGGTTTCTGAGGAATAAATTAATGTTCACTTTAGTAATTTTTATCATGCCCAGTCTCCGTTTATGACTATATATTTATAAACTCACTATAAGAATTCTACAAGCATGCATATTTCAAAATTAAAAGTGAAATGAACTTATTCATCAGGCATCACTCAGTATCTGCCCATAAAAGTACTGCACAAAACCACAAATGCCAGAATATGCATAACTGATTCCAAGAGATCCTAACTGGCAGCCACTGAAGATGACACCATAGGGCTCCACTGACCTCAAGGTTCTTACAAATTTAAGTCTACAAAGATTTTACTGGAGCCTTGTACAGCGTATGCTAGAGAGCAACACCTTCCGTAGCTCTCCAAGCCAATGAGACCACGACTACCACACAGTGCAGGAGCTGTTTTTAGAGACAGCAACTGAAACTTCCATATGGTTGTTTACAAGTACAGCATTTCTGTAGCAAACTTAAGCATATTAAGTACTTGATAGTAAGAGATGTGTTTTCAGCTAAAGGGAAAAGATGATTTTACAGTCCAAGTTCTACTTCTCAATAGTAGTGAGTGAAAGTTGACAGTTTAATTTTCCCTCAAGAAGTCATTCTGATCCATATCCATCCTAGCCTAGTTTAGCTTCCTAACCTAGAGACCAAACACACTTTGAAGCGTACATCAGCATTTGCTCTTCTGCATTCCAGTATCTCAGGCCAGAAAACAGCCCATCCCAGATAGAATACATACCATACACCTGTTATGTAGCAAATATATAATATGTATAACATAATTTGAATTTAGGTATCTTTATAATAGACTATACACAGGTTCTTATTAATAATAAGTCTAACACACAGAGTTCAGATCAATGGACCTCACACGTCATTGTGCCATAGATCATTACCTAATAAGAAAACTACTTTATATATTTAGATCAAGGTAAGATTTATGAATCTCTTTCAAAATTACCAAGTGAAAGAAGATCAGAGTTCAGCAGGGGCATCATCATCATCCCACCGAAAGAAAACATCTCATACTGGTCAAGGTAAACCATTCCAACTTACTCTAATGCTGGAAAAATAGTGTGTTGGAAGCCACTAGGCTAGTCTTGAAAGGAAGGATGGTGATCAATGCAGGGGGAAGACCAGAAAAAAGGAAGTCTAGTCACAAACCCTTGTTTGAAAAAGAGGCTCCCGAGTCACTTCTCCGTTCTCCACCCAGACCATGAACACAGGTACCACTCCCCTCAGTATTTTTCTTACCTTCCACATCCTCCAGTTCTTCAGCTACAGTTTCCAAATAATGTCAGTTCCCTGGCCTAGAATCTCTATTCTATCATGTGCTGCTGCAAAAGCAGCATCGTAAGATACCCTTACAAGAAGGTATTTTGAAGCCTATAAAAGGTTGAAGCAGAAATTTATATGAAATATTTTTAGGGGAATCAGAAAGAGTAGCGACAATACAGTCAGTGTAGTCTGGCAATTAGCACAGCAGGTCCCAATTTTTCACTGAAATAGAACATCAGGGCTACATTACTAACACTTTACTGCTACAGAAAAGAGGTAAAGAGGAAGCAGGCTGCTTTAAAAATAGCAGGTGTTTGCAAAGAATTGTTGGTGTCAGACACCCCAAAGTGACAACTAGTCATTTATATCAAACAGGCAGCAAACTCTGGTCACCTGGCATGTCTCCCAGCTCCTGGATTGGCTAAGAGGAATCTGCTAAAAGGAGAGCATAAAGGAAGAGCAGCCAGTGTGAGATGATAAACTGAACAGAACTGCTGAAATTACACAGGGCAGCAAACTGAGTCTAGAATATTCTGTATTTTCCTCAAAGATTAAAAAGTTTTAATAGCAAACATATTAAAAGACCTGGTTTTAAAAGATGCTTTTGTGGCATGTAAGTTAACTGTCAACTGTCTGTTAAGAGATTCTATACAGATTTAAAATATATCTGTGTGCTGATTCCTCTTTTATTCTTCATAAATTCAGCCTCTTCAATGAGGAAAGATACATTCCAAAAACATGTAATTAGTAATTAGCACTAACAGCTGATTTCAGTCATTCAGTGCCTATTCACTCTAGCTGAGTACACAGGCACAGTATATCCAGACAGGGACCACCTTTTCTGCTGGCTTGGTTTTTTTTTTTTGTGATAGGGTTTCGAAACACTACCAAAGTGCCACAAATAAGGAAAACAAAAAATAAAAGCTTTCAAATAGACAACTATTCTTATAAGGGGTTTTAAAAGATCCCTTTAAAAGAATCTGAGTGTTTTAGTTATCCATATTTTACTTACAACACTGACAAATGAAAATGTAAAATAAAACTAAGCCATTTCTTGATATTACCTAAAATTATATTGTTAATAGGTACCAAGGTTATTTTGGATTTCCTTTTATGTCACTTCAGTAGCAAAGACAGACTGCTGTATTTTCATGAAAGAGAACAAAACAGGAACTCAGATGTCTGACTTTCTTGTTAATATTCAAATTCTTTACAGTGTTAGATTCTGCTTTTAAGTATTACTTCTCCTTTCTTTCTGAATCATGTTATTGGACCTGTGTTTCTCTATAAATTGCTATGAGTAATATACATTGAGTTTTCAGAGACCATTTGGTCAGATTCTAATAATCTCTCCTGGGAGCTGACACTAACTTCCAGCAGCAGGTCATATGCTGCAGATTAGAATAATAAAACACATGCTGCTGCAGCTTCAAAAAAAAATAGTTAAATAATGCAAGTCTGTCTTTATCAAGCTGAAGAACGATGTTTTGAGACATCTTAGATGTCTTGTCTCCTAGACAAAGCTTTCTTTTTTAGATATATAAACATGTAAATCCAGTCACTTCTGCTTTTTTCTTTCTTTCAAATTGAGAATGTGCCATTTCAAAGATCTTGCTCCAGATTCCACATTGTCTTTACAGTAACACAGTGTTACTTAATTGATCAAGATAGAAAGTTGGTATTTTACAAATACTCATTGAACTAAAATATACCTTTATTTACACAATGTACCATTTTTTCCTTTTGGAAATCAAATTTTTTTTTTCCATGCAAAAAAATTATTTGGGTTGTGTTTTTTGTTTGTTTTTTTTTTTTCTTTAAACTCTTTGTGTACAGGTAAACTAGACAAATGTCTTGAAAATTAAAGAAAAACACTGTCTGAGTATTTCTTCTCCAAATTAGCATTGTGTTAGGTGTAATACAGTAATCAGTGTAATACAGATAGATTATATATTTCTCCCTTACAATTCACTATTCTTTATTATAGCATTCCCACTACAAATCCCAGGAGAATCAAGATGTGTCATATTTGACCTCTGGTTAAAGGCAATCCACTGCATAATGATTTTTACACTATTCTGTGAAATGAACAGTTCCACAGGCATAAATGCTAGCAGGAATCAACATCTCCTATTTCTTTAACCGACCTTCAACAACCATATCCTCTGCAGAAAAAAAACCCCAACAGTTTTACTAATTTATAAGCACCATGCAGACACAGGCAGTCTAAAGAGAAACCTCTTTAGCAGTCGCAAAGGAAAAAACATGAGAACGCTTCCACAAAGAGAGACATTCTGAGAGCCCAAAAGAAAACAAAGAAAAAGGAAGAGGTTTGAAGATTTAAAATATTCCCAATACTCACTGAAAGCAGCCACTGCAAGAGCCAGTGTGACAATAATGGAGACCCAGGAAACCCACAATGCCTTCTTTCTGTAGCTTTGAGCTTCATGAGGTTTTAGCCTTGTACTGCTTTCTAGTAAACCTGACAAGCAATAAGCAAAGAGGGTATGAACAATACATTGTTCCTTTTAAAAACACAACTGTGTTAGTTCAGACCTAGATCACATATTTACATTCTATATTACGTATGGAATCAAATCCTGACCACATTATTCATGTTAAGTGAATGAAGCCACCAGGAACATATGAGTAATCAAGGAGGGCTGACACAGGTTGTTTTGATTTCACACAGAAAGACACACAAATCAACCACATAAAAAGAGCACTGCAAGCATAGGGTAGTTACAGAAATTCACATCACTTACACTATACATCTATACAAGAAAGAGTTCAATCCTATGTTCACTCAGATCAAAACTCATTTCAGAACTTCAGGATCCTCAACATAATTAACAGGAGGAAAACTTTTACTCACCAGCCTCTGCAAAACCTACCAAGGCACAGTAAAACACTGCACATATTGAGCATTGAAGTAGAAGTGGGTGTACTTTAGAATCAAAGCTATCACATGTTTGTGATATATTCATGTTTGAAGAATAATGTCCTTCCTGTGAGGTAAGAATACATCCCTATCTAGAACTAACTGAACAACCAGTTCTGTCTTTATTGCAATCAGCATGGAAGTCTTGTTGAACACAAGGGAATGGGATCACTTTATTTTTTGATGCTTTCAATTTGCCAAAGTCTTTTGTCTACTCATCCTCAATCACATAAATAACATAAATGTTCTTTGGTTTTCATTCTCTTAGTCTGAGTCTTAAGCCACTTTTAAACTGCATTTGGAATTTAACATGTGTGCCTTCTATATATCCCATATGGATTCTTTTGTGCTTAATATATTTCTGTAATTTGAAACACACATTCCTTTTCACCAGCAAGTTCCAGCTCAAATCTGCTTAACTGGAGAGAAAACCTGATGGCTTTTACCTTGCTTAATGAATTACTCCAGAAAACGTGGGTGGTTCATCTTATATGATGATCACATTTCACAGGGACTCGTCTGCACTGAATGCATTGAACTGGAGCACTGGTTTAACAGTGCAGCCTTTCAGGAGCTAGTCTAGCGTCTTAGACAAAGGGTTGAGCAGGGGAGCTCTGGTAGACTCAGCAGCAGATTAAAACATAAGAGATGAAGCTGTTACTATCCTCACCTTCCCCAGTTTTCTATCTGATGGCTATTGCCACTTCCAAGGCAGGGACACCTGATCTGGTTATCAATGTACTCCTGAATCCACACTGTGTTTAACCAGGTTTATTTATGTTAATTGATACTAATTTCAACTGACTGTAATATACTGGCTGAAAACTGTAATGGTTTTGGAATCAGTTCAGAAGTGAATGAGACATCTCTGCCTCAGGGGCAGCAATGTGTCAACAGAGGGGCAGACATCCAGGGGTGGTAATAATGTGATCCACTGGATTTTATTCTGCCACTTGAAGGCTGTCAAAATTACTGGTCCTAATCCTAGCATAATTGGTTGGATTCATGCTGTCCTGGAAAAATTCTTCATGCTTTTTCCACCACAATTACAATAAAGCAGAGAGACTTTCTTTATAGCAGTTTGGAAAGCGCCTGTGAGAATTTCATGTTTGTACTGTGTTTTTAGAGAATTTGAACTATTACCTGACTTCTGTGCGACGCACTCCCCTCTCTATGAATGGAATTTGCAAACCTGAGTACAGGAGAATTACTAGGCCCTAGAGTGAAATGATGTCTGTTTCTTATTATGTGTATTCTCTGTCTGTTTAATACATGAAAATTACCAAATGGCAACTCCAAAGGTTTGAGTCTTTTACTGTTAGTACTGCAAAGCTATTTCTCACCTAGCACACTTCCATTTGTATGAAGAATTATTCCCCCCCCCCCAAGGTTTGGCCTATCTTTTACATCTCATATAATGATGCACAGTTTAATTGCTGCCTGATAGGGTGTAATTTAATAGTACATATTGAAACATAGTAGAGATTTCTACTAATACAACCATAGAGAAAACACATCTCACATTTTTTGTGGTCCCCCTTCCCCAAACCAGGGTTTTTAAATTACAGCCCAAATCCTGTTGGAATGTAAAGCGAAGCAGGTTTTCTTAGACAATTTTGAGTCTCAATATTTCAAATGTCAGATGAACAGGGATCAGAATGAGACATCCTCACCTGCTTCTTTCTCTAAAGACATCCTAGAATTCATGGCTATAGCTCACTAGTACCTGGGAAGTCCAACATACAGAGTTGATACTTGCAAATCAAACAATATCCTAATTAAACTGAGAAATGACTAATAAGCCCCACAGCTAGTGCAGCACTGCTGATTACTATTCACATGTCAAGCACGTGTCCAGTGTGACAGAGATTGCAATCCTTACAAAACTGAACCACTTCTGCCGCGTGTGTGTGTATGTCTTTCTCTCTCTCAAAATGGCTGGCATATTCTTAGCTGCCAGAGATGTGATCCCTTCCTTCCTAAAATAATTCAAATAATTTTCCTGTATTTACAATTTTCATCCCTGAGAAAGATCATATTAGTCCTATTCCCAGGGGATGGCACACAAAAATACGACCTCATTCACATGACGACCAAGCCCATAGCGTGAAGATTATTTAGAAGCAACAACAGCTCATTAATTTACACGCAACAACACAATTCACAAGGTAAACCTCCATGTTTTTTCTGCTGACTGTGAGAAAACAAGTTTTAAGCATCCACAGGAGGCTGAAAGATAATCTTTCAGTATGACCTGCACTGCTACAAAAATAAAAAACTAGTATCTACTGCTACAATTCCTCCGCCCTGAAATTAATATACTATTTTTACTGCCATTAATTTATTTAACCTTAAGGTAAAGAAAAGATTATGAACTGTTAAAATCCAATGGATTTTTACTTTAACTTTCAGTAACTTCATATATTAACAGATTTTCTTCCCATAAAAAAAAAAAAAAAATTCAGAAGGAGAAAAAAAACCTGCCTAACAGTTGCAGAACACAAGCTTGGCATATTTGTGAAGTGATTCTAGGATATTCTTTACCATATGCTGACTTACCAGAAGTACTTTTCTATTTGGCTAAGGGATCATTTTAAAATGTCAAGTTAGAATTTATGGAAGAGATAAGGCTAATAGAAAAATTGTTCCCCTAAGGTGTTAATTTGAGGACCCCATCCACAGAATTACCACTGATTTTGGATTTGTCTCTTAAAGAGTAAATATCTTGTTCCAAAATTTAGGGTTAGTTTTTATTTTTAGCAAACATGGAAGTATCATCTCTATAACTGGATCTGCTATGATTCATTGGAAGAAGTACAGTCTAAAAGGACAGATTGTAACAATCTCAACAGGGACAACCTGCAAAAAGCATACCAGATTTTCCTCTACAATGACTGGGAATTATCCTGGTACATGGAATCACTGACTATAGGAAAGGCTAAAAGAAAGCTGCTGCAAAGGCCGTAGAAAGAGAGAGAAAGCAGAGAAGGAAATAAGATCAGCAGCTTTAGTCTCATCTGCCTGCTAGAGAGATAAGGGTAGGTACAACAGACACTCTCTTTTTGGAATTACCCTACAATACCAAAAGCGTCAGCTTTCATCTTTAGCTCTGTCATACTGGGCAAAATTAAAAATTTATGTAATCAAACTCCCATGTTTGAACCATCATCAAAATTCCCATTATTCGAAATAGATCTGAAGCCTCAAATTGCCCTCAGTCACAATGTCTGCCCTCTGCCATCGGGAGTCACAGCCAGGATACCCCTGGAAAAAGGGCTGTCCCCAGCTCCGACATGACTGAGACCTGCCAGGAAATATGTGACTGCTCTTCCTCCTTCCTTCTCTACTTCGTATCTAGGATTTTTGAGCAGGCACGGGCATTTGGAAAGCTGGGAAAAGAACAGGAGATCTAGAGGTTACACATGGGATGGGATGAAGACTAAGAACACAAGAGAGACTCGGGGGTGCTGAAAGCACAAAAAAAAATGAAGGCAACAAAAAGGCTAAAGAAAACCTATACTTGAAATGAAAAATGGAAACAAATTGCGTGGAAGAGGAGCCTGGAAGCATTGTGGAGGACAGGGCAATGGGGAGGGTTAAAATGGCAGCTGCTTTATGGGCAGCAGGTAAGCGAGTGCCTCACGCACCGTTAACAGATGTCCAAAATAGACGTGCTTCACATTAAAGGGTAACGCCGTTTGGAAGCAGGCAGCTTTCCATCTCTGGTGAGGTATTTCGGCAAGTAATAAAACAGGAGTGATGTGGGAATGCATCATTCGGTAGGGAAAGGGAGCCGAGTAAGGTAAGCGCCCTGACCCCGGCACTCGGCCCGGGCTGTAGCGGATCCCCGCAGAAACGCCGCGGCTCGGCAGGCGGCTGCCACAAGCCCGGGCAGCAGGTAACCCCCGCGGCCTCCCTCTCCAGCGGCGAGGAAACCTCCGGCGCTGCCTGGCACCGCCCGCCCCTCCAGGGAGCACCCCGGGCCCCGCCGCCACCTGCGCCCCTCAGCCCGGGCTCTCCCCGTCCCCTGCGGAGCGGGAGCGGCGCCGTGTGCCGCCGCTCGCCGGCACCTGCTCCCCGCCAGGCGGGCAAGTTTTGGGGCGAATAGAGTTTACAGAAATATTTCGAAGCTGTCGCGGGGTGCGCGCACGAGAGCTGCGAAAAGGGGGAAAGCTTCGAGGGGGGGGGGGGGGGTGGGGGGGGGGGGCTGATGTTAGGCGAGTGCCAGCGGCGGGCTGAGGGGAGGCGGCGGGGGGCGCTGAGGCGGCGGCAGGGGCAGGGCGGGAGCGGAGCCTGCAGGGCCTCACCCGGTGGGCGGCCGGGGCTGCGGCGAGGCGCGGGGTTGAGAGGAGAGCAAGGGGGTCCGCCGAGAAGCACGGCGGGCGGCTGCGAGCAGAGGGCGGCTGGTGGGGGCAGGAACCGGTGTCAGGGCCGAGGAAGGGCAGGCGGGAAGGGCTGCTGTGGCGGAATGAGGAGGAGAGTACGGGTCCGGGAGAGCGAGGCATGAGGGCGCTGCAAGGAGGGTGTAGGAAGAGCTGTCCGGGGTGAGTGTCGGGCGCCTCGGGACGCAGGGCAGGTGCTGGGGCAGGCCACAGAGGAGGGCAGCGTGCGGGAAGGCGGGTGCGGGGTGAGGGACGGGCGTGTGCTCACCTCTGTCCTCCAGCCCCTCGCTGAACTGCCCGCTCTCCCCGATCCGCAGCTGCTCTTGCTGCTGCTCCCGGGGAGGCACCGGCGGGCTGGCCCCGGGGGGCTGCACGATGGCGGGGTCCGGAGTGGTGTCCAGGGGGGCAGCGGACGGCTCCATTTCTCGCGGGGCGGCGGAAAGCGGCTGTCGACTGTGGCGGCGAAGCGAGGAGCGAGCGGAGCATCCAGCCCGGGTGCGAGCCTGGGGAGAGGAGGAGACTCCGGCTCAGAACATCAGGGAGATGGGGACAGGCAGCGAACAAACTCCTCCGGCTGCTCCTCGCCAGCCTCTCCCCGCGGCCGCCTCATCACTAACCTCGCCGCCGGCGGCGGAGCGGGGGGGGGGGGGCGGGGGGGGGGGGGGCAGGTGGGAGAGCGGTGCCGCCTCCCCGCGCTGCCCTTCCCTTCCCTTCCCCGCCCCGGGGAGCACCTCCGGCGGCGGGAGCGGCGCCCGGCTCCGCAGCGGGGCGGGAGCGGGAGCGGGAGCCGGGGCCGGGGCCGGGCGGCAGCTCGCCCCCGTGCGGAGCGGCGTGTGACGGGATCGCGAGGGCAGCAGAGGTGGCGGGAAGGGCTCCGGCGAGTCGCCCTCAGGGGCTCCTCATCCTCGACAGCTCGCAGGCACCTGCCAAAGGTGCGGCAGCACCTTGGACTTAAGCTCAGTCCCCGGGGCCGGCCGAGGAAGCGGGAGACCTGTCAGCCTCCCCTCGCCACGGCGGGCTCTGCCTTCGTCCTCCTCCTACTCCCGCTGCCGACTCTCTCAGGGGGAAGAGCTGTTCAAACCCGGAGCCTTTCCGCAGCGGAGCGAGAGGCAGACGCCTCACGCCGCTCCCGAGGGCTGCGGGCGCTGGCCCTGTGCTGTAAGGCCCCGTCTGCCTCCCCTGCCCTCACACAGGTAACGCTCAGCGCTGGGGAATTTCCTTATTTCCCATCTGCCGCAGCCCTTTTTCAGGATCAGAGCCGAACCACCACACATATGCACCTCTCAGACCCCCCGGCGCTAACGTTTTGTTACGCTGATAACGAGTTTTACCAATATTAGCCTAAAAAAACTATCCTAAAATGTACAGCAGTCTCATGCTGAAGCATGGGAATAGAGCTGGGGACTTGCTGGCATTCAGGGTTGTTCTGGGTTCACTCACTTGCTGTTCCTAGCGCATCAGAAGAACATAGGGCAAAAAAACCTAAGAGATATATATACATATTAAAAAAAAAAACGGGGGGGAGGGGGATATTACTGATAGATCTGTGCCAGAGCTGTTCTCTTCTTCTCCACCAGTTTATAATTACCAGAGAGGTGCAAATAAACAAAAGCATTTTCTGTGCTACCACAGCCTCCCAGTTGCACTCTTAAAAGCACGCAGATAAATTCTGAAACTGCGTTGTGTTTTGACTTGAGTCTAGGAAAATATGAGAAGACAATTGGACATTGCAGCCCAGGTCCTCAGCTGATATATAAGGATAAGTTATATAAGTTATATATAAGATATATAAGTTTTATGAAGACCAGGTTGCTTTTCTCTTTTGAGGAATCAGGAAGTTTAGGGAGTGTAGAATGGGCAGCAGGAATTATGCTAGCATAGGGACGTGCTTTTGTAAGTTGTCAGAATCTTGCTGATGTCAGCCTTAAAAAAAGTTTTGCAGTAGTTCAGTAATAACTGTTTGGGAATGGTTACTGAAACATGGCTACCAAAATGTCTTAATTTTTTTAAATGCCTCTTAATGCCATGTGCTAATCATCAAAATCTTTTCATCTGTACTTTGAAGCATTAATTATTTGAAAAAGTGGACGTAAGTAAATGTTACGGTAAGTGACATAAAATATTGGTTTAGAAACTGATTGGAATTCTAGTAGCCTTGTGGAATGGAAATGTCTCTTATTGTGTGAGGGGTTGGTGTTTGCTTTTTACCTCAGCTTACGATTTCTTTGTGCGTAGTCTACCATACCTACTATATGAAATGTGTTTGAAGTCTTCATGCCTCTAAACTTCATCTTCACCCTAAACTATCCTACCCTGCTTTGTGATCCCAGAGCTCTCGCTCTTCTAGTTGGATCAGCATTAATATGAATATAAGCAAGTCCAACAGTGTGTTCTTTTCCCTTAAGTAATGGACACAAAATTACAAAGTGCCCTATTTGGTGTCAATGTTAAAAGACATAATGCATAAGCTAACACAAGTGAGTTCTCTTAAGGGGAGTATTTTTTTGGGGGGTTGCGCTGATTTGTGAGGGTTTGGAAACTCCATAAAACAAACACGGTTATTTTCTTTATTTTCTTTAACCTCTGGTGACCCTGAACCCATGAGGTACAAGAGAAGATCTGTATATGTATGTAAGAGATGAGTGAAAAGTAGAAAATACCTACCTTTTGTTGCTTGCCATAAATAATACATTGTCATGTCTCTTCATCACTTAAAATGTGTTTGTAAAGGAAGGATCCTTAAATGAGTAGTACCAGTTTTGTAACCTGCTTACCAAAGACAGGGGATTGGGGCCAAATCACTTTTCAGGACCTGCAGGGGTACAGAAACCTTTGGTGAATGAGTCTCCCATGCAGAGTGCACCCAGTACAAGCTGTGAAGAGTCCCTTGATGTTGCTGCCACAGATGGAATGCTTCCTAATGCAATTCTTGCAGGATCCCTCCTCTTCTAGGGAAACGCGTCCGTACCAGATCCATTCCAGTAGGAACTTCCTTACTCCTTGCATGACTGAAAAACTGACTAGTGACTGTGATTGGACACTGCGTCCTCTCTGTAAGTCTCTCTAAGCTATTTTAGTATTCTTATAACTTACAGAAATCAACCCAAGAGGAAAGTACCTGGAGAATTCTAATTTCATTTCTTTAAAATGAGGGAGAATGTGTAGGTTTCCAAATGATCTGGAGAAAAACAGGAACTAGGAACACCAAACCACAAGTCTTACACTTTAATACGTTCCTTTTTCTTTGTTTTTATAGTTGTTCTCAATTGCAGTTCTTACATAAAACTGTGTCTGGCAGGGCCTGCAGCTGTCTCTATTTGTATAAATGCTAATACTGTTCAGACCACAGCAAAGAATATAAGGCTTGCAAAAAGTATTATGATTTCTTTTAAATTACTCTCTTCAGTGCTTTCAAACATGGCCTCGTGCAAGAAGGGACACACTCCGCATTTAGCAAATACCTATTCAAAGCATGGAGCAGATCCACAATGAAGGGCCTTTCAGATTAGGCCATTATTTATATAAGCTAGCTACTAAGAAACAGGAAGGCTGGAAGCATTGCCTCTTATTTCTCATGACACCTCTTTCACCCAAAGTACATTGCACTGGATAAAGATGTAAGGCTAGAGTTTTAAAGATGTGGATGCTGTTTTCCAGCCTTTGTGTAGGAACTTCTTGTGTAGGAAGTCTGTAGGCAAAGTCAATGAAGAGAAAAAGGCCTGACCCTAACACTTATATTATTATATGATTTTATTTCTTGGCCCTTCAAACCTGCCTGTGTTTGGTATAAATAAAGAGAAACCAAATCAATTTAAAAAATAATTTTAAAAAAGCTACATCTCTGGATTCATTCTAAATAGACAGACACCATCCCGTATTCCAAAGCTGCTGCAAGATTAATATGCACTTGCGGAACTGCAGAACTTTGTTCCCAGCTGGAACTGCCTGTAATTTCAATGATAACTTTGGCTTCCAGAGCAAGTTGATTCCAAACAGGATGGAGGTCTCTTGCACCACGGCAACCAGGAACAGCAAAGAGAACTTCTCTTATTTTTCTTCATCTGGATTGTCTGTGGTCTGATTTTGCTGGTTTTTTCCCTGTTTCCTTTCCCTCTTCCTCCTTTTCCTTTTCCCTTTCTTTCCTCTATTTCCTCCTTCCTTCTGTTAGATAAATGAAAAATACCAGTTGGATTTGAGATTCTTCCTCTAGGCCCACCCTAACTCTCAGCAAAGGCAGAGAAAGAACTCAATTATATTTGATGGAAATTGGATTAGGTCCATCATTTTACTCGTTTCTGAGGTGTGCATTTTTCTGAAGTAATGAACAATCTCTGGGCAGTAGGTTGCCCTACTTTCCTAAGTTACAGTCCTTTTCTTGTTCTGAAACATAATTCCCATACTACCATCAGCACACAGTATGGGATGACAAACAGTAGCATGGTGCAAAAAGGCAGAAAGAATGGGGTGCTATTGCATCATGTAGAGTGAAAGTAGAATTGGTGGCAAAAAAATCCTGGCCCTCCAGTGAGATAGTGGTCACTGTACGAATGCAGAACATTTGTTATTCCTCTTCAGTCAATGTGGAGTTGAAATAAATCCATTTTCACTGTAAGCAAGTTTGGATATTGTAGCATTATATGTTTGTCATTCTAAAATGAGAGCTGCATCTATTCTGGACTTCCTGTTTTTCCTTTTCTTTTTAGCACTACTGACTGGAATGTTTTCACCTGAATTAGCCGAACACAGTGGTGCATTCAGAAGCTCCTGAGAAGGAAATTTGCTTGATTTCATTGATGTTAACTAGTCAATGTTTCACATTGACCATCATCTTAAGTGCAGCACTTATTTTAAGAGCACTCTTGCATGTTTGGAAGGAATTGGTCAGCTGGCCCAGTAACTATTTTTTAGTATGTTTAAAGGCACAAGAGCAAAGATAATGATACTATCTCCATTCACCATTTTGTTTGCAGGGTTGCATTTCATACCCATACTAAGCACAAAACAGCCTTTTTCTGGCAACAAAATGCTGTATTTGTCACTAGCGTTCTACTGCAGTATCAGGGAGTGCTAGTGTAAGCCAGGATTGTTTATTAGTTTGGTCTGTCAGACATCTCATGACTGACATACAAAAGAAAATGCTCACTTCTTACTCTCATCAACTGATTTACTCTGATATTCCTAAAGGCAACACCTTCGACTAAGTGTTTATGCTGTTTAAATGCTCTGATAGCACAGCAGCTACCGTTTTGTGCCCTCTGTGTGGACGAGATGGTAAGACACTTCAGATCGTGCGTTGCCGTTTATCCTCTGCTGAAATGAATAGATTAAATAAGTCTTTTTCGTTAGGAAAACCTCAAGATTCTGCATTTCACAGCCTTTTTTCAGGAACCTAATCTTTTTGTCTAATAGTCCCTTGACCAGCTCTTGCAACGTTGGCTACCATAGTTTTCTTTTTCAAACAAATACAAATCAGGCTACATTTTGCAGGATGTTTTTTAACTTTGTGTTTGTTTGTTTTCTGGGTTAATTGATGGCACGAAAGCAGAGGCAGATAGGATTTTGCTGTTGTTTTGTAAATCACCTGTAGTCCCACCGCGTGTGCAGTTAACCGGATGAGAAATTCTACATGAGGTTCTTTTAACTTGATCTGATACCTCTCAGCCTAGTATTAGTAAACTTATTTTTTTAATTTAAAATAAAACAATAATGATGGTGTTATTCCAACAGTGCAACATTAATTTTTAAACCGCGCAGCATGCTTAAAATATTATCCAATGTATGAAGGTCATTTACTGGTTTTCTCTTGCACTGGGTTAGGTAGAGTTGAAATTGAAATCATCTCTCTTCTTGGCATTTTTAGACTGAATATTAACTTGGGTCAAAAATAATCAGAATGTTATTTTGAAAAAAGAATATGCTAATTCGGTATCTTTTCCTGCAGGCTATGAAAAAGTGCCTATAATATTATGATTCATAGAGAATCCAGCATGTGCTGACCTTGGTGGGTAATTGATGACACCTCACATAAGCACCTACTCTTCCTCTATATGATGTTGCAGGATCATATTTGCAAAAAATGACAAAGCTAGCAAGAGCCACAAGCCTTAATAAATTCCACTGTAGCAATGAAGGTGGAATAAAAACATAGAATACAAATACTGAATTACTTAACAGCAGCTTTATTTTGTTGGTAATATTCACAAGCATTGAAGAGAAATGGAAGGAAAAATGAATCAAATTTTAAGAGGTAACATCCTGTTACTTAAGTAATAATCTTAGGGGGGAGGGGGGTTTGTTGGGGTTTTTTTTCCTGCTTCCCATGTTCTCTTCCCATGCTATGTCCAGAGATCTTTCTTCTCCCAGTGAGACTCTAACCATGACATGAGTATAGGCAGCTGAGCTTTCATTTGTGCATCAAAGGAAAAAAAAATTACATTCCTAGGCAGCAAAATTCAATAGAACTTTGGAATAAACTTATTCAATGACCTGATGATAGTTCCTATCCAAAAGCATCTTAACAACTAGACACTTCCAGTGCATTTGCACAACTTCATGTTTTCTGTCATATCTTTGCAAAAATTACACACATATTCCATGAAATTTGTATGATGAACCGCAAGATGAAGTGAGCTACAAAAATCACACAACATTTTCTTTGTTGTAGTCAGACTGGGTCACTTTTCCTCCTGCCAAGCCAATGCCCATCCCTTCTGATACACCTGTCTACCAAGGCCTTTTCCCACCCTGTCAGACATCAGTTTTGTTAAGAAGGCTGGATGTAAAGGTAGACATACGTTTGCTTTCTAGTCAGGTTAGACTCATGCATTTATGAAATAGTTATCATTTCTAAGTCTAACATTATGCTTTTTAAAAAAGTTAAGAGTCATAAACCCTACCTTGAAGGTAAGGATTTAATGAGGAAAGGACCAGCTGCATTTACTTACGGGACTTGCCTCTGTCAGAAAAGAGAAGTGATAGTTTTTATGAGGAATAGTGCCCAACTCACATCTGCTTTCTCTTCTGGTATTTTAAACTCTAATTTGTGATTTAGGTTGGTATCTCATTCCTTGGCAATTAGTTTCATAAGCAAAAGGGTAATTTTTTTTTTTTTTTTTGAAATCTTGGTGTACTTTTATCAAAAGGCCATGCATAAGTATTTGAGGGAATGACCTTTCTTCTAATCTATAACAATAATATTTATATTGCTTTTACTATTGTAAGTACTCCACAGCTCACTTTTGCTGTGAGTTGTTTGATAAACTGTATGATATAATAATATTTATGTGCTGTTTTGAATAGCTAATCCACATTGTTTAGTGAGTTGGAAAAGAGTATCTTATCCTTTTTTTATGCCAAGTGAATTGTAATTAGGTTTCCACACATTCCCACTGGACTATTTAGCTAGGATGACTACAGAAAGTGTTTGAAGAAGAATGATAGCCACAGCCAAAATGGGTAGTCTGCAAAACATGTTCTTCATACAGGAAACTATATTTATTCCATTCTGTGCCAGTTTGGGTTGTTTGGGGTTTTTTTACATCTGCTCTAGCAGATGTTTGACACTTTCAGTCATTTCACTCTTCTAGGTTTTGATAGACATCAAATTCCTGAGTGCCCAGTGGAATCTATTACACACAATGGGTTGGTTTTTTTTCCATTCATTTTGTTTCTGGTTTTGTTTTGCTTCTTTGGTTGTTTTTGTTTTGTTTTGTTTCTGGAGTAGGTAAAATTAGTTTCCTGAGCCCTGGCATGCAGTTTGAGTTAGAATACTTCGTTTTAATGGGAGATGTTGTAGTTAAAATCATTAATTTCTTCAGATACTAATTTTTGGAAGAGTCAAAAATAATGAGTTGGGCAAAAATAATGTCAGCAACATATACAGCAGTTTTAATAGGTTTCTGCATCCTTCATTCTTATGATACATTCATTGTTAATCATCCTCTTAGGTGAAAATTTCAGTGAGTAGTGGGAAAAATAGGAGACAGGGACAATCCCTTTCAAAATTTCAGGAGAGTGAATCACATAATTTGTGACATTCTTATAAGAATTCAAACACAAAAGTTTCTATACTACTGCAGCCAAGCCTTTCTCTGTGTGCAGCAGCAGCAAAAGCAAAGGATCTCTATTTGATTTAGCATGATGAAATACACTGTGAGTATTGACATTTATCTGTCCATAGTGAATACTCTCTGATCTGGATTTATATAAGATGGATAGGGTAGTTGGTTAATAAGCTTACTAAATCATTTATATTACATTTAGCAGTGATACAGAGTTGCTCATCTATTAGCATTTGATAATTTTACAAGGAAGAGGAGCATCTTCAGGAAATTGAAGAAGCACTTTTCTCTGTAGAATGAAGACTGTTAAACACAATTTACCTATGAATATCTTTTAAAGCAACCAGTAAAGTTAATATTTAAAGGCAATTGAAGTTTGGAGCTCAAAATGTCAGTGAAATTTTGAACATCTACTGCAATAAAATTGTCATATAACCCCAAAGGTAGAGGGAGATGTCACTCGTATAATTTAAGCAGGTTGTGATAAGATTCAATTTCTGCCTCTCTCAAATTTTCTCTAAAGCCACAGTGGCTTAAAGTAATGGTGTGTAAAAGTAATCAAGGGTCAAGAAGTCATATAGTAATGCAGACAGCTTCCTCTCCCCCATCAAGACCACACATATTTTCAGTATCAGGGTGCAGGGATGCTTCAACAGCCATAGTAGTTGCACTTAATCTTCACATCATTTTCTTAGAAAATGTGTATTTTGAGAGGTTTTATTTTACTGATGAAGTTTATATACTTGGATTCTATTTACTTTATCCATTGACTATTACAGTTGTCACTGAACTATACAAACCAGGTATAGTTGTACTTAAAAATTTAGGCAAACAGGAAAGATCTAAAGATATGTTTTATTAAACCAAACGGGTGTAATTCACTTCCAACTAGTATGGTTAGAAAGTGTACCTAGGTGTACAGTCTTCATGACTTCAGGAAGGGTTTGTGTGTCCAAAAGTGCCTGCTTTTTTCACCTGTTGTTTAATTTAAAAACCCCTATCTACAGACTTTGTCTTATCTTTGTATCAAAGTGCCTTCATTTTATATGTCTGGTTTCGTTATATTTAGGATCTCGGTATATAATTTGTTAGCAGTCTATGCATCATAAAATGACTTCAGGTTGCATCAACTGCCATATTTGTTCCAGACAGGATTTTTTCGTGTCACAAAGAAAATAATTTCTTTCTGGAAAGCTTAAAATTCTGCAGCAGTCTGCTTGCAGAAGGAAAAAAGCAACAGCACTCAACTTTGTTTCAGTTCCCAGAATCACCTCAGTTTCACTTTAGTATGTTCTACAAATGTAATCCTTCATTTGAAACTCAACTTACTGCATAGAAATATTTCACTGCTGCCCTGATATTGCTGTGTACCAGCAGTACATCTTGCCCTGCTGGCTGGTGAATCATAGGTTGGGCTGGGAAGCTGCGTTTGGGAGGTGGGAGTCCTGAGCGTGCAGCTCACCATGGCAGTATGCTGCAAGTGCAGGAAATACAGTCTTGGCTGTAGGACAGTACTGCTCAGGAGGGCATCCATGCGCAGTGTGTGAGGCTTGACACTTCTGCCTGGCACTGCAGGCAGATGTATGATTTGCTACATCATCACTGGTGGTGGTCGAAGATTTGAGCTACTAGAAGGGATGCAGCTACGGGATTCGGCAATTCACGCCTGGAATTGTAGTCAAGTGTCTGTGCCTTGTCCACAGCTGTACTTCATGCCATCTATGCCAGCAGATATTCAGGTGAAAGGGAGATAAAGATGCTAAGATGATGTGTTTTCTAATTACCTGGTCTTTTAATAAGTAGGCTAATATTATAGCACAGACATGTGAAGAAGTTAAAGGCAACGCTGTGTCAGTTGCAACACCCAAATATTCTTACAGACCCACCATGCATTCTGTGGACAAGAGGATCCCAGTTTCTGCTCTTGGAGTGGCTGAAAGCACTTCTTACATCAGGCAATACTTGTCAGAGGTTATCAGTACATCTGGCTTTTTGCTTCTTGGGTCTTCACTTCTCCAACTATTGCATCAGCACTATCTTGGCTCATTTATTTGAGCTTTGCATGGAGACTGAGAATTTAGACACACGCAGTTCGTGCCCATAAGATACATTTTCTGTTGAAAATTTGGTTTACTTCAATAAAATTGCTGCTTCTTCTTTCCTTTTCAAAACTGAAGAGGAAAAATAAGCAGCACTATAAGAATAGATAGTCTGAGCCAGTGGTCACAAACTGTCTTGAGGGATACAGGTAGGACATCAGGCAAATATTCTTCACTATGATATTAGCACAGCACTGGAAGAGGTTACTGAGAGGTGGTGGGTCTTCCCCCTTGGAGGATTTCTGAATTCAGCTAGCAAAAAAGCCACAGGTAGCCACAGCTATCCTGATACTACAGTGGTGCTTGTAGACCTTCTCAGAGAAGAGGGCTGAACTAAGTTATGTCCATAGGGCCCTACAAGTCCATGCGTGTATGATTCAAGCCATATAAACATCAGTGGCTATAGAACAGTAACATTTTACCTAGGAAACATTAAATTGAGTAACAGCAAAATAGGTTGACACAAGATGTGCAGAGGTTTAGAGACAGTGCTAATTCAGGCCTAAGAGCAGGTTAATTCATCAGTAAAGGGCAAGTGCTATGTTTTTATGAAGGATAAAATTCTGATGACTTACTGCTCTTGGATTGTTCTTTTCCCATTGATTTTAGGACTATTAATGGAGCATATTGCTTATCTGATATAGATAGTCTCTCTAGGCCCCTTATTCTTCTCTAACCTGATTATTACAAGTCTATTTCCTTTATATAATTTTGATTTTTTTTTTTTGTCTCTTTTTTTCACTGTTCCCTTTTATATCTATGGGCATAGAAAAATGACCTCACAGTTATAAAGATGAAGATCATTCATTCTGAAACTCTCCAGCATTACAAGTTGTTCTAGCTGATATATCAGTAAACTTCTTTGAATTGTCTCCTCTATCAGCTTGAAATGTTTGTTGACCAAAAAATTCAATCTATAAATAAAATATATTTAGGAAAGAAAATCAAGAACCTTCCAAGGTCTGTTTTACTTCCTACAACCATTATAAACACAAGTCCACGGAGATCCTTTTGCACATCTTAACTTCGAGGATACAGTATCTCTGGAAGATAGTTAAGTTTTGTGAAGATCTTTTCTCATGGAGGTTTTGAAAATTAAGTTACAGTTATTTTGCTTTAAATTAAATTCAGTATTAAAACTGTCAAGTGGTTCCAACACTAACTCGATTCATATTGCACGGGATAGCTAGCCAGACGTTGCATCTATCCATGCTTGCTGATTTTTCCACTAGGTGGCATTGTGCAGTAACGCCGAGTTAATTTACAAGTTTCACCATAATTGCACATGCTAAAAAGATTTTGAAAATAAGGAATTATCTGTTGTGCTTGTTCTTATTCTATGCAAGAGTGAATGAACTGTGGCTTAAAAATCACTTGGCCTGACGTACTTCTACCTAAGAGCAACCAAATCCATCCTTAATGTATCAAATATGGATTTACTCGAAGCAATAAAGGAAGTCAGCCATGGCAACAATATCTGATCCTGTGCACAATGAACCTTTTAGAATAAAACTCTTCCAACCTTTCCTGCATTTTATGTTTAAAGAGTAACTTCAGTGCTTCAGATTGCTTCCTTTCTGGCTACATGGTTTCAAGTGAAGTGATACCAAGTGTCCTAAGTAAAGCTACAGAGCCTAAGATTGCTTTTTTAAATAAAGAGCCCCCTACGAGGTTTTTAATTTATTTATTTATTTAGTAGCTAATTCAGGAGAGATTATCAGAATAGTTTATTGCTGCAAGTTTAAATATAGATGTGCTGTCATTTCATCCTCCCAGATGAAACAGACAGTAGCCATCCCTTGCAAAATTATATGTTGCTCAAGAGTGATGTTTCTAGAACTTAAGGTCCTGACCACTGAAGCACCATCTGATGTGGAGCAAAGGTCTAACGCCTGCAGAAGAACCGACTGGTGGGGTTTTTGTTTTAATACCAAAATTTGTGGTGACTAGACAAGGAGAAACCATCAGTCCCAGCAGTAAGAAGACAATGGGAAGGATTTGGCATATGAGAAGCAAGGAACTAGAACTACTGCTCTGGGGGTGAAGAAGGAGGAAATGAAACAGGAAAATAAAGCCAGGGGTGGAGGAAAAGAGGAACCACAGAGGGAGAAGAATGTGGTGACAGGGTAGCCCCAATTTTTCATTACAAGCTTGCTAATATTTTATGCATGCTAATGTGTGTGGGTGCATGGGTATTAATTTTAAATCTGTATTCTAAGGGAGAGGAGGTGGTCCTTTGTTTCAAACTTGTCTTCCAGAACTAGAGATAGTATTCACAACAGAAGGTTCATCAAATTGCTGATCAGATACATATTATCAAGGGTACCCTTCCCTGCATTCTCTGTTCTGAGCTGGCTTTTTTCTTGATTCGTTATGTAGAATGTAAGAGGCTTAGTAGAAAAGCAGTTAAACTTGTGCATAAAGTTGTCTCTGAATTGGGCTGTCGTGAAGAGGACATACCAATGTAAAAACTTAACCAAAAGCCTTACCTTGCCATAAATTCAGGCTGTTCTATTTAAAACTTTCTTTTACTTCTACTACCCCCTGAGCTTTAATAAGCTATAATTTCAATTGTCCTATGCAGTGCATGGCTGTAGATAATGCAATATATGATTCTTTGACATAGAAGTGTTTGTGGCTTGTATTTGTCTATGATGGTCAATATGACTCAACTGTTTTGTAACAGTTTTTGGAAGCCTAGGTCAGTAGGGTGGGTGTTAGGAAATTTTGCACAGGCATTCATCTTTTTGCCAACACTAATCTCTCCTTTTGTAATCCCCCAGCTCATGCTGCAGAGGCCAGAGTCTACTCACAGGTACACTGCTCTATGTTGGAAACTGTAACACAAGTTAATCCTGGTTGTAATGTCTCTCACCTCCTGCCACACTGAGGTGTGGGACCATTTACTTATCCCAACCAATTCACTCCCACACTCTGCTTTTGTGAGATCTTGCATTTACCTGAGGGCTTTGCTCTTCAGTTTCTTGCTATGAGCAGGGGGAGGCATCACTAAGTAGGGAGGAGGGGTGCATATGTTTGGACTTGTAGCATCCTGCAATAGTATCTGTACTTCTAGTCAGTGACCAACAGCCAGGCTGGGACGGAAAGAGAAGGCAGGAGCAAATACTTGTCAACTAAGGGGCTGCCCTGACACTAAACATGCCAGTGTATTTGGCTTTTTATAAGCACACCTATTTTGTTACTAGGATCCCCAACTTGAGAACTTCACAAATAGTATCAAATCTTATTTTAATTTGCAGATACTCAGATGAAAAAGCTTAGTGACAAGGACTTCCTGAATTATTTGGTAAGTGGTGAGCATTTAGTGAAAATGAACTTACAAACCCTAGTATTTGAAGTGTGTGTTCTACACTGTGATCCAAATGGTTGTGCTCCAAGACCCCAAGAGATTTTATTATATCCAGATGCTTAAGAACATAGAGTGGAGATGAGCAAGCATGTTAGAAAAATGGGTATTTGGAAGCACATATTTCCTTTCTGATCCTAAAAATGCTGTATTACCAGAGACAAAAGAGTTTTAAAGGACCCATTCACCAAACAATGAATTATATGAATGTGTAAAATGCTCACTACAAATCCGCTGTACTTAGCAGCAGTTCAACTCAGTTGTACTTTGACATTGCAACATCATCCACAAAATCAGACGGCACAAGCTTGTGTCACTTCCCACAGGCAAAATCCATTTGGATCAATATGAAAGAAGTGCTCTGTAGGTATATTGCAATCAGTTTGGTGCTCCACGTAACGCGCTACAAATTGCAACCTGTAGTATTCACACTGAGCTGCACTAATATTATTAACAGAGTCATGATTTATAACGCAGTTCTCTTTTTCTGGGGCACCATACTGAGATGGGCAATCAGACATAATCCAAAGCCAGCGCTCTAAACTGCCCTTGGATTTAATGCCTGAACTCTAGGCAAAGTTCACCTGTAATTCCTCATTTAAATCAATCTCTTTCCAGTGGTTCGAAACTACTTTTTGAACCATCACTTGATAGATCTCTTCTGAAAGAACTGGATTTCCTGGTGACTTCAGTGGGCTTTCTGTTGGGTTCAACATGAGTAATTATTATAGGGGACTTCTGAAAAACCTGCAATATTTTTAGATTGCAAAAGAGTTGATGTGAAATAAATTTGAGATGAGTGGCAATATCCTAAAGGGGAAAATACATCTTATTTAGGAAGTGGCTTTGTTTATGACCTTCACACTCAGAAATGAACCAGGATGTTTTGATGTATCTGCAGTACAGCCCTGGCTGTAGCTATGACCAAGGAAGTGCAAATTTCTGAATCTTCTTTAGCAAATAAAGAAAAAAAAAGTAAAGCACAGTTAAACACAGCCAGGAAACCATGGATCTTTTTGTAGCAATTGTGAAGAAGGTCGTTCATCCTGGGAGGATGTTGTTAAATTCCAAATGTTGAAATTAAAAGAGAAAAAGACAGTACCCACCTTTTCCCAAGATGAAAATGAAGTATGGTTATTGAGAAATTCAACTTGCAATGTTTGCTCTACATCAGCAGTTGCATTGGATTAAATATTTTGTCTGGATTTTGTATGGTGCAAATTGTAAATCAAAGTGTACCTTCCAGACTTCTCAGTGAAAAGAAGTTTGCTCTTTTAAATAACAAGATAACATGCTTGTTTATCTGTCACTATAGCATAAATTTACTGAATCTTTTTTTTTAAACACACGCTTTAAGACTGTAAATTGGTGAAGTTTTACGCTTGCTAGAGCATATGGAACCAAAATGACTCCTCAGTGGAGTCCCTGAGTTAGTACTCTGGACTCACTCCACAGTGCTTTTGGTATAAATCTTGAAGCTGTGATGTCTGTGCTCTCTTTACGTGCATATAATTGTTAGTAGAGCTTGTTGCATGTAAATATAAGCATACACTCAGGTACGAATGCAGCAATTAGCATTTGCTTAAGTTAGTAGTGCTACGAATTCCAGTGCTCCCTACTGTGTTTTAAAGTTAAGCATGAATTTAAATATTTATTAGTGAACATGAATCAAAGCACACGATTCCATTCTGAACAGAAACCTCCCCAGGAAAGGCAAACTGAAGGTATCTTATTGGGGAAACAAAAAATCTTTCTTAAAAGCCATGGTAGCAATGTTACTGAGTAACCTAAAGGAGAAAAGCCAGTACAACAGGTAATATATTTTTTCCTATTCCACTTGTGGAACTCACAGGCCAAAATAAAATGATCAGAGCTGGGTGACTGAATTCAATCATGGAGTAATGCTACTGGGATAATAGTTATTTGTAAGAGTAATCAGGATATGCAAAACTTTTCTTTTAGCTGAAACATTATTCCTAGAGGTGTTCTGTGTTATTAATACATAGTTTTATTCTTGCTTTGCGTGGTTGCTTTACTGAAGTAATCCAAGTCCTACCCACTGTCATGCTAGGATTTCAAATAAGTGGGCATATCAACCATGTAGGTAACTATGTCATGTTATGTAAAAGTGTTCCTGCATGTTTCTATATTATTTGTTAGTCAAGAGCAGATTGAAATGCATAAAGTATTTTGAAAGATTACTAATTTGATTTTGTATTTTGGAATGGAGCTTTCATTAGGGGAACAAGTTATTATTTATAGTGGGCTTCTATTTTAAGGCTTCTAGTGTTAAAAAAAAAAAAAATCATCTGATGAGATGACAGCTACATCTAGTAATGATGGGGCACAAGTTTCAGGCAGAAGTTAGTGACAGATTGGAAATCAGGAAAATTTTCTTCCCCAGAAAGGTTGTCAAGCCCTGGACCAGGCTGCCTGGGGAAGTAATTGAGTCACCATCCCTGGAGGTATTTAAAAGACATTCAGATGTGGCACTTAAGAACATGGCTTAGTGGTGCACTTGGCAGTGCTAGGTTTATAGTTGGACTCAATCTTAAAGGTCCTTTCCAACCTAAATAATTCTGTGATTCTATAATCCCATTGTATATCTTCAAATATCAAAATCCAAGCATTCATCAATTCCTCTGAAGAGTAAAGAAATGATCAGATAATTTACAAAGAAAATAGGTTAACACTTATTAGTCAGAATTTTGCAGTTTGGATATCAGTTTTCAATCAAGTTGCTAGGGAACTTGTTTTACCTAGTAATACTATTTTTGGGTTGAGCAGTTACTCATTAAGTCATCTTAATACAACAAACTGCTAATAGGATATTCTGTAAACCTTTACTGATGAACAGTTCTGAGCCTGGGCAGCAGCAGTTTGGCCTCTTCTGTGTTACAGAAATATAGTCAGACCTGTAGCATCACCTTCTGATTGCACTGTAAATTCGCTCGTGACCAGACAACACAGCAATACTTCCAGCAGTGGTCAGACTGCCTGAGGTAGTGCTAACCATCACGTAAACCTCCACAGTGCTAGTCGTTAGTCCAAGACCAGTGGGAGAGTATGGGTATCGTGACTGTCTCCTTCTAGTCCCTCAGCAACAGACGGTGTTTTTTCCAACTGACAGCATTTTCTGTGAGATGTTCGCATGAAGGTGGTAATCATTAGACCAAAAGTTTGCTTTGATTGCTGATACGGTTTCTGTGGAAGAAGTGGAACGAGTGAAAGCTTCCTTATTTGCATCTTTCTTAATTCCTGTGATAATATGAACTGTATCCGCACTCTGCTCCGTAGTTTTAATATTTTGTAGATTTCAAACAAACCATTTTGAGGCATAAATCTTATCCTGGAATTAATGTATTTGGAAACATAAATCCTGAAACTTAAAGACAGAAAAATGTTTGCATCTGAACTCAACAAGTGAAAGCAGGCTCCAGAGATCATAGAATCATAGAACCACATAGGTTGGAAGAGACATTTAAGACTGAGTCCAACCACTAACCCTGCTTTACCAAGTCCACCACTAAGCCATATCCCCAGGCACCCCATCTATATGTCTTCTAAACACCTCCAGGGATGGTGACTCAGCCACCTCCCCGGGCATCCTGTTCCAGTGCCTGACATTTTTCAGTGGAAATTTTTTTCCTGATGTGAAGTTTAAACCTCCCCTGGTGCAGCTTGAGGCCATTCCCTCTTGTTCTGTCACTAGTTACTTGTGAGAAGGGACCAGTGCCTACCACTCTACAACACCCTTTCAGGTAGTTGTGGAGAGCAATAAGGTCTCCTCCTCCCAGCCTCCTTTTGTTTGGCCTAAATAGCCCCAGTTCCCTCATCTGTTCCTCATAGGCCTTGTTCTCCAGGGCCTTCACCAGCTTAGTTGTCCTTCTCTGGACCTGCTTCAGCACCTCAGTGTCTTTCCTTGTATTGAGGTGCCCCAAACTGAACACAGTACTCGAGGGGTGGCCTCACAATGCCAAGTACAGAGGTCACTCACCTCCCTGGTCCTGGTGGCCACACTATTTCTAATACAAGCCAGGATCCTGTTGGCCTTCTTGGCCACCTGGGCACACTGCTGACTCTTATTCAGCCATTTGTCTGTCAGTACACCCAGCTCCCTTTCTGCTGGGCAGCTTTCCAGCCACTCTTCCCCAGGCCTGTAGCTTTGCCTAGGGTTGTTGTGGCCCAAGTGAAGGACCCAGCATTTGGCCTTGCTGAAGCTCATACAGTTGACCTTGGCCCATCGATCCAGTCTGTCCAAGTGGTTCTGCAGAGCCTCCCTACCCTTGAGCAGATCAACACTCCCACCCAACTTGGTGTCACCTGCAAATTTACTTAAGGTTCATTCTTTCTCCTCATTGAGATCATTGATAAAGATGTTAAACAGCAGTGGTCCCAATACTGAGTCCTGAGGAACAGCACTTGTGCCTGGCCCCCAGCTGGATATAACTCCATTCACCACCACTCCCTGGGACTGGCCATCCAGCCAGTGTTTGATGAGCAGAACGTACACCTGTCCAAGCCTCGAGCAGCCAGATTTTTCATGAGAATGCTGTGAGAAACTGTGTCCAAGGCTTTATGGAAGTCCAGGTAGACAACATCCACAGCCTTTCCCTCATCCACTAGATGGGTCATCTTGTCACAGAAGGAGATCAGGTTCATCAAGCAGGACCTGCCTTTCATAAACCCATGCTGACTGGGCCTGATGGTCTCCTCTGTGAAAGCATTTCTCTGCCAAGCTCCCTCCTCCTGCTGAATGAATAAATGCAGCTGCAATACTAAACCCTAAACATTTACATCGTAAACATCTGCATAGTTGGAAAGGTCTTTGCTTTGGCACTCAGCTGTAATCTACAGATATCAATATTCCCACCTCTCAGAAACTCAGCAAATGCATCATCAGCCTAAAGCCATGGGAAACCACTTGCACAACACTTACTGGGAGCCAGGGTTTTATCTTAGTCCCTTCCAGCAGATCTCTTTGGTGGTAGACCCAGAGCTACTCAGAAATGATGCAGCATAAAACTTCATGCTCCAGCAGACCTTGGGGACCCAGGAAGAAGCCTCTTCCATTAGCCCGGTCCTAGTAGTGCAGAGGAGGCATAAGCACCCTTCTGCAAAGTTCTAGAGGCGGGTGTAGGAATTTATTGAAGCAGCTGAACAAATTCAGATACTAGGTTTTCCTGTTGGTTTTTGGCTTCCTTTCTGAAGCAGTAAAAGCTCTGAGAAGACCATTCTTATCCCCAAAATTCAGATCATTCCAAACAGTGGCACAGAGAGGCCTCTGCAAGGGAAGAAACAGGGGGGATACCAGTATGTAGTACACAGCAAAAAAGTTAAGACAACATTTGGCAACAGTTACTATTTATTTATTTTAGACAGCAACCTTCTAAATAATTGCAGTGATCTCAGATGTTACCATGGGGTATTAGGTTGAAAATTATGACTTTTAATATCATTATCTGTAAGCTTCATTCCATCTGTTCTTTCTGGCCCACATTTATGCTACTAGAATTTGTCTGTTTGCTTCTGATGCAGAAGAGTGACACTTGGTCTGATGCATGGCTGAGGAGAGGGGGGTTTATTTGTTTGTGTCTACACATGGAAAAAAAAATCTATTTAACTTGTACTCATGTTTTTGAAAATATCTATTTAATCATAATTTTTGATAGAACATTTCTATGCAAGATAAATGCATGGCAATTGTAAATTGCAGAATTGCAGCTGTAGTGTATTAAGAAAATAATTGTGTTATTTGAAAGGTAGCCATATATTCTTCTTTTGATTTGGAATACTAGTTGAGTTTCAACAACATAATATTTTATAGAAACCTGAAAATAAAAGAGGATTTTTTTATGGCTTAACTTGCACAGCAGAGAACACAATTATGGTCAGGAATTTGGCACAGGACACGTTGTTTGCTTTCACCACTGTGTGATTCATCAGAGCCCTTGCTAGGCCGACAGTCACAAAGCAGTGCAGTGTGCTGCCAAAGGCATCAGCAATCTTGGCCACCTTTACACTATACATTTATTGACACGACTGTGGTGGCTCTGGCAGGTCTAATAGAGACACCACCTGGTGAGCATCATCCTGAGCTTCTACAACTATGAAGCTTCACTATGCAAAATTGATCACTTAGATCTTGGAAGCCTCAGCAATACATCAGTGCAGCATCACATCTGAGCCAAGAAGCCCAACCTCTCTGCAAGGCTAACCTGACTCATACAGCCCAGCCTCAGCTCTGATGTTTGTCTAAACAAAGGCTCTTTCATTTGTTTGGTTCTGCAAAGGCTTTTGAATAACAAAGTGAAAGTTCTACTTGTCTTCAGCATTTAGTAATGAATACACCTGCACTGCTGCCACCTTGAGCTGATACAGTTGGCTCAGTACTGGAGATCAGTGGACCTTTTCTATAGCATTCTGTAAATGCATCTAAACAAAATGCAGACAGTGGAAGCCGGCTGCTTACACAAGTCATCAGGAGTTTACACCGTCACATCGGAGGGTTTGTTAAGAACAGGGGAATCATAATGCTACCCAGTCTCTGGGATTCATCTTCCTTGAGGACTTTACTGGTGCAACTGCCACTGGACAGTTGTGGTTTAACTTGGAGGCAGCTAAACACTACACAGCCATTTGCTCACTCCCCCTGTCTCTGTGGGATGGGGAAAGAATTGGGAAAAAAAGGTAAAATTCATGGGTTGAGATAAAGACAATTTAATAGGACAGAAAAGGTGGTGAAAATAATGAATAAGAATATACAGAACAAGTGATGGACAATGCAGCTGCTCACTGCCCACCAACTTATGCCCAGCCAGTTCCTGAGCAGTGGCCCACAGCCAGCTTCCCTCCTAATTTATATACTGAGCATGACATCGTATGGTAGGACACTGTAAGAAGCTGAAAAGTCCTTGACTTAATATAAACATTGGTCAGCAACAGCTAAAACCTTCAGTGTGTTCTCAACATTCTCATCCTAAATCCAAAACACAGCACTGTACCAGGTACTAGGAAGAAAATGAACTCTGTCTAAGCTGAAACCAGGACACTTGTCCTCCTGGTGTAGCTATGCTAGGTATACATCTACATATAGGTGTGTATATATATATATATGCCTTCCTGTTAAAAGTAGCATCCACTGTAAGGCACTTGATATCTACATACGGATCTGTGCTCCATGGGAACTGCATAATGTTATTCCTCATTAGAAGAGAGACCATAACCATTGTTATTATTCTCTGGAGAAGGGAAACCATTCCACTTCCACTAAAGTCTGTGTTCTCTGGAGCCCCAAAAGAGGATTAAGTTCTGTGATTAGGCTAATTTAACAGAAGAGGTTTAATTATTTGATACCACGCACAAAAAAAATAGAATTAGTGACTTTTGCATCCTTTCCAAATGTGACATTTCCGAGCAGGTCTGGAATGGCAGTCTCAAAGGACCAGTGCAGTCCTCAGCACAGCCAAAGGACAACCTGTTGCTAAGCAACCAATATAAGAGCGCTGCTCAACATTTATTTCATTTGGAAAGGGACATATTCTTTAAGTACTTCATCTTAGCTACCGAGCACAAAGAGTTTTCCACTTGTTTTTCCAGAGCTGTGCACCTGTGTAAAAAAGCCAATTTGCACAAACAAACCTGCAGTTCAAAGAGCCAGTGCCAGAGAAGAGCACGCAAAACCGAAGGGTTGAAAAACGGCCACCAGTTTTTCAGCCTTTTCTAACATCAGTGCCATCCTGAATTTCCCTCTTTATTTCTGAGTTCATCCTACTTGAAAATGGGCTGCCTTGAAAGTGTATATGCCAGAACTGTCTGCAGAGCTGGCCGATGTTTGGTGAAGAATTCTCTGTCATGGTTTTCCCAGTGATGGAAGGAAATACTTTCTCCCTCATAAAGGCCAGAACTGAACCCTGGCTTTCCAACTTGAAGACTCCAAATCTCAGATTGTGTAATTGTTTCAGAAAAGCAATGAAATAGCTTTGGAAAAGAGCATTTAATGCTCTACATCTAGCACCACTTTCACTTTAGTGCTTGGCCCTGTAGTGAAATACACCCCTACAGTTCTGCTAGACTTGTGGCTACATATCTGTAGTCAACCCTGGTCTGAACAGTTGCTAGCTATATTAACCTGAAGGAGTAGTTCATCATCTTTCCCAGTCTAAAACCAAACAAATAGAAATTGGATAATGCACAAAAAAAATACGGGAAGTTGGTTGAAATCAATAGTGCACTTTGGTTTCTAATGGCCATAGTAAACACATGTTTTATTGCATGTGATCTTAAAGACGCTTATGCCTTGCATAAGTGTACTGAGGCAGGTGGGGCATGTCATCTTAAGGTATGTCCCATCTTAAGGTATGTCCCATCTTAATGTATGGAGGAGGCTACTTTTGGCTGGGAAGAAGTCTGTATGCATTTTAGCTCTCCTCCCTAACAGATGTAGCAAGTACATTCATCGAGTGATCGCTTTTAGTTTTTTCTGACCAGCTTGTGGTCTCATCCAAATCCTCTATGATGTAAATTATTTGTGGGTAGCTCTGGAATAGCTACAGTTCAGGTCTTATATGGGCCTAAAAGTGGTAAAATACAGCTTTCTGTTGCCCCAAATACCGCACATGTGAAAGTTTCCATCTGGTCACAACCTCCTGGGCATGACAGCAGAGTGAATTTAAGCTCAGCTCTGTCTGTGCAGGGCCATCATGTTGGTTATACACAGATGTTTCCCTGTCCCTTTGATCAAGTGAAATAGATACAACTTTTGCCGTTGACTGGTATGGTTTCCAGATGATGTATCTTGTTAAATGAAATGCAGCGTGGGAGTACTGCACTGTTTGCAAGCTAAGCTGTGTCTTGGGAGCAGCAACTAACAACTACAGCTTTTTTTAGAGTTGAGAAAAGTAAAGCTCAGTGTTGAAGAAATGCTGCTGATCTCTGCTTGGTAGCCTGCAGCTATGGTGACTTAAGAGAAGAAATGAGGTGTCTTACATACACAAATACCTTCCTGCCCTTCTTCACTAGTACCTCTCCTTTCTGTGCTTAAATAAAGAATTTCCTTCCGGAGATGTCTTTATTGGAGGACTCACCTTCACTCTTTGCCTCTTGTCTGTGTATTCATAGGATTCACGATGCAGACTTCCCACAGCTGAATCAATGCTTCTTTCTTATCTCTGCTGTTATATCTGCAGGGACATTGCTTGTCCACAGGCTAACACTATAGTGCTAGATCATACAACGTAGCTCTCACCTTTGGGAGCAAGAGAGCAGATTAGTGGCTTAACATGGCAACCTGGTCATGAAAAGGTTGGTTTTAATTTGAGATGGAAATAGGTGCTATTTTCAATCCAACAGTTTTGATCTGTTAAAATGAATTATTTGTTCTTGTTCTTTATTTAGGGAACACTCTTGCAAAGCTGCTGTTTCCTATTTCTTCCGAACATTCAGTCTTCAGTGGTCTCCCATTGCAGAGAAACACACCACCAAGCAATCGACCAACCCTGTCACAAGGGGCTGACTGGAAGAATAACTATAGGAAGGTTAACAGACCAAATCAAAAGCAGACTTGCTTAATGAGTGAACAAGAAGGGAAATACACGAGTCCATTTTTTTTTTTTAATCAAGTCCAAACAAAATAACAAATCAGAAAAAAAGATGAAACAAAATGGGACACTTGTTTTGCAAGCTGCTTGACTTCAAGTTGCAATATTCACAACAGCATTTAGTTTTGAAAAAATCAGCAAATTACTAAAGTAATCTGAGCCATTCTCTTGCCAGAACCTGAGGCAGCTTGAGAGGCTGTGAGCATCAGTATGCAGTAGCACTTGTAAATATCCCAAGCGAACCAATAATGAGACGGTGGAAATAAAGTGTGGAGCATAGATTTGGCTACAATTTGATATGATATACAATTTGATATCTGATTTTTTTTTTTTATGTATCTTTAAAGAAAAAGCAAGTGAAAGAAAAGAGAATAGATGTTGAGGCACAACTGTCTACCAAGGGTGTATTATATGCTCTCTACAAATGATTTCAGAATCTGAGGAAGAGAAATTCTAGTCAGTGTGTTTAATACATTTATTCCAATTAAATTTTATTGAATGATTTTGAACTGTAAACAAGTTTGCATTTTAGATTCTGTGTACAATAAATCCCTTCATAGTGCCACTATAAACATACATTTTCCCTTTGCCCTCAGTCAGCTGTAGTTTATGCATTAACAGGGACTTTCTGCTGGAAGCCTTTGTCCTTCTGGAGAGCCACTCCTCTGGGGTTTCAGCTCCCTGGTTGGCCACTGTACCCAGTTCTCCTGAGAAGGCAGCGTGTGGATCTGAACAGCAGGCAAAGTTAATAACCTGCTGAACCAGGGACAGGAGGCACTGTAGCAATTACACAGAAAATATTCTCATTGAAGGAGTATTTATCCTTTGTCACTTCAGAAATGAAAATTGATATTCATAGCCACATTCTACCCAAGGAATGGCCTGACCTAAAAAAGGTAATAAGAGTTTAGATATTCAGTGCCTTATGTTATCAGCAACACTTTCTACCAATGTATTTGTTGAAAGAACAATGAATGAAGGGTTCTTTTATATTTAGCTCTAGGTTTTTGTCTAATTTGATTTTGTTTCTCAGATATATTTGTGTTGGACTACTTTGCAAAGCAAAAGTCCTGGACAGAAAGGAATGAAAAATGGGGCTCTGTTGCCCACTTGTTATTTATTCTGAAGCAATTCTTGTATTTGTGCTTGTTTTCTGTGAGACCAAAAAATGTCAAATGATGACAAATTATGCAAGTTCCACTTCCTCAATAATACCAGAGCTGTCAGGTTCCCAAATGGTATTCACTTGTTTTAAATAAGAGAAATAAGCAAATACTAGACAAAATTAATGTTACCTAAGAAAAAATCACATCTTACGCTCACAGACATGAAAGTCATTAACTTCAATAGGAGTGCAGTCACTCTAAGTACAGTTGACTGATGATGATCATTCTACTAATATTTGTTATTTTATCATTTACTGGCAATAAGTAGCATATTGTATTAAAAATACAAAATCTCAGTTGTCCAAACACTGAAGCTCTAAGTCAACTTGTCTTAGCTTTGAATTTTTGCATGGTATTATTATTATTATTCTTTAATGACATTAATTTATTCTTGTCATTAATAATTATCATGATCCTGTGAGAAGTATTTTGAGAATGGAAAGTTTCATTTAGGTTTTCATGCAATGAACCTAATCCTTTTCTTATTTCAGATTATCAGAATCCATGTAGTTATCTGATTCTGAATTATGTTTTAGAGTTATTACCTAGAGAATTACAATCACAGTTCAATATAGAGATGTCTGGTGATTTTTTGACTCAAAAGGGATCCCATCTCCAAAGCTACAAAGGGTACTGAAAAAGATCACATGAAACCATATTTATACATAGTTTATACACACATCTATATAAACTTATTCGCAATTAAAAACTGTGTTCAGATTGCCAGGACAGCTATTTTTTATAACTCTACAATGTCTCCATTCATGATAAAAAAAATCGGGGTAGAAAAGAGAAGACTTGCATTGTTGCTTCATTCCTTACTGTAATTCTGTGTTGTTTGTAGTCTGAATGAACGCTCCCTGTGTCTCACATTTGATTTCATTACACTTGTCTTTGACCAGAAGAGGATACCATTCTTTCAGCTATGCTCTTGGGCATCTGACACACTAACTGGAACTGGTTTACACCATACATTTCTTTTACTTAATTATTTTGAGGTTGATTATGGCAATTTCTCAGGTGTTTCATATATATTTGCTCTTGTTTCTATGATTTTAACCATGGCAGTCCAGTATCAGCTCAATATTAGCCAGAGAGCAGCTGGAATAATTAAACAGCATAGTAGAAAAGTCATGAGAAAACCTGGCATTAAGAACACACATAGGATTATTTCTTCATCAGTAATGGAAACTAACATCATCATGCATAAAAACTCCTGGAAAGGAGTGTTTCCTTGTTTACCTAGGAAGGTCTTTTTAAACATCTATTTGAACTTCATAACAATAAGAGCCCCTCAATGAAAAACACATATACACTGGGTAATGTAGGTGAGGTGACAGATATTTTTTCAAACAATTATGCCTGTTTGAAATGGATAGGAGTTTAAATATCCAGACTACAAAGACAGGTTACTCTTCCTTGTTTAAATTTTTTTTTGTCCTTGTTTGTGCAGTATCCCTATAAAAACACCTATAAAATTCCATTATTCTGATTTTACATGGCTTTAAAAGAGTATTTTTTTTATGCATATACTTTAAAAGGGCAGTAAATTCAGAGATAAAATAACCCCAAGAATCCCTAGATATTCATTAAGATTGAATTCACTACTGTCAGACCCTATAGGCCAATATTGCATTTATTTAAACACTGATAGATGCAAACACAAAAGTTTTTTAACTGAATTTCCACCTGTCAGTGTTTATTTCCTCTGCTCTAAAGATTGAGTGATTCAGTGGTTTATTAATGGGCCCAGAATAGAAAAATCTCTCAGAATTCCCTAGAGTCCTCTGAAAATTCAAGCTATTAACATAGCTCTCTACATCTCATATGTGGAAAACCAATCAGGCAATCCTAACGTGCATACATATTGCTAAACTTTTATTTCTTTTTCCAACCTTATAAATACTGAGCTTTGAATCCAGACAATTCTACTGTCAAGATACATATTTAAGAGCCTAGGAACCCATAATAAGTATAAAAAGTCAGAGAAATGAATGAAATAGGGATTGTCAATACATCCAACTAGTAATGGAGGGGAAGAAAGGAAATAAGTTCAGAAACAGACCAGTGGGTTTCTCTAAATTTTACATAAATTTATATATATATATAAAAACCTATATATTTATAACTTTAAATAAAATAGGCATAGCTACATAGCTAAACATCACTAAATAAAGCGTACATGGCCTCAGTCATTAGCATCTGTGATTGGCTGGAGTCAGGAGGCTTGACTCTGCATGCCTACATTAGGAGAGCTCACACTGGCATTATGTAATGATTTGTTATCACAGGGAATTCAGGACTGGATTCAAATTGCCTGCTGTTACTCACTTTCTTTTGAAATGTTTCTTTACAGAAAAAATGGGAATTTTGAGCACTGTTTTCACTCTACGATAAATCGAGATTTCAATTATTTCTAATCTGACAGTTTATGAAAGTAAAAGGAAATGTGTATCTTTGGAAGGCTTGGGGGGTTTTGTATAAACAATTTTGAATCTCTCTGGAAGAATCAATGAGCATCTAAGCTTCTCCTTTTCAGCTTCTCTTGGCTGTTTAAATATTAATAGACAGGAGACTGACCTTCAGTCCTGCTGCTGAATCATGGAAGCTGAAAAGTGGAATCAATACATCTTTGTGCTAATGATTAACTGATCACAGATTGTAAAATTGTCAGCTCAATCTTCATAGTGCCAACTTTACAATATTTATTTAATATTCATATTTAATTTTTTCTGTGTTGAAATCATGCCCGTTACAACCTCATTATAATAAGCAACTTTAAGCACTTTGAAATCAGTTGTAGACCTTACTTTAAAAATGTTGAACAGGGAGCTTAAAGTTCAGATCTATAAAAACTGTTAGTCCAGCCCAGTTAAACTTCAGCATTTCTGCTGAAGTCAACGGGGCTTCTTGTAGGCTCAAAGCTGAGCATATGTGTCTCTTCTGAATGAGGTACTGGCTGGATCATAAGAACTGAGAGTTTTGATTATTGTTGCAGGGTGTTAACTAGCACTGGCTTTTTCTTCTTTCACAGAGATATGGATACGGTGGATGGGTACAGCTGGATCATCACTGCAAGGTTTGGGCTGGTTTGTGCTCTAAGCTGATCTTGTCATCAGGAATACAAACAGGAAATCTATTAAATCAAACTGACAGTAACGATTGGCTATGTCTTTGACACAGATTTCTCTAGAGGTCTATCTTCTATGAAGTAATATTACTCCAAGTCCTAATATACCTCAGCAAAACTTTTTCCTTGAGAGATGAACTCATATTCTCTTGTGTGAACCAGTATCCATTTTCCATCATCATCTCATTGTAACACATGGAATGGAAATCTTTTCGATAGGATAGGTCAACCTAAAGCAGATTACATGTAGATATCTTTTTAGTTAAATGCAGTCACCTGTATGAGAAGCAAGGCCAAAAGGAACTGATATTTCAATAAAAGTTAAAGAACTCAAATGTGAAAATGTGTTCACATCTGAGTGAAAGGGAAAGAGTACTTTCTGTAACTTCATGACAAGGAGAACAAGTAGCAGAACAATAAAGACAGTCCATAGATTTGGGGGACATTATGCAGAAAAGTAGGAGCATGAGGTTTATTGGTAAGGAAACAGCAGACTGGGTCTGATTTTACTTCACTTTTTGTCATTGTCCACTCTATTAACTTTGCAAAGGCACTTCTGAGATACATTAGTACACCTAACAACATGTCTCCATGCTGACATTCCAAATCCATTTGCAGGTACAGAAGTTAGCAGAATATATGTATTTATTCTATGAGGACAGGGCTGGTTTCTTAAAGGCTTGGCTCTGATCTCAGCGTAGAGTAAATTGGCAGTAATTTCAGTGACATTCACAGCGACACAACAATGTACAACTTCTGAAGTAAGATATAAATGTTGCCGTTTATGTTTTGATAAGAGCATAAAAAAATTATCAGTATTAGTGCTTTTTTCTTTTTACAGGAGGGCACAAGGACCTAAGAGAGGTAAGGCTGATATGGCAAAATAATTCCCTTTCTACATTAATATGTAGGTTAACTGTACAGGCTAGTTTTCAAAATGTTACCTCTGTTTCCATGACCTTGGCAGTCAGATATCCCCGTCTGTCCCAAACACTGGCACAGGAAGCCATCTCCCTTCTGCGACCTGCCAGCTCCCCACTCCCAGGAACCTGGCACTGCAAGTGGCATTGGCCTCTGGAAAGAAGGAGATTAAAAAGATGGCGTTAAAAAGACGTCTCAGGAAATCTCAGTTCCTTTTCCACCTCACTTCATACGTATCTGTCCTAATTGAAATACTTCATCTTGTAACTGCCTGCCATAGGAATGGTGTGAGTTGTATGGTTATGGAAGGGATAAATGCAATGCAGGGTATTAGCCGGATAATTAAGGAAAAACTGTCAAGACAACATAGGTTGCTTTTGTGACTTAGCTAATTCATTCAGCCTCTGTAGATACAACTTGGTATTGTCTTTAGAGAAGCAAGACTTGCATCTTCCAAGTAACCAAAGTGTTTAAATATATAATGCATTCCCATTCATTTCAGTGGAACCAGACATTCCCTCATCACCTTGTCATTTTGCAGAATCATACTTTGTGATTTTATATATGCTTGCATTAACTGAAAAAAATCTGATAAAATGCATACAACACTGTGTCTATTGCAACCTAATGATATACATGCTTCTCTCATCCTACAACATTCAAGGTCATCCTGTCAAATGCCTAACAACCATTTACCAAAAAGAGGCACAGAATATGAAGGTTGGGACTGAGAATGAGGACCAAACAAATATGCTGAAATTTCAGATCTGAGTCTAAGCAGGCATAGGAGGGGAGAACAAGACACCTGCTGAACCAAAGTGTGGATGTCACGGCTTCTGAGATACGTGGCAGGTTCAGGAAGGAGAGAATTGTTGGAGACATTTTTAGCAGCTTAGCTGTTTGTTAGAGGTCTGAAGCTAAAATTTCTTGCTAAAAATAGTTTGCAAAAGAACTTTGTGGCAAGTCAATAATAGCCATATACAGTCTACAAAGAATTCTGAGAGAAGGTTTGGGATGTGATCGAGTAGTTTAGTGATGGGATAATTTTAAATGTAGGTTGCTGAACAAAATCAGCCTGCTGGACTTAATTCTTAAATCTCTCTTTCTTAATTTCCACATGAATTAATTAAAGCCTTAAATATCAGATAATGTTTAGTATGGCATATAATGGGATGGGATGTAACAGAAATGAATAGAATAGAATAGAATAGAATAGAATAGAATAGAATAATAGAATGATAGAATTCTTCAGCTGTGCCCTTAGAAAATTGCGTTAACCTTGCAAATAAAAACATCATGTCTTTTATAGTGTTTTTGGCACTGCATCCGCTGCTTTGAACATGAAAAAAAAATCTCCCAATCCACATTTCTTTCATTGTTATTACGGCAAAAAACTTTGAGAATTGTTTCCCAGTTGAGGTGTCTGAGTCATTTCTCATTTTAAAAAGACCAGGTGCAGATTAATGGCAGTGTCTAGAGACTACAGCAATATGACTCACTTTCCAGTCACGGTGTTGCTGGACTAGATCTTTCTATCCTTACATACACAAGCATGAATCTATTCAGATCATAATGTTTTGCTTTCCTGCATAATCAAGTTTATTGTTGACAACATACAATGATTTGAGTTCAGCCTTGACCTGTAACGTGTTCCCAAAGAATCTGTTAATGCAAATGAAAATAGCAAACTCTTCAACTAATTCTTCAATGAGAACAGCACATGGCTTATTGGAAACCTTGCCTGTATTGCAAACCCGGTTGCAGGTTAATCTCAGCATTTAAGTGTGAGCACTGTCAAAGTTCGTAGTAGAACTACAATCTATCTAATACTGTTTTCAGTATTAGCTAAAGAAAATATATGAGCAGGTCAGCTGCTGTGCCTTGGCAATGTCTGAGGAAAGAATTAAATCACCTGTGTTCACAGAAATACTCCCAGTGCTAATCCAGTAAAGTCCACACGACCTATTCATATGTGATATGATGCTCAGTTCTACTCTGTCTTTTTCTCTACTCACACCCCTAATATTTTTGTGTTTATTAGGCAATCTGCAGTGATGCGCTGATCTTTTTTTAATGTATCGGAGCGTATGGCTAGAGGAAAGCTTTCTGTCAGGTTGGAAAAGCAACCTTACAGGAACCTGAAGTGTTTTACCAGAGGCTGAGTATGTAGCTCTTATTCCTGACCGTAGTATTTCAAGTAATTTTCATAACCTGCAGTACCGCTAACAAGTACCTCGACAGTTTGCCAAGGCAGCGCAGATAGATTTGCTGAAGAGAGCTTTAATATATTCATTAAGGCAGTATAGTTGTGAATGATGTATGAAGTTAATAACAAATTCAAGGTTAAGAACTGTGTGACTTCTCAGGAGGGGACAGAAACACAGCTCTGTGAGAAGTAGTGAAATTTTACTAGTTGTTTCTGGTTTAGCATACTAGTAGCAAATAAACTGATTTAACAGGTTTTTTATTTAGAAAAATAGATCCTAAATAAACCAACTTTGTGAGGAAAAATGAAGTGGCCTTTGGAGAGAAAGAATTCCCTTTCCAGAAGGGTCAGAAGGCTTTCCAGTGCTTAGCTTCTGTTTAGTGTGGAGCTGAAGGAATAGCTGCTGTGTTTTCTCTCGTGGTTTCAGTGTTCAGCTGCAGGTGCAGGGTGTTGTCTGGCCACTACACGAGCTGCATCGCCGCGCTTACCCAGCCCAAATACACGGGGTCATGTGGATCTTCTGAATTACATTCACTTCCACTTGTGCCTATAGCAGCCTATATAGCAACCAAGAAATATTCAGGCCCTGCAAGCACTGGTGAATTGTATCTCATCAATTTGTGCCAACAATGTAAGCCAACAGTGTGTGTCTTTACAAGTCCATAGAACCATGTGGATACCTACGGCTGTAAGAGATCATTTGCTTTGCTTAATATGATGGCACTGTGCCTACTCAACCTCTTTGGACAATTGACAAATCAACCAAAAATTAAGGTTAAAAAAGAGAATCCCATGTTCATAATTAAAGGAACAGTAGGGAGTTTCATGACTTTGGTAATATTTTGAACGTTGTAAGTTTTGGAATTGGTGGCATATGTGAAGCTTACTACACGAATCCAGGTTTTATACTGCTTTTAGGCTTTGTTTGGGGTTTTTTTCCCCAAATAGAAATTCTTCAATAATTCTTTTTTTTTTTTTTTTTTCCCCAAAGACAAAATGTAATCTGAAGACTACATAATAGGTCTTCTTTTGTCTTGGTATTGCTGGTGATATGAAACAACTGGACTGAAATTAACAGAGTTGCACAATTATTTCTGTAGTTACCGGGATCATCATGATGCTATTGACTTTAAAAGAACACATGCATACCCAAGGGGAAAATTTAGCACAGATTTAATTAGAGCATTGTTTTGAGGTCAGAATTTGGTTTGAGGATAAATTTGGATTAAGGTACTTGATACATATTCCAAACAAATGTATAGTGATATGTATCGCAAAAGAAAGGGGATATTTTTATTATTAATTAAATCTGAACTATAAATGACTTTTATTAATGACTATTTTAAAATAGTCTTTGATTAACAATGCCTAGAGAATAAAAATAAAAGAACAAACCTATGTCACTGAATTTCTGTAGGGAGCACAATATACTCAAGTGACTATACATTAGCATGTACTATTTTGTGACATTTATAATATATGGAAATGTCATTTCACAGGGACAAGCAAAGATGATGAAGGATGGAATGGTTTTCAGAGTTATTCAAGAGAACTGCTGGGATCCAGAAGTACGGATTAAAGAGATGAACCTATCAGGTACCTCCATAACAGAATTGACATCATTGTGTCTCATTTAGAATAACAGCAACTTCTCTATTAGTGCATCTGAAAGTGCTCAATGACAGTATCACAATTAAAAGCTTTAGCATACTGATTCATTAATTTAACTATGTTGAAAGTCAGTGAAAATGGATAAGCTTTATACTCGGACTCAAATGGCACTTGTTCCCATAAATTTCCTCATTTTCAGTGCCAATTTATTCCCCATATGGGCTCATTAATTTTGGTGGGATTTTTAAGGCAGTAAGGAATTATTTGGCATAAGTAAGGATAACTGACTCTGAAGTTGAAAAGGCAACATACATTCAAGGTATAGAAGTAATTTATGTAAAAGAGGAAGCCTTTTCATCTTAGTTCCAAATGTTTAAAAGATTCTGTTTACTCATAGAAATTTTTTTATATGTTTGTTTCCCTTTCTAATACTTTTCACTGCTTAGATATTGCAATTTTGTTTTGTATTTTTCCTAGAGGACTCTGAGTCCAGAGAACTTGTACAATTGTTTTCTCAGAAAACAGAGTTTGCATGTTTTAGAAAGAAACTTATTAAGATGTCAAATTTGCAGATTTACTTTCCATCAAGTCATGAAATGAGGTTTGTAAAATGGGAGACTGAGGACAAGAGAAGGAACTTTTAATCTCATCAATTATTTTTCTTAGTTCTTAGTAATACTGCAATTCCAAATTACTTTTGTGAGAGAAATACTACGTTACTAAACTATTTTTCTTAGATTGAGGCCTGAATAATTCCCTACATCAGTTTCTCATCAGATACAGCTTGAATATCTTTTCCAAATTTTCATAAGGAATAAAAATTTGAATAACTGCAAAGAGAAAATATTTTAGAAGTAGCAACTTTATGACTATTGTTTCATCCTCTTGCACGATAGCATGTTGATACTTTGGGTCAGTCTCCTTATGGGGGTTTACAGCTACACATAACCTAGGCCAACGTGGGAGCTCAAGGGCTGGCAGGCAGTTTATGTAAACACAAGTCAGATAATTTTCAGCTATCTCATTTTCATCCTGAAGAAGCAGTATTTCAAACTCCAACCATTAGACATTTAATGGGAATGCTGGAATGGCTTTGCAACCTCTGTGAAATATGCTGCCTTCACTAGACTATAACTATTCCCTGAGTTAGCTCAGGGATTTTGGGCATTACCACAGAATCCATCCACAATGTGGATCATAAATAGCCTTTGGGCATCCTTCCCTTTCAGATATTTCCCTCAACACTAATGGCAAGTTTCTACAGAACAGTTCTGCCCCATCTATTTGTTGTAGACAAAAGGAAAACATAGGAGCAATTTTTTTCTAACTTTTGCACTGGCTCTCCAGAAAATATAATGTATCATAAAGGCAACATCACAATATTTCTCCACAAACTAAGCAGTGCTCACTTGGTTAAAAGAAAATACAATCTAAAACTGTGTGTTACAGCACCATCTGGTGACTTGTGCCATAAAAATATTTCCTTTTATTACAGCACTCCAGAGATACAGGCATCAGCCAGTTAAGTGTAAAAAAAGGTCTTAATGTTTTTCATTCTTACTATTCACATAATGATAAGGAGTATGGGCCACATTTACTCATTTTCAGTTTACAAAGCTGTAGCTACTTGGTTCAAAGACCATTTTCTGTAACACAGGCCAAGATAGATTATACCCAAAAATTTAACCTCCAAACATGGCATAATTTTAGAACAAAGATGCAAGGAGTCTCCCAGTTGAACAAAACTAGTATCAGTCACTGTAAGGTATTATTAAATCAGATAACTTATAACTTAGTTGATAAAAGGATTTGTTTGTGCAATGCCCAAGAAATCTTGCTAGTAGTAACAAATGGAAAATGTGGTGAATGTTCTCAAACGTACTAATCAAGTGTCCAGTAGCATATTGCTGGATAATCCAACTTGGGCTGTACCTCATTATATATGTAATTTTGTAGGCCTACTCCTTAATGCTAAACCATTGCTGCAGTACATAATATGAATCAGATCTTATAAGAGATGCCCGAGTCAGATTTACCTCTTGTTTGCTACTTTAAATACCAAAAAGGAAGCTAAATCATTTGGTTAATCATTCAAGTACTTTGGCAAGCTCACTGTCTTAGAAGAAATTCTCCCTGGATTTTTTCTGACATCTTTTGCAGACCTAAAAGTTTTGAAAAAGTACAATATTGCATGCAATTATTTAGTGAAGTCCTAATTTTGTTTGTTGATTCTTCTGTTGTTCATCTGATAGATTTGTTGTGTTCATTACTGTAACCTGCCACACACAAAGTTATGGTATAGATTTGTGTTCGAACAGAAACCAAACAACATAGGCTTAATTCTCTTCATCACTTAACATCAAAGTTATTTCTGAGAACAGACAGATTTTTTAATACTTACAACACCAGTAGTCCAGACACAGGATGAATGAAGCCTAACACACTATAGCTTTGGGGAACACTTAAGAAAACATTGTTTAACAACCATATTTAACATAATGCTATTTATCTTTGAGCTAATTTACAGATTTATTTATTAGACATATATGATAAACATGACCCCAAAGTAAACTTAAGATACGGTATTCTGTTAGTTTAGTGGCACATTCATTTATGAGTGAGAGTAACATTAAATTGATGTTTTAATTAATTGTACATGTGCAAACCAAACACTTCTAAAATCACAATATTTAGTTTCACAAATAATCTAGTACGAGTGTTTTATTTCTACTTAGACAAAATATTCCAATCCTAATAAACTGTTACACTACAGGATTTATTGCCATGATCCTTAATTAGAAAAAAGATTCTGTCCATGTCACTCAAACACACAAATTTAACAGTCTTTCTTACCATTAAAGCTTTGACCTTTTACCTTTCAAAACAAAGTGTTTTCTTATTTTTAACATCGTACCAAAAGAAGGGAAACATTAATAACTGTTTTTTCTTACTCAGGAGTCACCGTGCAAGTCCTTTCCACAGTCCCTGTAATGTTCAGCTACTGGGTAGGTTTCTACTAAAATATTTTGTAATTCATATGTTACAACATTTCAAAAAAATAAATGCATCCTCCTATAAATTAGGTGATTTAAGCAGTCAATGGGGAATTGTTCTGCTGTGAAAAACAAAAGACAAAAAAAATAGTCCAGGTATCAGAAAAGGCAGCAGGATGTCCTGGCAAAGCTCCACTCTGGAGTACACTGAGTAAGAAAGAATAGATAACAACAGAATTTCTTCTGGGGACCTTACGAGGGTAGCTGGAAACAGGAAGGGAGAGTTTGCACATCATGAATCCATGGTTAGCAGGTAGACATATAGGTACAGATTCCATGAAAGTTAGATCTCAACCAGTATCTTCTCATTTTAAAAAGTACTAAAAGATTTATTTGTGGTCTCTCCCACTTTGTTTTAAATGTGATGTGGGACTCATTGACCTGGAATGCTTTTAATCTTAACATTCAGTAGCAAATTTAAATTAATATGTTCCCTGCATGGTGATCTTGAATGCATCAGTGAAATAAAAACAGTCCGAGAAGATAAATCATAGCAAAATGCTGCTCTAAACACATTCTCAATCTGATAATTTAGCTATGTGTACAAGTTGAGTCTTTATGTGTAAACAGATATGTTACGTTAAAAATATTTCTGTTAAGCCCACATATAAGTAGTACCACTGATCTTCAGAGTGTCTTGTTGGGTGACATATCTTAAAAATTTTATTCTGGTATTTATGGAAATATTTTCCATTAAATATGGGTTGGTGGGGAAATAAGAAACTGTATGGTTATTGCAGTACCCTTGCCAGAATTATGACTGTTATCTCCTTCTAAATGTTAGAGAGGTTTACTCAAGTTTCCACTGTAAAATTCTCAGTCTATCATCTCACATTTCTTATTTTTCTCTCTTCAATTCCAATAATAGGAGAGTAAATACTCACTGCTATGTTTAAAAATTATATGCTGAGGTTTTTCCATTGGAATGAACAAAACCAGAGGCCTCTTTTACACAAAAGACCAGTAAAAGCAACATCAGTCAATAAAATATTCAAGACATGAGGCAGAACTGCATGCAGAGGTTTTAAAGTGAAGCAGAATTTAGTCCTGCTGGTTTCCAGCTATTCAGAACTGTAAAGTAAATTTTAAGTTCAAAACCTGTCTCTGAGTTGTTTACAGTGACATTTATCCAATATCTTCCAGAGGTGATAACATTTGAAAACTATATTTTAATGTACTATTCTGTTTAATATCTTACCAGGCCAAACCTCAGGATACTTTAGATCTAGCCCAGATATTAAATAATGACTTAGCTGCTACAGTAAAAAAGTACCCCAAGAGGTTTATTGGCTTGGGTACGTTACCTTTGCAAGCTCCAGACCTGGCTGTGAAGGAAATGCATCGCTGCGTGAAGGAGCTTGGATTTCCTGGAGTACAAATTGGATCTCATGTCAACGAATGGGACCTGAATGCACCAGAACTGTACGACGTTTATGCTGTGAGTAAATGTTTCTTCCCTTCTTCTGGGGAATTCTATGATATGGAATTCTGTCAAAAAATATCTTGGGACGTATTCAGTTATCAACTAAATTTATAGGTACAGTAAAGCAATTGAGCCTTCTAATGTGCTTAGTGATCACAGACATTCAGCTTTAATTAAATATGATAATTCATTATAGGATATAATGACAACAATGCAATATAAAACATTCTGAAACATACTTTATAATAATGAATAACAACATATTTTTATTATATGAGTTCTCACTGTAGAGGTGCTTTCTTGGTTTGTAAGGGTAAGTGCAGTATCAAATGAAGCATTTCTGCACAGCTGCCTTTGCATTCAAGTTACTGTGTCCGGTCCTACTGAGATAATTAATAAAGCTCCCTGAGTTTTTCAGAGATACCTATAGAGCCAAAGTACCATACAGAATTATGTAAAGGGGAGCAAAAAGTTCCAAACAATATATAGATTATAAAATTAATTTATAGATTGCATTTCTTAAATAGCCTGAGGTGCAGATGAGGATGGCTGTTTGTCTAAATTACAGAGTTTAATCAATGTCCAGCCTGTATCTGTTTCACAGGTTATTACAGCTGTCAGCTTGAATTTGATTCATACAGGTTATTTTTCAGAATGCTCAATTTATTCCAGAATTCTGTTGGTGCAGCATCTGGAATATAAGTTTTTATGGTCATATACAGTCAGTTACCAGCTTCCACTCTTGGATGCACAGATTCGCAGAATCACAGCACGGCTGAGGTTGGATGGGACCCATGGAGGTCATCTGGTCCTACCCTCTGCTCAAGCAGGGCTACCTAGAGATGGCTGCCCAGGACCATGTCCAGACGGCTTTTGAATGTCTCCAAGGATGGAAACTCCACAACCTCCCTGGGTAACCAGTGCCTGTGCTCAGTCACCCTCACAGTAAAAAAAGTATTTCCTGATGTTCAGAGGGAACCGCCTGTATTTTAGTTTGTGCCCATTGCCTCTAGCCCTGTCACAGGGCACCACAAAAAAGGAGTCTGGCTCCACCCTCTTTGAACCCTCCCTTCAGGTATTTATACACATTGATGAGATACCCACTGAACCTTCCCTTCTTGGGGCTAAACAGTCCTGGTTCTCTCAGTGTTTCCTTGTAGGAGAGATGCTCCAGTCCCTTCATCATCTTTGGACTCTCCAGCAGCTTCACGTCTCTCTTGTACTATGATCTCTCTCTTGTACTGGGATCTCTTTCTTATACTGTACATGCTTCAGCCTATGTTTAATACGTGTAACCTCTAGCATTTTTAGAAACATCCCTGGAAATTAAAGATTGTCAAATTAAACCATATTTGATAATGAACTTTATCAATCTACCATGCCAGTTATTGAATTGCTATTTTTAGTTTACAAATGTAGATGGCAATTACTCCCTAGAATCCAAAAGCTGCAGCTTTATTTATGCATGTATGGGTAAATAAACCCAAATTTTTCAAATGTGTGATAATCTCCTTAGCAACGAGAGGAGGTCCAGAAATACATCTGACAAAACGAAGCTGTTAAATCCTGGTTAAGCATATGAATGACTCTGATGACTAGATATTTAAATTCAAGCACATAGTTAAATTACTCAAGCCAGAATAAGCATCCTGTATTGTTCTTCTGTTTTCCTTTCCAAAGGTGTGAGTAGTTTTGGAAAAAACAATCTACTGCAGTGGAGATGTGTTATTGATCAGAATACAGCTAGATTTTGAACTCTTAGGGTGGATTAGGAATATTTTTAACTTGTTCTTAAGACAGGCAGAGGGCCAAAGGGGACAAATGTAGTGCAACAACAATGAAAATTCCTGAACGCAACTGGAACAATTCTGCAAAACCATCCTAAAAAGGTTCTGTAAAACATTATGAGATTTCATCCTCATATGTGTAAGGAAACCAAAGGAATGCAAGTTTGAACAGAGTTTTGCACTGCAGGGTGACTGACAAACACAGCTAAAGAAGTGTTTTGTACTGCATTAGTCTTGAGGAACACTTGGCTTCCAATCCTGTAGTCTCAAAAAGAACTGTGAAACTGAGTGAGGACTTCAAGACATGACCCAGAGGAGTAAATATAATCAACTATTGCTCCTAGTTCTTACTTCTGTGTGTTTTCTTTGCTAGTACCAATGCTCAGTACAATTTTGCAGGTAATCTTTAAAGCACTCAAAGAGCTAAAGTGCATTTCCATACGCTTACTCAAGATTTTGATCTTTTTTTCTTTTTGCTGCAGGCTGCTGAACACTTAAATTGCTGTCTCTTTGTGCATCCCTGGGACATGCAGATAGATGGAAGGATGTCCAAGTATTGGTTTCCCTGGCTAATAGGTGAGTGCATATTTACTTTGCTTAATGTAATTTCTGGATTATGCCTAGAAGATTGTTGCATAGGTACCAGTAGAGAGAAAAACTTTTTTTTTTTTTTTTTTTTTTAAATACTGTGACTAAATCTGTTTTGTAAATTCAGCAGTCATTTGTCCTTAAGCTTGTTTGGTTTGTCTAGCTTTAAAATACCTAGAAATAAAACTATTCAGGCTAGCAATAGAATCTAGTATTCTCTTTTGTCCTAAATACAAAGGGCAGATAACTAGGGAAAAGTGAATTTTCTCTGAAATGAGTTCATCAAAAATAATGTGAGCAAATGAAAGAGTAGGCAAAACCAAACATTACTTCCTAGAATTTCTTGGATTATTTCCTAGAATTAGGTTGATCAGAGAAGAAATAAATCGAAGTTCACAGCAAATACAGATGAATCAACATGTACTTTGAAAGCTCCCCATAGACACAGGTAATTATCTAGTTTCTGGGTTTTCCACATCTGGTCGGTAAATCAGAACATTGAATAACAAGGGGTAGGTTATACTGATACCTAGAAATGTTTAGACCTCATCCCACCCTCACTTACTCTGTTTTGTTTTGCATGGTTTTGTATTGCCTACAATCGAGGTGTTCTGAAAAACATACACAATATGCATACAATATACATTCTGAAATATACACTGGAAAATCTTGGTGTCCCAATCACCAGTGCAGTATCAATTCATCTTAATCAGAGCAGGCTCAACAACACAGGTTTCAAAAGAGAGAAAAATCATTGCATTTGCTTAACAAAATATAATTAAAAGATTTTCCTACTAAGACTAATAAGGCTTTGCATCTGAGCATATGGTAAAACATTAATGAAATACAACCTTTTAAGCTGGATAGCCATTGTTTCCCCTATAAATGAGGGGAAGTCAGGTCCTAATTTCAACCTGGATGTCTGAAGTTAAGCAGCTAAATGGCATGCTGTTCTAAATAACATTAGGTGTGCTCAGAATCTGAGGCCTGATGTAGGAACCTAAATCGCTGTTATGTTCCTAACACTGAGTATCCAAGTGGCCCAGTGGCAAAGAGATCAGCTATTTCTGAACTGTAGGCACAGCACCACATAATAACTAAACCCCAAATCTGTGCTGAATGTCTACCAGCTGGCCCTCTCTGCCCTGCTTTCCACACGGAAGAAACCCAGAAGCATAGGTAAGGAGAGAACCTGATGCATTCTGGATGTGGCTTTGAGCTGGGTTAACTGGGGAATCAAGACTGTACTCTGCAGTTCAGGACACACCCGACCTGCCTGTCTGCTGTCCTAGGGGTGTAGGATAAAAACAGGGCTTAAAATCCAGAAGATCTTAACTTCCAGTACTCTGTCCTCATTTCAGTTACTTCATGTTCAGCTCCATGTCCCTCTGGAAATAATAGAAATAATGCATTATCTTTGGCAGCTGCTCTCTAACTATTGTTTTTTCAGTAGGCTCAAGGCTCATTGAAGAAAATGAAGAAAATATTTAAAGTGTAAATAAGAAAATAAAAAATAAAACTCTCATACAATATTTGCTTGCTCTCAGGCATGCCAGCAGAAACAACCACAGCCATTTGCTCCATGATTATGGGAGGAATTTTTGAAAAATTTCCTAAGCTGAAAGTTTGCTTTGCACATGGAGGTAAGTGGCACACCACATGAAACACCTGCTGTTCAGCTGAGCATGGTACAATTGTCTTTTCTGCCATGCCAGCAAATGGGGCTACTGCTTTAAGCCTGCCATCAGCTGAGTACTAGTCTGTCAAAGAAGATAACCTGCCAGATCAGCTGCTTGTATGAACACTCTCTAGCCTGTTTCAGCCAGTGTTTGAACTGTTAAAGTAGCCTTTAAGGGAAACAAGGAGAAAGGGGAGACAGGAGATGGTTTAGGGGAAGGGACAAGGAAGTGGCAGCAGGAATCTGGGCATCACAATAGTCAAGAAGTGGGGAAAATGCAGAAAGAAGCTTATGAATGGGAAGGAATAAAAAATTGCCGGTGCAGAGCACTTTCCAAATAGCTAACAGTAAAAGTATGGATGTCTGTTGATAATGTGGCTTTTCTTCCTCATGCTATTCTCAGCTTGTCACTAAAAATTTCTTCTTAAAGGTGGAGCTTTTCCATACACAGTGGGGCGAATCTCCCATGGATTCAACGTGCGCCCTGATTTGTGTGCAGTGGACAACAAGGTGGATCCAAGAAAATACCTTGGTTCATTTTACACAGACTCTCTTGTCCATGATCGTGGTGCACTAAGGCTCCTAACAAGTGTGATAGGAGAGGTGAGTTCTAATGCTTCCAAAAGCAGGTGACTCGTTCTTTGTTTTTACTTCTCTATGAAACAGCAAAAGGAGAAGAGAAGCAGCAACCAGGAAGAAGACAGCATATTATCATAGAACAACAGAATGCTTTGGGTTGGAAGGGACCTTTAATGGTCACCAAGTCCAAGCCCCCTGCAATAAGCAGGGACATCTTCAACTAGATCATTTTGGTGAGAACCCCGTCCAACCTGGCCTTGAATGTCCCTCTGTGCAACCTGTGCCAGTGTTTCACCATCCTCATTGCAAAAAATTTATTCCATATATCTAGTCTGGGTCTACCCTCCTTTAGTTTAAAACCATCACCCCTTGTCCTTTTGCACCAGGTCCTGCTAAAAAGACTGTCTCCATCTTTCTTATATGCCCCCATTAGGTATTGGAAGGCTGCAATAAGGTCTCCCTGGAGCTTTCTGCAGGCTGAATAGCTCTCAGCCTCTTTACATTGTAGAGGTACTCCAGCTCCCTGATCTTTTTTGTGGCCTCCTCTGGACCCGCTCCAACAGGTTCATGTCCTTGTGCTGAGAACTCCAGAGCTGGACACAAGGGTTCCAGGTGGGGTCTCATCAGAGCAGAGGGGCAGAATCACCTCTCTCAGTCTGCTGCCCAAACTTCTGAGGATGTAGCGTGGGTTGTGATTGACCTTCTGTGCTGCAAGTGCTCATTGCCAGCTCACGTCGAGCTTTTCATTCACCAGTACCCTCAAGTCCTTTTCTGCAAGACTGCTCTCAATCCCATCATCCCCCAGCCTGTATTGATACTGAGGATTGCCCCAACTCAGGTGCAGGACCTTGCCCTTGGCCTTGTTGAACCTCATGATGTTCACACAGTAAAATCAGAACCTGAGCTGTGACAAACTGATGCACTTCTGCCATGTTGATCATGATTTTCCTGTATGGAGTTATTGCAATGGTGGGTTCCAATCCAGGAAATCACGCAGTGTGAACCTTAGTTCAGTGAGGCTAGTTCCTTGTGTTAGGTTGTTTGAGATGGGACTGCCAGCAAAGGCTGATTCATGTGGTGCCTTCTTTTCAAACAGCTTAATTTTCAAATTCAAGTGTTTCTTTTTTTTCCATTTTGAAATGTTGGGAGACACATTTTACCATTGTTAAAAAGACCTTGGTAAGCTAGAAGGTGTGTGACTCAGTGTGGCTGAGACACACAGGTTCCTTGTCTGGTCTGATTCTGTTAAGATGAACTGTAGATGTCAAGAGCAAAACAGGAGAGAAAATACAACAGGATGTATTTAATCCATTGCTGGTGAACTTAACTTTTTTCCTGTTTTAACGTGTATAAAATGCAAGTCTCAGAGCAGCTCTGCTTCAGAGTAACAAGTTAGCTTTGCATCTCAAGGCTGCTCGAGGCTATGGCTGTTGTGGGAAAGCTGCTGTCTTTGTACCACATCTAAAACTGTAACTTCTTTACCTTTCTTCCTAAGTGACACATAGACTCTGGCCCTTAATCATGATTAGTTGTTGCAACTGAAATTTAGTAGTTTGAGGAGAGAGAGGTTATGGATTCTAATTCAATAATCTAAAAGTCACTCAGCAATAGCCTCTCTGGTGTCTTGTTTATTTTGTCAACAGATTTCTGAAACTAAGTTTCTTAATGCAATATATTTGACCAGTGTACTACATGAGATGTTGATGTCTTTAATTCTCCTCTGATTGTTTTGAGCTTCAGCAGTGTGATGCCAGGTGGAACCCCAGTGCTGAAAAGTCATGACTCAGGTCCCAGTAATGCTTTTAACACTCAGGAGACCTTGAAAAAAAACCCAAACAAACAGTTTCTTTCTCTTTTTCATAGCCTAAGGCATCTTATCATGGATAAAAAACCCATGCACATCACATTTTCAAACTTTAGAACTATGATAATTAAAAAGCTCCCTCTTTTTCCAAGGAAAGTTGATATTCTCACATAACACTATTCCAGGAGCAAATGCTTAAAAAAATTGCCAAATTATCTCCGTGTTTCCAGTGCAGTTGTATGTTGGCAGAATAACATATACAAGATGAATAAATGCTGGGTGAAAACCGGTGCGATTGGGTCTTGAGGACGACACGGTGACTTTTTGAGCTGAAGGTTTGAAATAGGACAGCTCTCTAGAGTCCAGCTAAGTGCTGTGCAGGAAGGGCAGCAGGGTGTGCAAAGATGTGCTTAGACATGGCTTCAGGTCCTTGGGGGACAGCCAGTACTGGGCATCGGAATGTAATGTGTTGGCTTTGAGCTTATAAATATTAAATTCCAGTGACAGCTACGATGAGCCATGTACATTTAACTTCATCCCTTCCTAGTTTTGGGTGCAGGTTAATTGGAGCCTACTGCAGTTAAAGGAAGCAGAAATACACTGTCTGAGAAAGAATTCTGAAAGACTGAAAAATTGCTGCAGTCCTTTGCTCTCCCCATGATGAGGTAGCATGAAGAGGATATAAATAAACACAAAATCCCTAATGATGCTGGTATAAAAAGTGAAGAACTGTGTTGACAGGGTATTGAATGATTCAGTGTATCTGCAAAAACGTCCCCATGGTGATTCCTCAAGAGCCTTGACTGCAAGGTAAAACACTCTCTGGCCAGAAGTTGGAGCTGAGCTGGCCATAGCAATATGGACATTTTTGAGATGTCCCCTGATAGGAAGGAAGGTGACATTCAATGCAAATACAATTTTTTCTACTATAAGAGGATGAATCCATGCTTGATGCTCTTTGAGATACATCTTAAGATTCATGTCCCTGTTACTGTGGAAAATGTTCTGTTGAGTAGAAGGGTCCACTGAGGTTAATAATTAGCTGTAGGTACCTTGCTAAAAGGAGGGATGCACTAATTAAGGTATAGAACTGTAAGTCCTCTAGGGAAAACAGACTTTGTTGATATGCTTTGGAATAACATAATAATAATACATCTATTGCAGTAGGAGTATTACCTACCTGCAGAGCCTACCCAGGACTTCTCTGAGGCTGTTTGCTGAAGACAGGTATTGCAACACTCATTTTATAGACGGGTACAGAGAGTGTAAATGAATAGCCTAATAGCACCAGCAGCAGAGCAATAATGCTGCTTCTACATTTTTCATAATGATTTACAGCCTTTAGTTTTACTTCTAATTAATAGGTCACACAATTAACTGTGAAACACTTCAAGTTAAAGAAATTTATCATTGAAATAAGATGCATTATTCCAGTGAGGGTGTAGGCTTCCTTTCTGCTTTGGCATAGAGATGTAAACAAGAATGTACAAACCTGTCTGGAGTATTTAACCCTGACTAATAAATAGCTGGACAAATATTTGATTCCCTTTTCCTTTAATGAGAACTCCATTTTCTCATATAAAGCTGGTACAAATATTGGTTTTTGGGGTTTTTTATAAATGGCATACATTGGGTTTTTTTGTATCAGAATAAAATGTCTTGGTATCAGATTGAATATTATAAATAAAAGAATGCATTTAGCTGCTTAAAAGTACACACGTCCGAATATATATTTAATCCACACTCAGAACTTGATTTAGTAGACAGAAGAGTATGAATTCTATTTTAATCTTATGGCAAGACCTCTATAATAAATTATAAGACAATAACATAGGTCAGAACAATAGAATGTGTATCTGCTGTTTGGATTTGTGTAAGGTTTTGTGTACGTTCTGTCAGAGACTCTCGAGTGACATCTACTGGAAGCAAAAAAAAAGATAATTACGAAAAAAACACATTTGACAAATAAGAAAACCGAATCATTTCATAAAATAAGGGAAATATGTTTTCTTCACCCTATTTCAGTATTGGTAACGGAGTTCAAATATTATACCAAGCGCTCCAAATTCGTGAGACGTTTGAAAACATATTTTTAATGAAAACTGTGAGTTTCAAATATTCATATCTCCAGGAGATGAAGCTTAAAGGAAAACAGACTTTTGATAAAATCAAGAGAGTTGGCAGTATGCCCTCTCCAAGGCAGATAAACTGGGGAAATATCACCCTAGTGTGAAAATGAACATATATTAATGCAGACCTCTCGAGGATCTGCCTAGTTCTTTTCATCTCTGATAGAAGAAATGATCAATACAGATTTTTATTGAATTTTACTTTCACCGACTTACTTTCAGAAACAAATCATATCATGCTACTCATATTCCAAGGTGCATGTTTCAAATGCACAACTATTATCCAATCACACTTAAAGACAACGACGTTTAAAAGAACCCCACAGACTTCAAAAAATATATGAAATTTTGTAAATGAGGTTTTGTTTTTGTTATCTGAAGCTGCTGACTAGTTCAACTAAATTAAATTACATTAAACACTATTTTTTCTTTCATTTTATTGATTTAGTAATTCTACACTGTACCACGCCTTGTGTAGTATCACATAGCAATTACTACAGCTTTTAAAGTAACACACAAAAGATGATTTTGATTGCTTTGTATTTTTTATTACAGGCTCTTCTCACATACATATAATGTTCAGTTTTTGTGCGTCTGTCTCTCTCTCTCTGTGTAGTCAACAATTTCAAATTCAGGAATGCAAATCCAAGCATCTTTTCTGGGTTTGGTGGAAAACTTGTCACACTGGAAATGTGTCGAAACCTCTCATGTTCATTTTGGGCTGCACACAACAGTGCAGAGCATGAAATGAGCATGAAAAAGAACCAAAAAGTAAGTCAAGAAACAGAAGGAAGGATTCTGTGTGACCTTTATTGGCCATTTCATTATGGCAACACTTAACCAAGATTAATCATTGCATTTTAGGCAACCTACTTGCAGAAGCAGTGTGAGTAGTGTAGGAGAACAGATGCCTTTTCTGTTACAGTTCAAACCTGTACCACAGTACAGGAAATCAGTCGGGTATTACTGTTTGTGTTGCATTCACCTGAGCAATATACCTTCGTTCCCATGGGCCTGGGATTTGCAGTTTAAACCTTCTGTTGGAATAAATACACACCAAACCTTCACTGAGCACCACAAAAATTGTTAACAAATAACTTGTACTTTTTTTCAAACTTAAATTCACCCAATAAACTCTTCAGTCATTGTTTTGAAGCTTTGGTATTTTCCTAGTGAAAGTTGGAACCCAAAGATGATCTTCATACTCACTTGTGTAATTAATCAGTCCAATGTATACATGTAATTTCCTGTGGTTTGTTATACATTCCAGAAAGCACGTGCAAATATATTGTTTAAAATGTACAACATGGGTTTTTATTACCAGGACAAAGTTATTTTGGGGACAGATTACCCTTTCCCACTTGGGGAACTGGAACCTGGAAAGCTGATTGACTCAATGGAAGATTTTGACAATAAACTCAAGGTATGATCTTTACATTTAGTTTTTTCCCCTCTCCTTTTTAAGCCTCTGGTTTTAGACCTGAGATAAAACACTAAAAACTCAGTGCAGTACACAAAGGCTGGAAGAGGCCTTGTAGTCTCTTTGCAGCAGTTCATGGAAAGCACAAGGAAAAGCATTTGAGTGCAGTATGATTTCAGCACGCACAAACATGTGTATTTGTTTTGTTTTTACAGGATAAACTCAAGGCTGGAAACGCTCTGGAATTTTTGGGTGTTAGCAGAAAACAGTTTGAATAATTATGAAGGCATTAAAGAGACCAAACTTCAGAGGTAATGCTGAATCCTCAGGGACACACCTATTTGCATGTGCAATCATGCAGATGAAAAAGAAATTTGACAAGTATATTACAGACTTCTGTTATTTTTGAAAGGGTCCCGCAAATGAGTATGCACAAATCTTCCTGTGCATTTGAGTATTCAGGTTGTCTTTAAACAATTCTGAAATCTCTGCTTTCATAGAAAAGGAAAGATTTCATCTTTCCCAGTTGTAATAAGAATCTCTGGAGGATTAATCAATGTTATGTTATTGGGACTTGATTCCTGGGAGAAAGAACTGAGAAAATGATTGCTGTTATCCATTACATTTCAGTCTTTGTTGTGCCAAATAAACAGAATTTTTAAAAATCCTAAACCCGAATTTAAAGAGAATTCTGTTGATGCTCGATGAAAGGCAACATTTGCCTTTATCCACTGACTGAAGTGGCAGTGTACCACACTTCAGCTCAGCACGGATGCTTCGTAAATGTTGTGATAGGGTGGAAAAGGTCTATGAGGGGACTTGGACTTTTACCTGCCTCCTACACCACTGGCAACTTACTCATTCACAATTTGAACAACATGGCTCTAGGTGCAGAAATAGTGTATTTGTGTGGGCAATACTCTGCATGTCACTGTCAAAATAAATCCTAGTGTTTAGCAACAGTAGGGTTTCGTGTTCTGTTCCTTAAAAAATACATCCTAAAAGTAAAGCTTGGTACTTTCAGTGTTGAAATGTTAATGTTCTATCTAGCTTGAGTCCTGCTGTAGGAACGAGGAGATGGTTTACTTCAGTGACCACTGACTGAAATGGGTTTTCATGATTCCCAGTGAGTGCACAGGCATCCTCCTCTGGGAAGGGTTTTACCCTAGTCAGAAAAATGCTGATGAGCACTTAATCTCCGTTCTCGTGAGATCATTTGCTGGCCACTTGTGCTGCCACCGCTCTTCAGTCTTCGAACACTCTGGGAGAAATAGTATTAGACAGAATTTGTTTTTATAGCTGTGTCCATAACTGTTCCTTATGTCACAGATTGAACCTGAAGGATGTTGAACATCAGCAGTTCCTGCTGATGACAGCCTGTGTCAGACAAAAGAAGGCTTTGCTCTTCTTCACAGTGTCAAAAAAAAAAAAGTGTTTTGTGCAGGTTACTTAGATTTTCCTAGCTGTTGCATTTGGATCTTGGCTATGTTGCTTCTCCAAGTATGTCCCATAAAAGACTACTGGACATCAGAAGCTGAAGTAGACAGCAGCTCACAGGTTAGGCCCTGGGAACACCAGGTTTTCCTGTAAGAGGAAAAAGATAAAATAGCTTTCCTGATGTTTATTGTCCTCAAGTTCGCAACACTTCTGCTGACCTTTTTTTATTTAAATACCTTCATGCAAGCATTTTGCTACTTAAAGGTACAATTTTTCAACAAGATTGTTTTAAGTAAATTTCAAAGTACAAGAAAGGCAAGTTCATTCTCATATAATATTCTTATCCTCCAGCATGTTTGTTTTTCACAGATGTTGAAATGGATTTAAGAGTAAAACATAATGTCATTCCTCCAACACATTTTAACTGGATCAATTCTTCCAATTTTTTTTTTAATGAATGAAACCAGTTAAGTTAGTGAAAATGCAGTGTTCCATCTTTGGGGACCAAGGTCTGGAACCTGTCCAACAGCAAGAACAGTATTTAATTACCTTAACCTGTGACTGAATGGCTGATTGCAGCACTCTGCACGGCAATTAATTAATGTGCATACCCTGCATAAACCATAGTGATTATACACTGTCATTATTTAATGAAATTCTACTTATTCTCAATGAGTTAAGAATTTTCAGACAGGGATATATGTAATCTTCTCTACATCTTTCTTTTTTTCATTAACAAAGTTAATTCTAAATTCTAATTACAGTCAGATGAGAACATTCTTAATACTACTCCACCAATTACTGAAGGAATAAAAAATTAAGTTGAACACCCACACTCCATGAGTTTTACAAAACGATTTAAACAATGGGGTAAAACATTGCACTTTAAGATTGTTAAAGACACAAAAATATGAAGGCAAAGATTAGGTCCTAATTACAACGTAAGTCTTTGTCATTAAATTTCCTCTGCAGATGGAAAATCTACAAGATAACTTAGAAATGGGAAGATCGGACAGGTAATGCATGTCTGTCCGTGCTGCACCGTGCGTCTGTGTATTTCATTAGTATTCTGTTTGGTCTGGGTATAAAATTCTAACGGCTTGTATAAAATTTGCACTGCAGTTGTAAAAGCACGAGCTGTAACGTAACTTTGGGTGAATAAACCAGCTGTAGAGTGCTAATGGCATATGCTAAACACGAGAAGAATGCTTGGTGCTCGCATTTTGATCCATGGCGATAAGAACTTTAAGTGAAGACAGGCACCTTTTTGTACCCTTTGAATCCCAAATCCATTATCTCAAGCTAACGCTGAAAGTCAGTAACCGAATACGGAGCACGCAGTGAGAACTGGCTGCAAGCTGTATTATAGCAGGCATTAAAATAGATTCAAATGGTGACAGTGAATAGCCTGCTCTCGAGATGTACAGAAATTTAGGAGGACTATGTACTTTCCTGAAGGGAACACAGAAGGCTGCATTTCTTCACCCCAGAGCTGTACGAGATAGAAAGTAGGATGTTTCACTCCAGCACTTCACCATGTGGGCACCTGGGGTCACCTGGGAATGAGTTTGAGGCTTCATGATAGCCCTGTGAAAGTAACGGGCAGCATATTATTATTTAAGGGCAAAACAGGAATGGGCAAAAGGTTTAGAAAGTGACCTTAATTCTTAAAGGTAGCTGAAGTATAGCATGGGAGAAGTTCAGACAAGTTCCTGTAAAATGCAATGTCAGTATACGTGCCTCTCACAATCTCGGCATTCTTCTTGCACGACTATACTGAAGACCTTCCCAGCTTCTCTCCACAGCCGCTATTCACAGTTCCTTACTTCATCCAACACAACAATCAATTAGAATTTCTAAGCGTTTTAGGTTTTAAAACAGGTGTTCTTTTGTTCTGGTGCCTCCATACAACTTATTTCAGTTCTGGAAGAAAGAGAAAGGCAGCCGAGCTGGGAGGATGCTGCTTTCTGGGGAGTACCAGGCACACGGGTGAGGCGAGGCCGCCTCCCAGCCAAGCTCCACAGTCCAGGCTCTAGCTTGCCGCCCTAGCTCAGTTCGCTGGCAGCTCCCCCCGCCCGGCCTGGCCGCGTAGGGCGTCCTCTGCCTCCTTGTTCGCGCTGCTCTGCACCGCTGGGTTAAATCTTTCGGGAAAAGAAACCCCATGGGAACGCTCAGTCGCTCTAAACCACACTGCTCGTTTATTACTACAGAGCTACCAGCCTGCCACAGGCAACCGGAAGATGAGCGGCGGGAGACGCGCGGTCGGTCTAACGCTTCAGAGGTATCGAGCGGCCGCGGGCCCGCACCCCCCCCGGCACAGCTGCGCCGCCGCTCTCTGCCGCTCAGAGGAGGCCCGCGGTTTGCGGGCATCGCCTCTCGCAGCTGAAAAGGGACCCACTCCCCCACGCTGCGTCCGCGCGTTGTTGCGCCCCGCGCCGCGCCGCGCCCTGCCGGCCCCTCCCTCCGCGGCGGGAACCCGCCCCGTGCCGGGGTGAGGGCGCGAGGCGAGGCGGGGAGGGGGGGGAGGAGCGACTCGCGAGCCGCCTCCCGCCTCCCGCGCGCGACGGGAAGGGGCGATCCTCGCCGCGTGACCCGCCCACCGCGCCCAGCCAATCAGCGCCGGCGGGCGGCCGAGTCAAGAGGCGCCCCTCGCGGGCCCGGTGCCGTTTGTGGCTCTCCCGCGTCACGTGCCGCGGGACCACCCGCCCGCCCACCGCCCTGCGGGCCCTCCCCACGTGACCCTCCCCACTCGCTATGGTTCGGTCGCGCGCCGCCCGGCAGCTCTCGCGAGAGTCGCCATGGAGGGCGGGGGGGAGGGGCCGGGCGCGGCGGTGCCGCCGCCGGCGGGCGGGGCGGCGGCGGAGGAGGGAGGGGGAGGAGGAAGTGTCATGGCGGCGGCGGGCTCAGGCGCGGGCTCCTCGGCGCGGGGCGGCGGCGGCGGCTCCTCGACGGCGTCTCGCTGGTTCTTCAGCCGCGAGCAGCTGGAGAACACGCCCTCGCGGCGCTGCGGCGTGGAGGCCGACAAGGAGCTCTCGTACCGTCAGCAGGCGGCCAACCTCATCCAAGATATGGGCCAGCGCCTCAACGTGTATCCGAGCGGGGCCTGCGGGCCGGGGCGGCCCGGCGGGCCGGGCTGAGCGGGAGGGGGCGGGCGAGGGGCCGCGGCGGGCGGCGCCGGTACCCGGCGGCGGTGACGGGGCGGCGAGAACGCTTCTTTCCCCCCGAGCCCCCGAGCGGGGACCCTCCTCGGGGCTGTTCCCGCTCCTCGGCAGCCGGCGAACGGCGCTCTCGGGGGATGGAGCTCTGGCCTTGAGGCACAGAATGGGAGGAGGAGCTTCGCCGAGCCCCCGCTCCGCGTTCTTTGTCGGCGTGCGGGAGAGGCGCGGGTCGCGGGCTCTGGGGCTGGGAGCGGAGACGCCTCTGGCCTCCGAGCGAGCCGCTTGGCCGCGTCGGTGCCGGTTGCTGCGGGCTCAGGCACTCGGGAAGCGGATCCCAGTCTCTTGCAGACTCGTGTTCTTGGGAACGGGTGTTTCCTCGCGAGCCATGCCTTAATTTGATCTAAACAAACAAACAAAAAAATAGGGCCAGAGTAAGACTAAAACCTCAAATTCCCCACTGAAATGGTTGACTTGGAACAAAACAAAAGCACTTGAGACAGTATTTCAGTGTCTGTCGCCCACCGAGGAGTTTGCCCTCGATGGGTGCGATGTGGCTGGTCGGGTATAGGAATCCCCGCATTGTCTGCGGAGCAGATGGGAAGGGTGGGTGTTAATATCGGTTAAGCGTGTGTTAATATCGGTTCTGAAGTGTCACGTCCTTAATTCATCTCAGCGGAAGACAGTACCTTGAAAGCAATGATTGATGTAGAAAGCCCGTTGCTTTCGGTGCTTTTAAACAATTTTCTGAATACGTAGTGTTTCCTTAATTCAATCTTCCAGTTCTCAGCTTACGATAAATACTGCAATTGTTTACATGCACAGGTTTTATATGCATCATTCCTTCACAAAATTTAATCGAAATGTAAGTACGGTTTTATGTGGGGTAATAATATGGCCATAATTTTGGCAGCCTGATCGACAAGAGTTAAATATTGCTTTGCTGCAGTATAAAGTTTGGTCTGTTTATAGGAATTCTAGGTTACCAGTGTTTTAGGAGTAATAATGATCCTTCTGTTAACTAGTGGCAATTAGATTTTCATCTTCTGCCATTGAAATGAAAAAAAGAGGCTCCATGAACAAATACATCTCAGATGTGTGCAAAATACATTTAGATGTTTTGAACCTGGCTAGTGCTTATGAGCTGTAATTGGAAAGGCTGATGTGTGGGAACACAGTGGTAGTGCTAGCATGGTGTGCCTGACAATTATAATATGGTTATCTGTATATCCATAGGGTTTATTTATTGGTGAAAAAGTGTGAATTCATTTCACTAGCCTAGTCTTCAGCAGTGTCAGAAATCACATCAGACAAGAAAGATCTTTAAAACTGTTGAGCAAATACCACCTCTCCTGTTTTAACTAACAAACTGAATCCGTTGAATCTGAATGCAGAATGTATAGTGAAAAACTGAATTCTTCAGCAAAAATAGTACCTGTAAGAGAGATTTTCTAACAGGTATTGAACTTGAGATACCAACCAGAAAATTTCAGGCCTTTTTTTATGTCTGGTATTGAATGCAATAGTTTAGAAAAATAATTATTGCTTCTTACATTTTACTTGTGCTACTTTTTAAAAAACAAAACCACTTTTTTTTTTAAAGTACTTTCCATCAATATTTTATACTAACGTTGCAAGAACGGTTAATGATGGTGGGATATCACTTCTCATGATAAAATAGACACTGGGACAGATGTGGTCTAGACTAGAGCAGACCTTGGTCTGCCAGTGGGTAGAATCTTGCAAACCTTGCACTGTCTGAAACTTGGGCAGGTACACAGTGAGATACAGTGTCAGTCAGCTTCTTCTGTCTGGCAAGAATTTGTTTATCATTTGTTTATTATTGTTGGCTGAGCACATGGACATCCTAAGTGATGTTTATTCAGCAGGAAATATGTATTAGTTTGTTCATTTCAGTTTCATATTAGTTTGTCACACTTCAGAAGAGTATTCTTTTTTTTTTTTGGACAGAATCTGAGGTAAAGTGAAAATTCCATCAGGCCTGTTACCAAAAGTGTGATGATGCAGGCAAAGTACAACCTGAGCAAAGTATGCATAAGCCTGAAACGTTTTAACTGAAAGAAACAGATAATGTAGGTTTTGTTTATGTAGTGATAGCTATGTATTGAATGGATATGCATATAAATCAAAATGTACTTCCCTGAAACAGCTTTCTAGTTTTAGAGCAAGACCAGCACATGTGAGAATCAAGTGCCAGGAGGCTTTGTGGTGCAGTATGCCCTTTGAAAGCGTGTCTGTAATACATGGAGTGAGGGCAGTAGAACAGCTGCTTGGTCTCCTCCCCTCTGTGTACCTGGCCGTGTGGCAATGCCCTGTAGCCAGGGGAAGAGGAGCTGGGAAGGCATCCCGAGTTTTCTGGGATGGTGGATGATTTATGAACCTGATGATCTAGGCAGAGCTGCTTGTAATGGAGAGGTCAGTCTGTGCAGAGCTGCTGCAGCTGGGGCTTGTGTTATGTACATCACCTGCTAGGTCACTGTTTGTGCTGTCACCTGGTAATCTAGGGTAGATTTGGGGAGCAAGAAGCTTTAGCTGCTGTGGTCGGGTTTTCATCGGACACTGGAAAATGCTGGTCACTTGGACTGGAAGCACAGTAGTGTTTGGATATGTAGTGCCCTTGTGAGGAAAACTGCATCTTAAGTTATATTTCTGAATCTTAAAGTTAACAAGTAAGCTATGGGAGGGCTGAATGCCATGGAAACGGCAACTACTCGGGGGGGAGCAAGTGTATTGTTAAATTAATTTTCAGGTAATAATGTGCAAATAACAGTTAAAGGCAAGCGCACCGCAAGTTAGAGGTCAGTAGTACGGAGTCCTGCTGAATTGCTTTCTGTAGCTCTTCAAGAGTGTAAGGCCAGGCAGCAGCTTTCTGTGTCTACTGATGGGCACATGCATTTTCTCAACTATTTTCCTATAGGGTAAAGGGGTTGGTTTCTAAGTGAATGTGAGTCATAAATACTCCCAAACCATCTGGCAGGTTCTCTGCAGAGAAAGCAAAAGCCAAGGGCTGTAATAAATACTTAATATCAAATCTCCAGACTACTTGGCAAGCTGAAAAATGTAACAATGTTCATCTGCTGCAAGAAGAAACTAGCCCTTAGAAATTAAATTACAAGGTACTGACAGTGTTGAAGGTAAGACCTAGCTACAGTTTTTACAGTATATGGTATTAGTGTGCGTGTAGCGATGTTTATCCATGACGAGGAGGACTCTGAAGGCTGGGCCTAGAAAATGAAATGGTAATTAGTCAGAATGCCTTATGATCTCCAGCTGAAAAAAAAAATGTGGCCTTTGTTTTCTTGCTATTAGTAGGCTAATGCTTTTAGTAAAGTAGTAAACACTTGCATGTTTATTTTCGTGTTTAATTGCTGGGTTATACAAATACACATGCATGTCTTACATATAAGTCACATGCACTAAATTGTTAATAAACAGGTCTTCTAGTGGAGGCTTATTTACTGAATAGCTGCTGTCTTTTTCTTTTTCCCCTCAATATAAGTGGCTGCTAAACAATTTTACAGGCTTTCAAGATTTTGAGAATCAGCTGTGAATAGGAAACAGAATTCCCAACAGCATCTTCAATCTACAGAGCTACAGGGATAGAACACACCAGATAACGTAGTCTTGGTTCATTTTACAACATGTTACATTTACTGCTCTAATGACCAAATACCCCTTATTTGTGCAAAGTTAACCCTGGGCTAGCAAGTCACACTGAATTGCTCTGGATTATCTACAAAGCACGTACAATTAGTTGCAAGGAAGAACGTGTTTGGGTTTTGATGTTGCAATCAAAGCAGGTTAAGATCTTGCAAGGTTGCTCTGCCCCAGTAATAGGGTGGAAACTTGCTTTACCATTTCTGGTAAGCAGAATTGGATGCTTTGGCTTCTAATTTTCCCTAGCCATGCAAACAACATTTCAGGAACTAATTATTCCTTCTGAGTTCCTGTTGACCAGGACGTGGTAACTTTGGTTTGCCAAGTATACAGTTAGTCAGCAATGATATTGGGGTGGGGAGGGAGCTTTTCATGGGAAATATTAGCTTGACTGTTTTACTTAAATTATCTTGAAAATAAAAATTCTTCTGGAAATACTGCAGTGCTTAGTGTGTTTGATGTTGTTACATAGCAAGTACATCTCTTAGAGGCTTTCTTTTCAGCCCACTGTGGTTTGAAGAATGAGGGGGGTGGGTGCGGGCGCGAGTCGTTGGTATGCTGGAAATGAGGTAAGGCATCCAAGTGGTGGCTGTATTTTTAAATACAATCCTTAGAAATGCCATGTGGAATGCCAACCAGTTGAAAATATACTTGATGATGTCAAGGACTTTTTTTGTGTGTGTGCAATGCAGTGGAATTTAGTAAAGTATGTAAAGAAGGCTGCAGGAGGAGTTTTTTCCTTGCAGTGCAATGTAGGTGAGTTGTCTGGAGGCTTTCTTTTGTCTTCTATCCCTCGGTATTCCCTTCCCATCTCTTGTGCCCTGTCCAAATTGCACTGTTAAGCAGTTGTGCAGAGTTCTTAGAACTTTAATAATGCACACCAAGGTCTAGTGAGGCTGTTTTGGACACTTCAGTTCTGGTTTTAATCTTGTAATTTAACTTATTTGCTGCTTTTTTGATGCATGTGGGCTCCTGGTTAGAATAAAAAACTTGCAACGCTTTGTGTTCACACTCAGAAAAACCAGTGTCATAAGAGGTTAAGTGGTTCCAGCCTAAGCTAACTTGTATCAAGTCTAAAAACATACTAATACTAGTATTAAAAGGGAGAGGGGAGTTCTCAGGAAACTACATGCATGCTGTAGATGTATTCTGAGGTTATTCCCAATGCATTTATTGTAGCGATGCTTTTTACAAGGTCTTGTACTCTTTCAGTGGAAAAGGACTTGTATAACACCTACTAATAAACCTTGCTGTGTAATACTCTTGGGCTGTCATAAGGCTCTTATGTTTTCATTTTTCTCTTTCCGTGGGACTTTTTCTGAGATTCTCAGCTAGTACAAGAAGAATTTAATGTCATAAATTGTGTGTTCTTCTGGAGATATTTCTCAAAGCCTTAAATAATATTTTCAGGGCATGGAAATTTTGTTTGGTTTATGTTTATATATTATATATAACTTACAGCTTTGTCAAGTCAGTGTCTCCAATTTTTTTTGTTGCTCTAATTTGCTTTTTCTGTTGTTTTTGAGAACTGGAAATGAATGAAAGTGCTTGAGTAACTTTGCCAGTTACACAGTTAGCAGGGTGTGTCGTCTTCACTGAAGACTGCTTGCATGCCAAGTCTGAAATTTTATTAGGATGTCTGTTTTCCTGAAAAAAAATACAGAGAGATACAAAAATACTGACTCACTCTAAACTGGGAATGAGAACAGAGATAAAGACCTGCATTTTTTTGTCCAGAAGTCTACACTTATTTTAAGGAAATAGATTACTGGGGTGCACATAGATTTCTGATAAACCATTTAAATGCCAGTTAATCAGCTTGACTTAAATTGCCCTCCAGAACTGTGTTTTATTGTAAGGTCTTGGAGATCAGGAATTGTGTGGAGACTTCCTGGCCAGAACTGATCTGTTTCAGTAAATTAGAAACTATCTTGAAGTCAGCTTGATGAAGAAGGTCCTTTTTGGGAATAAAGTTTTACTTCAGTGCAGAAAAGTAGATCTTTTGAACCTGTTGTGGAAGAATTTGCTCCCTGGGACTTGTTTTCAGTGGTTTGGGTCTTTTAAGACTACTCGATTTCTTCATGTCACATTTCTGTGCATCAAAGGGTATAATTTTCCCTGGGTGTCATTTTTCCTTGAGTCTGCCAACTTACAAGTTTTACTTAAGATCCAGGTGGACATTTTGAAGTGATTTAAGGAGGCAAAAAGTATTCCCTCAATTTATTTGAAAGCTTCTGAAATTCATGGGTAATCACTTAAAACTTCAATTCTACTTTGTTTGTTACAGGTTTTCATGTATTGTGATTATTGTTTCTAGACCACATGTTTCATTTTGGCATAACAAAAGGCTGCTTGCTGACCAAAAAAAAAGGCAAGCCTCACTTTTGGAGGGAGGTATGGCTGCTGTGCAGTTCATTCACTCTTGTTCTACTTGGACATTGAATGAGAAATCCAATACCTGCACTGCTCGTGCCATGCATTAAATACATACTGGGCAAGCAGCTATTTCAGTCTCTGAATAAATGCTTTATACTGGCTTAACTTTAACCAGTTTCATCTGCTTAGGTCTACCTGAAGATTTCTACTGTCACTTTAATTCCTGTTTAACATGGGTGACTTTTGCATACAAAGAAGACAGTGATTCTTCTCACTCATTTATGGTTAGCCATGTTCTGTACATAGATACATCAGTCATTCTAGCTGACAGCTAGGCATCAAAACTACTTCATAGCAACTCCTAGGTGATACCAAACTCTGAATGGGTGCTTTGCTGCCAGCTTATGACGCCTAGAGTTTTACTAGAATTTTATCTTTAAATGTAATTTGTAGTTTTTTCCTGACATTTGATGTGACTGCTGTTTTGTGAATCCTGGTGCTTTGTTCACTGGCTATTGCTGGGTGTATAGCCAAGTTTCTGAGTAAGCTTCTGTGTAGATAACAAGCTATTTTCCTTAAAGTTCTTTGCAAAGTTCTTTGCTTTTCAGGAGAATCAAATGCTAGCAGAACCTGAGATCAGTTGTTTTTACTTTTACTGAGAAGATGGTGTAATGGCTCACTACTGTGCAAGCAATTGAATGAACTTTCTCACAAAGTATATTGAACTTGCAACTGCCTGTTCTGGTGTGACTAAATCTATTGAACCAAATCTGTTCTTTTTATGCTGAACTAGAGTGAGCTTGACCTCGGACATCTTGCTCACAAATGTGATGCAGCATTTATGTTGCTCCTTGCCTGTGCTGCTGAGAGGGTTGCATTAGTTAAAAAATAAAACATGACTAGTTGGGTTTTTTTCCTTGCATGATTTCAGAACTGTTTAGGAAAAAAACCCCAAAACCCAAATAAATTCAGTTTCTTAAAACTTTTCTAATTGCCAGTGTAAACTCTCCAGAAAAATTCAGGTCTTGTTTGTAAAAAGTAAAAAAAAAATGCATATATGTTTTTCTTCAGATAATATCTCCTACGGCATTGTTTTTGGCTGCAAAAGTGGAAGAACAGCCACGGAAACTTGAACATGTTATTAAAGTAGCACATGCCTGTCTTCATCCTCAAGAACCACAACTGGATACAAAGAGTGATGTAGGTGGAAGTCATGGTTTTAAAGATAATCTGTTGATACTTCATTTAATAATCTATTACGTTGTCTTGACTGGATTATTGCTGTCTGCCCTAGAAAATAATCTTTTGGTTTTACACTATTTAAGTCTTTTGTATTACTTAATGTAACTTATTAAAGACTCAAATATTTGTGTTACAAAACTTGAAGAGGTTGGTCCATCTTGAACTTGTATTATTTTTAAGATTTCTGCATGTATAGGAGAAGCCTAGATGTCAAGTAAGAGGTTTCATGCATGCTTCCATAAATTACACAGTTTCTCCACAGAGGAGTTCAGGACACAGGGTGAGACTTTCTCAGCCAGAGGCTCACTGTGCACCATTGTCTGTACTGCATCCTTTAAAACAGAACATAGTTGTCAACTGGTGCCTCTGCTGTACGTTGGTCTTCCTTTTGTTTGCCAAGACTTATACAGCTTCCACTTCATAGTTCACATTTTCTTTCCTGAGATGAGTCTTCCTGAAACCAAATATGTGAGGAAGCTTGGTGAACGTGCAGCAGAGTTGTTCTGCCTGAAGGTCAGGCTGAGCTAGTTATAGCCTGCTGGACCTCAGCTCAGTATGGAACTAGTTGAGCACCTTTGCTATGCTCCCAGGTTCTTGGAAGGACATGTGGAGGTATATGCACACATACACACACACACACATATATATATCTGTATTTGAGCCCACGAGCTTAAGCTAGCTTAACAGGGGCCTACTGAGTATCTCCAGCTGTATTTTTAAAGGACTTGTAAAATGGATTACCTACTTGGAGATACTTGAGTTGATCTGTACTCTCAAGGCTTAATTCTTACAGAGCACACACTCCCCACCTTCTCCCAGAAGTGTTTTGCTGGAATAGACTATATAAAATTCAGACAGTGAATCTTAACGGGGAAGCATGGTTAGACTGGTGTAACTGAACTTGCAGTAACACCTTAGGCTGCTGGAAGAAAGTGTTACTGTAGAGAAGTGTTCAGAGCTGTCAGTTCTAACTGGCTTGGGTAGTGGTCTTTACTTGTGGTGTTAGCACCCGTGTTCAAATAGGAAATGCATGATTGAAATGTTGAGATGATAGCTACATCTTGACCTGTTTGTTTATTTGTTTCAGGCATACCTTCAGCAAGCCCAAGAGCTGGTTATACTTGAAACAATAATGCTTCAGACTTTAGGTATGTCTTTCTAAATGCCTCCTGTGCAGCCAGCTTAACGTGAAGAAGTAATGGGACCCAAGTAACTGGATTGTTGATGTGCTGTTGGTACACGAGAATTGTACTGGTTTTGTAATCATCTTCTGACCTGTGACTTTAGTTTCGTATTTGCTTTTGTGTTCGCTTTGGAGGGGGGAAAAAAGAGGCATATCTGTACTTGTGAAGTAGATGTTTCTGGCAATTTGATGGGGTAGAAATGTGTACCCTTCCAAGCAGTTAGTCTGGATTAAAATCTACAGTGCTATTTACTCGACTAAGGTAACATGTTATACTAGGTTAGCTGTTGTAGGTGTTCTGAAGCAATTGGGAAGAGCTTTATACCAAGTTCTGTTCCCCATTTTGCCTTTCAATAGAACATCAGGTAATTGAGCAGCATTGCTACCTCTGAACATCATAAGTAACCATGTCATGAATTTGGGAGATTCCAATATTTGAAATAGAATGTTCTGGTAAGAAACTCTTCTGACTTTAAAGGAACATTATGTAGAGACAATTACAGCTAGCAGGCCTGGGAGCACTGACTGACTCAGACAGTCTTGAATACCACTTTGAGTATGCAGCTTAAAAACAGCTAACAGGAGTGACCTCATTCTTAAAAGTGGGTTTGTAGATGCAACATGTTTAAGTCCCAGAAAGCAAAGTGTGTGCACACCTGTGTTTCAGTGTCTGTAATACAGCTTTTACTGACTTACTGATGTACTAAAAACTATATAGATATGTTCAGATTAAAAAATACAGTAACTTCCTGGGTTATTTCTATATATACACATATATATGACTTGAGACTACTGAAAGAATGTTTTAGCAATTGATCTTGAGGTGACTATATCATCTACCATCCAAAAGTTTGAAAAGGTGCAGAGTCAAACAGTGCCACTCGATCTGCAGTGGAAAGGGTTAGCAGGCATTTTACATCTGTGGGGATACCAAAGGGGCTGGTGTTTTATTTCACAGATGCAAATGCATAATTTTAAAATGTATTTGTAACTCTTCAGGTTTTGAGATTACCATTGAACATCCACACACAGATGTTGTGAAATGTACGCAGTTAGTGAGAGGTCAGTGACTTTTAACCTCTTCTGTAAGTCCTTTTTTTACCTGTCTAGTAAAATTTGCCGGTGGCGTTACTTGTCTAATATGATATTCATCAACTATGTTATCCAAAGAGTATGTTTAAAGCTAGTTACTAAAAGCTTGATCTTGACCTTTAGAGTTTGATAAAGAGTCCAGTTCTGTCCTTCATAATTTTTTTTTGCTTTGATTTTAATAATGTCTGTTCCATGCCTTCTCAAATTACAGAAGCAGTCAGTCATTGAAAGCTGAATAGCCAGTGACTTAGTATCACTCTGGGCTGATTGTTTTCACTCTGAAGTAGTTTTACCAAGTTTAGTCTGTATGTTGGCTGGTGGCTAATGCTAGCTTTCTGCTTTTCTTAGCAATGAACTGAAGGGTAGAGTGTGTAGCAAGTCTACTACATGTACCAGTACTTGCAGATGTGACTAATTATTTTCCTGCAGCAGGGTGTACCTACTTGTTTTGGATGGTATAGTAAAATTACAAATCTTTTATTAAACGACCATATTCTCTAACTTACATGAAGCTTGTTAATGTAACTCTGCCTAGAAACCTTTTTTTGTTCTTTAATCATTTTTTTTGCTGAATTTTGGCATGTCTTCTTTAATTCTTAAATTGGTTTCTGCTGGAGCTTTACAAAAAGACATAAGATGAAGGATGAAAAAATTAGGAGAAAGTCATGAAAGCACCTAAAATAAGCTTTTAATTTCAATTATGTTCCTTAATTAAAGAGTGTTTGGAAATTATTAGACCATGATAGTTAGTCTTTGGTCACTAGCTGGTTTTGTAGTGAGAAATGCAAAGTTAAGTGCCTCAAAGTTTTGCTGGTTTTGGGGTTTTTTTTTTCTTTAAAATACAGGAATGTTAGGTACAACTTCATATTAACTAGATCTGTTTTCTAGTAACTAGAATTAAAGTTTTTCTTTGAAGGGAGAGTATCTCCTTTTAAAGTAACTTACTGGGGTAGTGTCTTCAGAGTTTGCTTCCGAGTAGGACTGGTGCTGTAACTTGCATACTAAGTAGCTTTATTGCTATTCTTGCTATAAGATCACAATTCTTTGCTCTCTGTCCAGACTTGCTTGTGACTTGGTGCATAACTCTAATTGCACCTGAAATCTCACTAGGCTGCAGCAGCAGCAGCTTTATAGGGTTTGGCTTTGGATTTTCTTAGCTGTTGGTCAAAATAAACATGAGCATGTATTTCCCTGTCTTGTGTGAGGCCCTGCACGTCTGCTTGGTGTTTGGGGCTGTGGGGAGGGGTGGCAGTCTGTAGTGTCACCGCATCAGGACTTCCACGCTAGACTTGAGCCTACAAGAAGAAAGGCAGCCTGCTACACAAACTTTACTACTCCTTTAGTCAAGGGCAGATACCACTCTAAGACACTTGAGCTTTTTCCTTTGTGTTTTGTGCTAATTTTAGGTCCTGACAGAATTCATACATTGAAGGTACATGCTAACTTTTAAGTTTGACCTTTTAAAGCTAGCACTTAATGTCAACCCAGCTTAACAAAATACTTAGAATTCTAAAATTATACCAAGTCTTGAAATGCGAAGACTCCAGTCGGGGCTGCAAAGTCCACATAGCTCAAGCACTGGGGCAAAGTGAATGTAGTGCAGCTGATGCTTGAAAACCCACTGATGGGAGTAGGTGTGCTCCTTAACACTTGTGTGTGCAACCATTCTTGTCAGCACGTGCCGCTCCTAGAGGTGCTGTAGGCTGTGAACACAAGACTCATGCACCTCCTATTAAAAAAACCCTAAGGATTACTCTATAAATTAGAAATATTGAGCATGAAATCTGTAGTCATGCATGCACATCAAGCAAGCAGAGAATAATTGCTGTGGAACATTGAGTGACTAGAGAGATGGGCTCGTGGGCACAGTGATGTGTATTGTCCCAGATGGGGTGGTATGATTTTAGTTCTCTATCCCTTTACATGTATTGATTGGACAGTGTGGTGTTCTGATGTGAATAGCTGCAACACTGATATCAAGTCCTGAAGCTCTCAAAATGTGTCTAAGACTTGCCGATGTTAAGCCTTTAGCGCTGAAAGGATTGACTGAAGTTAAAGGCAAGGTTGCTTCATCCATTTCTGGTAACGTGTCATCTTGGACAAAAAGCACTATTTCAGAAGGCAGAGATACTGGGGTCTTTGTGTGTTAAAGGTGGTTAACTTACCCAAGACTGTTGTTATTAAATCAACTGTACGTTCGGGGAGAGAAGGAAGGGAGGAATATCATGTGGCTGACTAAGAGAGGCAACAGAGTTAGCTGAGGTATGCAGGGGTGCCTCAGGTTGGGTTTAACGCGTGCACTGTATTGCCGTGTGGTGAGAAGATGCCCTTTTGCTGCTGAACTTAAATGGCTAAGAGGATGGCTGGTTCTTTATCTGACTTCGTAGTCTTGCATCCAGGGTAATGTGCTTTATGCTGTCGTTGGTACCTGTATTAAGCTACCTCCTGTAAAAACAGGAGGCAAAAAAATCCAAGCTAAACAGCTTCTGTTGATGTTGCTCAAAAGATTCGGCCAAGTCCTTTGCCAGAAGACTGGTCTCATAGAGGCATACCAGAATCAGTTGCTGGAAGCTGAAGATGAACCAGTAAGTGAGAATTGGTGTAAATAAACAAAATTGCTTCAACATCCAACTAAAGGGAAAGGTGAATTATTCATCTCTAAGATTGAAAGCCTTTCTGAAGGTGGCATTGGGCAACGCAGATCATTGTAGATAGGCCTGACTGGATGAATACATAATGACTCATGATGTTTAGCCATAAGTTACCAAATTATTATTCCTCCTGGTTTTCAGAGATTCGTGGGTTGATGAAACTGTTCCATCTTTACAGTTTGGTCAGTATAATAGACAAGGAAAATGGTGTGGGCTCAGTTTTTTTTCTGCCCCGTTCTTCCTCAGTGTCAAGAGATTGAGAAGAGGAGACAGGACCATCATTCCTTAGGATCCCACAGGTCCTCTAAGGAATCTGAAGGCAGTGGATCTGTGAAGGCCTGTCAGCAAACTTCAGTGCCCATTTCAAGGATGCTCCAATACTGAAGAGAGAAGGAAAGAAAAACCAAACAAACAAAACCAACACCAAAAACTTTTCTGGTGTCAAGCTACCTTTCTGGCTTGAATGCTAGCTGAATAATCAGCAGTGGGACTGCCCTAGTGAGGAGGCCATGACATGGTCCTCTTAAGCTCTAGCTCAAAATCAGTCTGTTCCCAGCCTGCTTCTGGTGCAACTTGAAGGGGAGGAATTTGTATCCTCATCTCCATCTTGGGAAGTCTTCACTCATTTCTTTTTTTCTGTGTTGGTACACAACCTTCTTTTGGAACTGAAGATTGGATCCCAAGGATTTCTAGGACTGTTCTCGCTACTCTGCAGGTTATCAGGTATCTTGAACACCTATGATCATTACTAATCTTTTGTGGAAATTGCACTGTCACATTCTTCAACCATACCATAGTATCTGTGTGCACAGGTGACATTGGTTAAATCAGGCTGATTAAGACAGTCAGCAGAAGAGGAGGTGAAAATCAATCGGCTTTTTCCGAGGGTATTCTCATGAGGAAAATTTAAATCTTAGTGTACTGAGTGGTGTGGAAAGATCTGAAACACCAGCTGCACTCCAGCACTGCTACAGGTGGCCTTCACATTCTGAACTTTTCAGCTCGTGCTTTTACAGGCCTGTTGCCAAGGTTTAAATACTTTCATGAAAGTAAAGCCACCAGGACTGCTCAGACCTGCACCGTGGCCTCCTCCAGCCCTTTCCAGGTACAACAGGCATCCACCAGCATACCTCCATTCAGAGCCTGTGGCTTTTTTCCTTTTTGCCCAGAAGGACTTCAGCAACCTTTCTCTCTTCTGATGTTGACTGGCTTACCTGCAGTCTCCTCTTTCCAGGGAACATTTACGTAGGCAGCTACCACCCTCCTATGGGCGACTTGGCAGTCACAATTTAGTATCTCAAGATCCAAGATAACTTAGTGTCGAAGAAAAGACTCGGGTATCTTAGAATTGCAACTGATTGGATTGTGTGGCTATGCCCAATGAAAACAATTTTGGTTTCCAGTTGGGAATTTCTTGGAGACAGTAGCCTTTTGGAAGGCGTATCAGCCAGCAAGTCTTGTTTCAAAACCTTGATTACCCCTTTAGCGATCCCCTGCCTTACGGTTGCTTCTGCAGCCCTGAGACAGGGTAGGTGTTTAAATTGCTCCCAAGCGATCGAATATCAAACCCATTATTAATGGCTGGCATCACAGACGTTAGTCCTGCCACGTGCAAGTTGTAACAGAGAAGCTCTGCTGGATTGTTTTAGCCTCTGCTTCAAGTTTATGTTAATTTGGAGACGCACTTTCCACTACTGTAAAGGAAGTAACACCAAAATACAGGAACAAAAATCCATTAGCTTTAATTTTAGTCATGGTTTCTACTAAACCAAAGCTGTTTTAAGTGTAAGAGGAGAGCTTGGAAGGGATGTCTTCAATTGTACCGTGGGTTACCATAGGCTTTAGCTGTGAGCTGAAATGTGTTCCTGGTTTTGGCGGTGATGATTATTTTAGCTGTAAATAAGTTGAAACAGTATCGTGCTGCCTATAGCGTAGGTAAGGTATTTAGCGCATTGATTTTTGATTGAGGCTACAATGTGTGTTTCAAGATGTGATTCTTTTCTTCCAGGTGTATGTGTTGATTTACTCAACTTTCAAGCTGATGTTAAATAGAAGTTTTCTGGCATCTGCTTTTCTTCCTTGTTCAAAAGGGACATTTCAGTGAGAGCAGAGATGCTTCTCGGTCCAGTCCCTTAATTCAAACACATTGTAACTGTCCCGAACATAGAAATCTTTGAAGATCCTTTAAACATTACTTTGAAAAATGAAGAGCAAGACATCAGTTTCAGTCTTATCCAACCATTCTGTGTTTTCATTTGTTTTGTTCTGGTAGTCTCATTTCATTTTTTTGGTAATAAATGCCTTCTATTTTTTTGACGGGAGGGAGGGGAAAAGGTTGAACTTCCTGGTTATCTGGCATGAAATTGCCACCATAGTTTCTAAAGTAAATATTACAGTATAACACTGTCGCATTGTCCATTTACCCTTTGATTATTATGGATTAGTAGACTTTGTGTGTAGGAACGGGGGTGTTACCTTGCTGCTTCCACATTCTCCTCAGATTATGGCACTGCTCAGCTGTAGCATAAAGACAAATCTGATCTGTAGGAGTCGAGTTAAATCACATACTTGATATGCTTTTTTTTTTTTTTTAATTATAAAAGCCACTACAGTCTTTCTCAAACTTTGTGGAAAGGTCATTATTAAAATAAAAGTTTAACAGTGTTCCCTTTGACATAAAACACTTTCTGCAGGTAGCACTGATTTCAAGTGATAGTGTCAAAGTAAGAATTCAATGAAGGCTACATTCAACCTTCGGTTAGAACCATTGTGCCCAGCTATTCCATTATATGCATGCTACAGTAAGTTCTCCTCCTTCAGTGAAGAGTGGTGGGGTTTCCCTGGTAGGGGGGTCAGTCCTAGATGGCTCTAATAGACGAGGTCATTCATTTTTCATTGCTGGCATGTTGCAGTCTTGTGGGTTTGGTTTTTTTCCTGACTGTCACTAAAATGAAGTTGTTTATTTCCTGTTGAAGCTTTGCCATAGGCTTAACAAATGTGGATAAAATGTTATGAGTATGGTGCTCTTAATCAGAGGGAGCAGAAAACTCATTTAATTTTTTTTGCCATCTCCCTTGGGAGCTTGCTGTGGTTTAGGGCTCTGGAGAGGTGTGGCTGTTTTGGGGAGGTGCTGGGGGGTGTGCTGCCACGCTACTCTCCCAGAGCAGAACTTGTGCTGTGCTGTGAGTTGGCTGTGGCCAACGGCCTTACTGCAGTCCAGGGTTATGCTGGGGCTGAGGGCAGGGAGGCAGGTACTGCTGGGAGAGGGTGCACCCCCGTGTGAGGTGCTGGCAGGGTAGATGAGCAAAGGGAAACTTGGTTTGTGGGTCGCCCAGGGGGAGGGTCAGTGAACAGAATGACTGGCCTGTCTCCAGTGACTGAATGCAACGGCCTCTTCTGCATCTCGGAAAAGAGTGGTTTTATTAAAGACTAGTTAGCTAAATTCGGATCAGCTCTGTGGAAATGCCAAGTAGGACTTTTGAAAGATAAAACTGCTTTAATTTTGGAACGAACTCAACAAGTTAGTGCAGCTCTTTAACCTCTCCATTTTTCTTTTCTTACAGCAAGCAAGGATTTGGCACAGACATCCTATTTCATGGCTACCAACAGGTTGTTACCCTGAACCTCTTTGTTGCACTGTTGTAGCACACTATAGCTTCCTTTACTGCAGGGCCCCCTACATGTGTCTTACCCTTGTTGCAACAGGAGACTGGGCCATCTCCAGTGGTGGTACCTTCCTGTTTGCAGTGCGGTGTATTGGACAAGGGCCTGATGGCACGAAGGGGTTAAATGCACAATGAGAAGTGTAGTGGTGCTTTCTGATGACATTTTTTCGATTGTGAGTGCATAAGTCTAAAACTGGTAGCCTGAATAGCAGCTAAAGATTACAAAGAGCTAAACTTAACCTAGAAATTCGAGCATCTTGGTAAGTACAAAACTATTTTTAGTTTACACTTGTAGTTAATGGCAGTTTTCTCTTAACTTTAAATATATTGATCCAATCTTAACTTATAAAACTGTAGTGGGCCTAAGATCTTTTCAGTTAGCTGGGTTTGTTGGTTTTGGTTTTTTGGTGGGTTTTTTTTGCTTTTCAGACAGACTAGTAGTAGTTCAATGTTCTTCCTTTTGGAAACAGCTCTTTAATCTTAATACATAGTTTTTTAAAACTGAAGTACTTACATAAATTTAAAGTTCTAGGATTGTGTGTACATAGCCTGTTGTAGAAAGACAGAATTTGAGAACACACTTTAGTCTTGGTTTCTCCATTACTTCAATTTACTTCTTGCAAAACAACTCTGAGCTTTAGGAGGATGACATCACATGTAGATAGTTTTTAAGCAGTATCTACTGATTCTTAGGAGTCTGCCAAAGATATTTTTTTGGTGGTTCCTTAATGGGCGAGGTTCTGTATCTGAAAGAGCTGTTCAGAAAAGTTGTGATAAAGCAGTGGAACTGACCCACTGTCTTTGCTGCTGCTGCTGGCTGGAAGCTGAAGGCAAGTCTAGGCCTCGTGAAGGCTCAGCCCACAAGTAATTCACTTGGCTGATGTAGAACTACTGGGTACCTTCCTCATTGTCTCATTCAGAGACGGCGTAATCAGCTGTATGGCTTTTACCATAGCATGTGAATGGGCCATATTATACTTCTTTCCTTTTACTACTTAAGTATGGTAGAATAACTGGTAAATATATTTACAGTTCAGTGCAGTTTTTTATAGCAAAAGCAAATTAAACTTCTACCAGATAAAAGCCCTGCCCTTTGCTTTCTTAAGACAGTAAGATGTCTTACAAACTTAATCAGAAAACTGTTCCATGAGCTCATGTTTAACTGCTGTTGCTTGACAGGCTGCCTTACGCTGTATGTTAATGGCTGATTTGTTTGGGTTTTCTGTTTTACATGTTTGATTTCCTTTGGTTCCTCATTACGAAATGTGTGCAACAGTCTTCACCTTACTACATTCTGTCTTCAGTACAAGCCTACAGTCATAGCATGTGTGTGCATTCACTTGGCCTGTAAGTGGTCCAACTGGGAGATTCCAGTATCAACTGATGGAAAACACTGGTGGGAATACGTAGATCCTTCAGTTACTCTAGAATTACTAGATGGTAAGTAAATACTGCCTTTTCATGTCTTGAAAACCAAGGGTTTATTAACATTAAAAAGGGAGCATAATTTAGCAAGAAGGGCATAGCTTTAAGCCTAAGTAAGTCTCACAGAGTTCACATACTGGATCCTCAGGTAAGAGAAAGGTGTAGGAGAGGGGAGAACATGGGAAGACAAACTTAGTTTTGAGACCCTTTTTATTTCATCCTGTGGGTTGGGGCATCCGCTAACCTTTTGCATGTGCAGGTTAGAGTCTTGTTTCTAAATGCTTTCCAGGACCAGGAAAGAGATGGAGATCTACCAGTGCAAATCCACATAGCCATGCACTTTTTGTACATCACTGGTCCAAGTTTATGGCTTGACTGTCACTGAGACCTTATTACCTTGGGGAGACCTCATCACTCTCTACGACTCCCTGAAAGGACATTGTAGAGAGGCTGGTGCTGGGCTCTTCTCTCAGGTAATTAGGGACAGAACCAGAGGGAATGGCCTAAAGCTGAAACAAGGTAGGTTTAGACTGGACACTAGGAAAAAATTCTTCATGGAAAGAGTGGTGAGATATTGGAATGGGCTGCCCAGGGAGGGGGTTGAGTCCCCATCCCTGGATGTGTTTAAGCAGTGCTTAGATGTGGTGTTGGGGGATATGGTCTAGGGGTGAACTTGTAGAGTAGGGCTAATGGTTGGACACGATGATCCCAAGGGTCTTTTCCAACCTAAATGATTCTGTGTGATTCAGTGTGTGTGTGATTTATACATAAAATTGCCCTGTTTATGAATGTAGTTCTGTGTTAACAATTTGGTTTAGCTTATGATCCCTCAGACTCCTGTAAAAAATTTTGGTTTTTTTCTTTTCTTGCTAAATGGCTTCTTTCCAGAAGAAAGCTTATCCCTAGAAGTTTACTGCCCTTTGAAATAGTACTGATTACAGTGGTGTCTGAATTTAAGGCCTATATACATGAGTGTAGTGGAAGTGGTAGCTTCTGGTGCTGTCAGAGCTACGTATTGGACTTTGCTGGACTTAGTTTCGGAGTGGAATTCTTGTTTCAGAGTAGTGATGGAAGCCTCCAGGTTGATACGGTCCAGCATAGCTCCCCGAGGCCTGTTTTTTTTTTATTAACAGAAATATTTAATGTAAATTTATTTTTTGGAAGTGAAAACTTGGGCAAATGTCATGTGAAGCACAGGACCAGAGTGAGCTTCAAATTGCAGTTTCAAATGTCTCTGTCTTAGTAGGCTTCAGAATCCCCTGAGGTGTGTGCTGTGAGCTCACAGTGAACACCGCTGAGTTCTTCAGGCATTTCTGGAGCTGGTGTGTGTAACAGACTTGGGCAGACCAATTTTGCGCTCGGAAGTAGCTTAGCTTCTAACTTGCTTGTGGAGTTCTGGAGAAGCCAGTCCTTCCAGACCTGTTGCATCCAAATTCTGACTGTACCTGGTATTTTTAGCTTGTGCATAAAATTAAATTTCAGTGGGAAGTATTTTTATTTGCAGCTGACAAGCATGGGCTAAGTTTCCTCGTGAATGTGCTAATTGCAAGGATCTTTGTTGTTTTTAACACAGCCAGCTACTTTGCCACAAATTAATCAAAAGCTGTTTGTTTAAAACAGGCTGTTTCAGAGGCTCTGATGGCTTGTATTTTGTTCAGAGCTGTTACTGGTTGTTCCTGAAGTTTGGTGGAATGACTGAAGGAGTGACTTGAAACTTATACTTTAAAGGCAATTTCATACAGGAAATGCCCAAACCGAATGGCAAGTGTCTTATTTTAGGAGCTACTCTTTGTACAGATTCCCCTTGAAGTTTTTGGTCTACCAAATCCAGATTCTTCAAGAGTGAAAACAAAATCTGAAACTGAAGCCTATTTTTCAGTGTGTGTGTAGTGGTTAGAAGTATATCATAGTGAAACACTGTAGCCTCTCTTGTTCAACACTAGTCTAACAATGTTTGTTATTAAATATCAGTTCAAATAATGTGCAGCCTGTAGAAACTACTGCAAAAGCTGTATGGTGTTTAGAAGACTGCGTAAAGTTTAACCTGCTTTCTTTTTTTTTTCCACCCAGAGCTAACTCATGAGTTTCTGCAAATACTGGAGAAAACACCCAGCAGGCTCAAGAGAATTAGAAATTGGCGGGTAAGAAATTTTCCTCCAACAATGTGTATCAGAAAGAGGTGAACTGCTAGGAGAACTCTGAACCAAGGGAGAAAGTTTAGTTATCTCCTATTTGCTCTTTATTCCTGCAGCTGTGGTGAGAGGGGGTGAAATCTTTAGTCAGTTTTTATCCTCCCCTTTGAGCTAAATTAAAATGTACTGTACAAGTACTCTAAGCTGTGTATTTTTTCACTGCTTTCCTTTTGCTTAGGCTAATCAGGCTGCTAAGAAACCTAAAGGTGATGGACAGGTATCTGAGAACTCTCTTCTTGGTTCATCTTTGGTCCAGAATTCCATTTTGGTGGATACAGTTACTGGTGTAGCTGCAAACACAAGTTTCCAAAAACCATCAACATCATTTCCTGCACCGGTACCTCTGACCTCAGGAAGTATTTCTGTTCCAGACAGTCACGCACCTGAAAATTTGGCAATATTAGCTACAGGAATGCCAAGTACCTCATACAGTTTGGCATCGCACCAGGAATGGCCTCAGCACCAAGAACAAACACGGACAGAACAAATATACTCTCAGAAACAGGAGACGTTACCTGCTAGTCAGTACAACATGAACTTCCAGCCGGGGACGTCCGTACCGTTGCACTCTGGAGTACATCACAGACCTGACAAACTTGCTGAGCATTCTACTGTCAAACAAGAATATTCTCATAAGTCAGGAAACAAACACCACGGACAAGTCACTGCTCCTGTAATAATTCCTCAAAAAATGTCTCTGGATAAATACAGGGAGAAGCGCAAACTAGAAACCCTGGAACTGGATGTGAGAGAACACTATGTAGCAACCCCGGGCGAGCAGCAGCATAAGAAACACATGCAGCCCCAGACAGCCAGCAGTTCTTCTGTTACATCTCCTATTAAAATGAAAATTCCTATCGCAAATGCAGAGAAGCCTGAAAAACACTTGTCTGATAAGAAAGAAAAGAGTGGCTTGCTCAAACTCCGAATACCAATCCCGCCCACAGAAAAGGGAGCCAGTAAGGAGGAGCTGAAGATGAAAATTAAGGTTTCTTCCTCAGAAAGGCATAGCTCATCAGACGAGGGGAGTGGGAAGAGTAAACATTCGAGCCCTCACATTAGCAAAGAGCATAAAGACAAACACAAAGAACACTCTTTGAATCGCCACCACAGCATCGGTCACAAGCACTCCCATTCCCACGGTGGTGGCGGCGGTAGTGGCGGCAGTAAGCATAGCACTGATGGAGTAGCACCAACTGTTTTGAGGAGTCCTGTTGGCCTGAGTAGTGATGGCAATTCCTCTAGTTCCGGCTCTTCAAGAAAGAAGTTGCACAGCAACGATGCTTCTCACAACCACCACTCCAAAATGAGCAAAAGTTCCAAAAGTTCAGGTAGTTCATCTAGTTCTTCCTCTGTTAAGCAGTATGTATCCTCTCACAACTCTGTTTTTAACCTTCCCTTACCCCCTCCTCCCCCTATCACATACCAGGTGGGCTACGGACATCTCAGCACCCTCGTGAAACTGGACAAGAAACCAGTGGAGAACGGTCCTGATGCCAATCACCAGTACAGTACAAACAGCCAGCATATGGACTACAAAGATACATTCGACATGCTGGATTCGCTGTTAAGTGCCCAAGGAATGAACATGTAGTCAATTCTTAGGTTGTTTTTCTTTACCTTTTTTTTTTTAATTTAAGAATTGTTAGAATGGAAAACTTCCTAATATAGGAGTAGCAACACCAGCTGTTGCTGCCGTGGTTTCAGTATATGTAAGTGCTGCTTTATCCTTCACTCTGAAAAGAAGAGGTATAGTAAACGAGTCTTTATCTCCACATATGATAGTGTTATACATACTGTAATAGCATGGAAGGTGCAAAAAAATCTCAGTATTTCTACAACTGCAGCTAAAACCAGTAGAATGAACGTCTGCTTTTAGGTGTATAGGATGCCTTGAGCATTGATTATTTATAATTTTCAATACTGCAGCCACAACTTTTTGTTGTGTAGTTTTTGAACGAGTGTCATTGTTTTCTTGTGTATTTATACTGTATGTATGATTTGCATGTTTCAAAGATAAAGGGATTAAAAACAGTATACTGACAACTGTTTACAAGAAAGTGGAGAAAAATGTACATACATTTTTGTATGTTTAGATATACCATAAATACTCAGGATTGGAGCTGCTTGTAAGTATGACAAAATACACGTAACTTTATTTTATCTTGCCAGAGTCCATCAGTTACCCAAACAAAGATGGCACTTTGTCTTGTTTATCTTTAAACTGTAGGCCTTATTGGAACCTGCTTAAAAGGGACACTTTGAGTAGAGAAGGTAGCCAGTACCACATAGGATCATCACCAGACAGTATTACCAGGAGGCAGGAAATAGGGTAGGCCTCTGCTCCCTCATTATGGCCAGACCTCAGAAATGTCCCTAGTTTTCTGAAGGAAAAAAGGAATTAAAATAAAAGTTTACATTATCCTTTGATGTGAAGTGCATTTAAATGTTTATTGGCTTGATGCAGTAAAATAGACACAGAGCTGTTAATAATGGTTATGTAGATTAATGTGACTTAACTGCAATTCATAACTGTCATTGTGGGGAAAAAAATCATCTTTTTTTTTAAATCATTATTTTAGTAGTAAACAGGGGTCACTGTTCCCACTACCATTTCAGAACAGCACCCATGTTCTGAACCCCAGAAAGCGTACGTGCGTGTGATGCCATACTTCTTTACAGGTGAATGCAGTCTTCACAGTAAAAAAGAATAAAACTATTGATGCCCTAACTTTATATTCCAACAATAAAATAGTTATCATCGATTCTGTGCATTGTACTTGTCATTAGTAACCAAATTGGAATATACTTGTTCTGTTGTTTCAGCTCTGTGGGGGTTAAAAAGAAATAATCAAGTCTCCCAGTTAAACCACTAGCATCCATTTCTCTCTGCCTGCAAGTGTCAGTGCGCTGGCTTGTGTGCTCTTTCCAGGGTGTCTGCTCTTCAGCAGAAATGACAGGTCAGGTGTGAATGTTCTTGTGTTCTCAAAGCCAATACTACAGCTCGGTCACCTGGATAGCAGTGAGCTGACTTTCTGGGTGGTTGTTCAAAACCATTCATAAGCTATGAAGTACCTCAACATGAACTCAGTCTATAGTAGCAACAGCCAGTTTTCAGTGACTTCTCAACTTAGAAGTGACCATGATGTGAACTTTTGCTAAAGCCACCTCATTCCCTCAGTGCTTGTGTAACTCTTTAAGTCTCAGATGTTAAATCTGAAGTGTAGCCCTTTCAGTTATGTTGTTACTCCTGTGCTTTAAATGATAAAACTCTTCAATATCTACCCAGTTGGTAGTTGCTGTTTTATGTAACTACAGGTATATCAATTACTATGTAATACTCTTGTTTCCAGTAATGCAAACGTTTGTAATTACTTGAATAAGTTTTATTTAACTATGGATACTTTTTTTACACTTATGGAATATTTAAATGAAACCTGATTGCATTTTCTGCTAAATCTAAGCTTAAATCTTGGCCCACGTACAAAATCCAAAGCTGTCTTATCCCTACTGACTTGGTTAGTTTTCTACACTTGGAATGTAACTTCTTGTTACGTACTTGTGCATTGTTGAATATTTTCTGTCCTTTTATTGTCTGTTTCCTTTCCATCTCAGCACTACTCTTGGGTCTGATTATTAACAAATGGAATCTGCGTTGTGTGCTGTCCCGAACTGCAGCGCGGGCAGATGAAATAGCAGTAAATTGTCTTAATTTTTCTTTGAAGCACTACAGTACTTTCTTTCTGAGTCTGTTTATGTAGTTGTGCCATGAAATGCATCTCATACAGCCACTCTGGATAAGCAATATATTGTACTGTAAATATAGCAATTGCTGTCAGAACTTGGAGTTAAAACGTCTGGATGGTAACTAGTGCCTGTCTGATCTAAATTGGGAAAAGAGCATAGGCCTTCATCCTAAGGTGCTGTTTCAAAAGAAATATTTCCTATTTTGATTTTGAGAAATTGTGAACTGTGTTGGACAAAATGTTGCTATGCTACATTGAGATCCAAACGGTGATTGTTTTGTTTTGTTTCTCTGTAAAGGATGCCCATAAAACTCATGGGATTTGGTTTTCAGTGTAATTGTAAATATGTGAAACTGTGTCTTTGTGTCTGAACCTGAATTCTATGTGGTGATGATAGGGGCTGAGAGGGGGGGAGAGGATATGCAACAAGATGCCACGAGTGTTCCCTGACTGAAACCCACTGCGAATTAGTGACTTGTATGAATTGCAGCCTGGCTGAGGTGTTCAAAAGGAATGACAATTATGGGATCGGCATCAGCCTCAAAGTGAATGACTGAATAAATGCAATAAAAGGCTAACTGACAACACTATTACTCTCTTCATCACTTTGATTACAGATTTTTCTCTTTTTTTTTTTGTTACAAATTTGAGTACTTGCATTATGTAATTTGTAAAATGATGCTGTAGTGGAGACCTTGCTACAACACTATTAAATTTCCCTTTTTGTGAGATATGAGGTTTGTAGAATAGTGAGATTCTTTTGTACATTGAATCTTAATCTGTTCCTGATGTTGGGAGTGCTGAAGTAATGTATCTCACTGTGATCTGGTACTTCGGTATTTGCATAAAATGGCAGTTCTGTATATTCTTTTGGCTAACTGTAAATATAAATGTTTATTAGCATAGCTGAATTTTTGAGGTACAGCCGTTTGTGTGAGATTAGAAAAAACAACTTTATTTCTAAGAACTTGTAAAAAAAAAAAGTATTTTCAATAAAATTCCCTACCTCACCTCTATTGTGCAGAAATTATCCCATTTTCCTATTTTTAATTTTCCAGCTTCATTTGGAAGTGTAAAGAAGGTCCCTTTTCAGTTATTGGCAAAATGTTGCTGTTTTTAATCAAAGGGAATGCTTAAAAGTCTGGAGTCTAATTTGCTTCCTTCGGTCATTATGGTGATCAGGAATTCAATACCTGAAAAGCAGATTCGAGGAAGTTTATGCCCTCTTAAGCTGCTCCCTCCCTCTGCCCCAGAGTTGAGAGCCTGTACCCTGTAATGTTATTGTAAAGGGGCTGGCCAGGCTGGAATTTTTATTACTTTCTTTTTTTCCTCTTTTTTTTTTTCTAATGGGGCTGGGAAGGAGTGGGTGACAAGAGCAGACCAATCATCTTCATAAGACCTTAGAGGGAAAGGTTCCCAATCCTGACTGAACAAACATTCTGTTTGCTTTCTTTAACTGGGATGTAAATGCAGATTCCCATCATCTGTTCTAAAAATAAATGTCATTAGAAGAGTTGAACTCACTAATAAATTCCTCCTCTGAAATGCTTAAACTCCCTTAACACCTTTAAAGTAAATATATAATTAATTCCAGCAGTGTTCCCTTATTGCTACTGGAAATGACTGTTTCTCTGGCTTCTCCTGAGGTGGAGATAGATATAGAGAGATATAGCAAACCCAAATCAAGTTCTTAACCTCAGAGGTTTCAGTTGTTGGGTTTGTTCCTCTGTCTTCTTGCACTTAACTCTGACGCTGTTTTTCTTACCCTAGTTCAGAGATTCTGTTCTTTGCCACCACCCGTGAATTTAACTTCTGAAGCTGCCTCATGGTGCAGGTCCCTGTGGGAAGCAGGGGAGAAGAGGCACTGTGCAGCGTGTGCTGGAAGCCTTTCCTCGGGAGAACTCTTGTTCTTTTTTATTCATGTGCAAGAACCAGAGTTTTAAGAGGAGGGTTGTAGAAAATTTGCCAAGTTCATCAGAAACTGATGTTAAAGCACTGATTTTGAACCCAAACAATCTCTCAAGACTTGTGGGTTTTCTGTGCTCAATGTCTGCTTCCATGGGAAAAAGGGTTGATGTGTATTTTGAGATGCAAAGTTTCACAGCCTATCGCTGTTTGTAGTTTCAAGACCAGTATGAAAGAAATAGCTGGGTTGCCATGGCTAAGAACTGCCCCCCTCCTTCTCCTGAGGTCTGAGCAACAGCTCAGAGCTTTAAATATTGCTGCATAAAAGAAATAGTGGGTAATGCTGACTGTGACAAAAGGACAGTGTGTGTTCGGGTTTTCAGATCTGAGCTCCAGATCTCGAGGAAACTTGGCACCACAGCAAAGTGGTCACACCTACTACCTGGCAGCCTGTGCACTTTGTTTCTAGACACATTGTTTCTAGAAGTGAAGACTGTACTCTTTTAAAAACAGCAAAGCTTGCCCTCCTTAAATGCTACAAATAATTAAGCAACTGTGACCCTCCTCACGGAGTCATTTTTCATTGAAGATAAATGTTTTCAAGAAGGTTTGAAGGTTTCTCACTCTCTCCTTGTATTGCATTAAATACCTTATTACAGGTATCTGAATGACTGGGATTTTGATGTGAAAATCTATGATCTCAGCCAGTAAGGAATAAACAAGGTTGCATTTGTTTATAGAATGTTGTATGAGGCTGGGCTTGGCCAAGTGACCCAGGGCACCCTAAACCAACATATTTCTTGGTTCTGCTGTGCTGAGCACAGTGCTGGGGGGAGCAGCCACAGCTCCCTGTCCTCCAGTGTGAGGGAGCTAAAATACCTTTGGTGCAGGCGCTGGCCTTAAAACAACCACCTGGTTCTCTAAATCTGGTTAGACAAAAGCATAAATGTGCTTTCGGGTTTTTTATTAAAAACTCAGGTTAAAATTTTACAAACCTTTAAGTTGGAGACTAGTTTTAGTGTAATTAGCTGGATTATACATTACACTTAAATTGCAAATAACCAGTACCCTTAACATAGGTGAACTCAAACTTCAAAAAGCAAAAAAGATGTTTGTTTTGCTTATAAGACATGGCCATAAGAAAGGGGGTTTGTAACTGACAGATTTTTATTTAACTGTATGTTCTAGCTAGAGCATTGCCATTCTTTCCCTGCTCACGACCATCATCTCAATTTCATTTCATGCTAAATAAAACTTCATATTTACTTTGCAGCTTTCTTGGAGACACTACCTTAATCTGAGAAGAATTAATATACACCATGGAATTATGTACATCCCACTTGAGTTCATATGCCAGGGCTCCTCCCTTTATTCTGCAAGGTACTTTCACATGAAGATACTTTAGCATGAAGTTGCCATGGATTTTTGGCGCGAGGACTAACCTGTGTTTCTCAAAACAGGATTGTTAACTGTTTGAACTTTGAAGATTACTGTGATGTTAGGATTTCTCTTATACTGGCATAATGGTCTGTCATTGTTATGTGACATTATACCTACAGAAACTATTAATAAAGAATTTTGTTAGAAGTACTGATTGCTCTTTGCTTTCATAAAATTCAGACCAAGGTGCTGAAGCCAGCCTACTGGAATAAGATAAAGCTTGAAAGCTATTTAAATAACTAAAATGTTTAACATGCTAGAGAAACTTATTTTATATGAAACTTGGAACTTCCTTCTTTTCTTTTTGTAAAATATGCATTTTCATGTTACTGCTGGCACTGAACTCACGCTCTTGAATTCTCAGCCTGTAACAGTCGTAGGGCTGTCTTTGTGCCTCTCATCCTGGAGCCTATGTGCTTACAAAAGCATAAGGTTTGCTTTTTTGAACCTTTTTTTGGTGCAGTGAAACCAATTTTTGGTTTCTACAGTGTCTCATTCCCCTGAAATTTTAAATTTGAAATATATTCAGAAGGAAGCCTGATCACAAAGAGGACAATCTAAATGCTAATATTCGATTTGGTTTTGTTTTATTAATATGTAATCATGTTCTTTGAATTTTATGTTATGCAGTTAGTAGTAACTAGTTATACTACCTGCAAAAATTCTTCTCACAGTGCAGCTGGAGACTGTTACATGCCACCTAACTACACAGTGCTCACTCAGGTGTTTCTCAACACGGTTCACGTTTCAGAATCCAATCTGCAGTTGTATTTCAGGTTGAGAATACGGACAAACAGCAGTAGGCTGTCCAGTGATTCCAGCAGCAGTTGGCAGCCTTTGCAAACAAGAGAAAGGTAATGACCCTGAGCTCTTGCTGCTCTTCTGTATTAGCAAACAGAGGGGTGAGAATTGCAACAAATCACTCCAAACACAAAAAAAACGTGGCACGCCATGCTGCAAGAGTAGGTGCAGGTATTGTATCCATGTGTTTCAATACCTGATGGGGGCAACGAGGAAGGCAAAGCCAGACTCTTCAGTGTTATTGGTGACAGGACAAGAGGCAGTGGGCACAACTTGACATCACAGAATGCTAGGGGCTGGAAGGGACCTCAAAAGATCATCTAGTCCGACCCCACTGCCAGAGCAAGATCACCTAGACTAGGTCACACAGGAACACTTCCAGGTGGGTTTTGAACGTCTCCAGAGATGGAGACTCCACAGCCTCCCTGGGCAGCCTGTTCCAGGCTCTGTCACCCTCACCATGAAAAAGTTTCTCCTTACGTTTATATGGAACCTCCTGTGTTCCAGATTGCACCCGCTGCCCCTTGTCCTGTCATTGGACATAACAGAGAAGAGCCTGGCTCCATCCTCCTGACACTCACCCGTTACATATTTATAAACATCAATGAGGTCACCCCTCAGTCTCCTCCAAGCTAGAGACCCAGCTCCCTCAGCCTTTCATCATGAGGGAGATGTTCCACTCCCTTAATCATTTTTGTGGCTCTGCACTGGGACTGTTTCAAGCAGTTGACATTCAAACATAGAAACAGTTTCACTCTGAGGGTGTTCGAAGGCTGAAACACATTGCCTTGTGAGGCTGTGGAGCCTCCATCCTTAGTGATATGCCAAGCTGATGGGACAAGGACCTGAGCAATCTGGTCCAGTCAACCCTGCTCTGAGCACTGGGATTGGAATAGAGCATCTCCAGAGGCCCCTTCCAACCGCAACCATTCTGAGCCCTAAAACTGTCCATAAAATGCACTACTTTGTTGAGAAAAGGCACTCACGAAGTTTAGACGCGTAATTCCAGTCAGACTAGGAAATGATCTTGCTGTTTGCTTAATAAAGATGGGCACGTGTAGACCTGGGTATCTCTTCTCATTATCACTACAGTATCTCATACTGATACAGTAACTCGGTAACAAAGGACTGATATATGGATGCAAAAAAAAAATAGTTAGGTTCTTTTGGTGTGTTTTTTTCCACCAGATAAACTTTAAAGGGCCCATCTAGCTAAATAAAAGCTTCAGTATGTTTTATGCTGATACATAGTTCTATAGTTTGGGATTCCTACCAACCAAACACAGGCACACCTAATGATTCATCTACACATTTGAGCAGAGCTTTCTGCAGAGCTTTCACAGAGCTTTCAACATCTGCAATGCTTTCTGCCAATAGCGCGCGTTCCAGGATTTTCCAGAGAAACTGGCATTCCCACTTACCTTGCCTGTCACGTACTGCTGCTGGTGATGTTTGGTTCTTTCTCTTAAAGGCTCTCCAAATACAACAAAACGTGGCCCTGTGTCCACAGTGAAGGAATGCCCACTGCAATGAGCACAGACGGTGCAGAGAACAGTACTTTAGTCACACTGCTGGCTAATAATAGATTCCTTGACACAATTGTGCTCCCATCATTTCTGCTGTCACTTTTAAGTCCAGTTCCTTCGGGTGTATTTTCACCATTTTTCACTCATTTGGCAAGAGTTTTGAGAAGTTCACTATCTTCTTTTCACAAAGGGATGGTCCAACAACTGCACAGCAGAAGGGCGTTCATGTTGATCTCTGCATTGAAGGTTTGAAAAAATGAATACATAAAATGAACATGTATGCCTGTGATGTAACAGTTTGTAAAATCTAAATGCAAATTCATTTCTGTAGTCATTACTAATTTTTAAAGTTTGAGTTTTTTGGTTTTGGGTTTTTTTTTTTAAGAAAGCTGGTAGGAAGTAAGGCAGGATTTATGGGAAGAGACTGTTGGAATTGATGTAAACCAAATATTTTATTACAGAAATTATTCTTTGTTCCTTTAAGTTCTTTGCAAAACTTTCACTGTTTCTGCTCATGTGGCTGTTTCAGGTGCACCAAAAATGTGTTTGAGGATGGTGGCAACTCTTTGTTTGATCCTGTGTCCACCAGACTGGTCTGTCATCTCCAACCAATGTCATGCGTATTAAAGAGCCCATGTGGAATTACGGTCCTGTAATTACAATATTGGTTTGCTAAAACCAAGGACTTTGGGCTTTTCCAACCCTCAATTTGGAGAAAAAAAAAACAGAGGAAGGAGTAGAGGCTACTGACTACTGAAATAACAAACTAATGGGGAAGATGGGATAAAGGAGGTGTTTCTATTTAGGACATGGTGACATCATATGTTAAAGTTTTGCCAGCACAGGTGCATCCTGACTTTTTAAAAAGTAAATACCTTATTTGAAAAGGTAAATGCTTTATATCTCTATTTCCTTCTACCTAACAATTCCTTCTACCTTTTAAACACTGTTCTCTCTGAATCAAAGTGTATATGATATCGCTATATACAGTCCACAGCTTTTCTGATTATTGTAATATGGTCCACAGGAATGATAACTATACCATAACTATTCCAATCTAGGGATTAGAAATCAGGTTTTCTGCCTCCAAGACCACTGCCAAACCCACTAAATAACATGTTTCTCTCTAGTGTTCAAATCTGGTCTTTAGAGATATGCAAAAGGCTGCTTCTAATTTCATAGAGAATACCTGTAGAGGGGAGGAACATAGGCCTTGAAATTGATAGCCCTTTTAAACATCTGAGACAAAGCTGATGCTTAAACCAAATACCACAAAACCAATTCTTATAGTAGGTGAACACTAGTGGTTTGTTTTTTCTATACAGAGAACTTTATGTTTCAAATAAGTATGTATTTCCTGGACTGTCAGTGAGAATAGATTTTTCTACTGCAGAAGAGAGGAATTAAGTGAAAGCTCTTTAATTCAGAATTTTGTCCTCAAAACAATTTGCCTGATATAGGCCAGACTCAACCAATATGGTAATGGAACACCAAAGCACATCAAAGGAATTTATCAGACATTTTGTCTGAAAGTCAGTGGTGCCATGTTTCTATATGAAAATCACAGGGAAAGTAAATGATGAGTATAAGGCCCACACAAAGAGAATTTGTAAATTTGTAGGGTTTTTTATACCATTATAGAGTAAAGCTCTTTTATGTATACTGTTACTTAAAGGCTTTCCTGAAATAGTTGAAAAACCTATTTACCATTGCATTTACAACGCAGTCTTTAGCTTATAAGAGGTAACTTAAGGCCCCATCAACAGTCTCTACGATACAAACTCTCTGCCTTTTTCCTTCAGTTAAAAACCAACATACCTGGTTAAGCATGCATGCACAAAATCCACTGCAGTGCCAGAGAATCGCTCCGGTAGGGAAGGCATCAGTCCTCTGTGGGCCCCAATATAGAACATGGCTGCTATCCTATCCATGGAAGCCAGCGGCGGTTTTCCTGTTGCCATTTCAAATACGGTGCAGCCAACACTCCAGATGTCTGATTTTCTTCCATATCCAGATTCACTTATAACTTCTGGTGCCATCCAGTATGGAGTCCCATGCACAGACTTGAGCATCTCGCTCCGTGTACCGCTGAGGCTTACCCAAGCTAAGCGCCTGGCGCAGCCGAAGTCAATTAGCTTTACTATACCATTTGGCATGAGCATAACATTATTGCCTTTGATATCTCTGTGGACCACACAATTGGCATGTAAATATGCGACCCCTTGTAGAATTTGGTTCGTGTATTTCGAAAGGACAATTTCTGGCAACGGACCAAAACGATTAATAATACTGGAAATTGAGCCACCGGGAACAAACTCCATGAAAATACTCAGAATGTTGTCTTCCAGACCAGTTCCTAAATAAGTTACAATATTGACGTGCTTCAGTGCCTTCAGAAGATCCACTTCCTCATGAAACTTCTGATATTCCTTTTCTGTGGTAAGTTGATCTGACGTATCCAGAACAAGCTGTTTTACGGCTATTAATTGTCCGTGGCTTGTCAGACCACAGTACACCTACAAAGAGACTAGCAGTTATTAAAATGAAACATAAAATAAAACTGAGTGTTTGATTATTTTAAATAGTATCTTTGCATCTGTCATGTTTCATGTCTCATTGTGTAATGCAAAATAACTTAGTTGTTGAATAGGACACCAGGCAGTGGTAAGGCAAGATGTAGCTCGAAGACAACCAGCGCGTCTCTTAACACATTCAGACATTAACTTACCGTGCCGTAGGCTCCCTTGCCAAGGACTTCACCTCTTGTCCACGTGATAGGATCTTTGTTAGTTAAACTGCATCCTGGTAATGTAGTAGATTCCTCGAGGTTTAGCAGGCCACTTATTTCATTTGATGCCAAAAAGGCTTTGCTGTAACTCTGCTTGAAAGATGATGGTTGGTGTGGGAAGAAAGCAGGGAGGAAAAGAAAAGCTTCATATTATCCTTGCATTTTTTGTAAGGAGTAATTTTTACCTGGCTTGCCTCTTTTCTATAGATTTTACATATATATATATATGTACACTTACTGCCCAGCTCATCAATACAGTTGCTATACTAAGTAAGACTATGTAAATATTTTCAAGTATGTATCACAGTACTGCATAACCAGAGGATCATGGCATGACATCTTTTTCCACTGACAGGAAGGCAGACAGAAGGGACACTTAGAGCAGGATATACATCTGTTCACTACTCTTTATTTTGTCACATAGGTACAGTTCGCTAAAGCTGAAGGGTGAATATGACTATCACCTTTCTCTAGGTAACACATGTAACCCAAGTCTGATGAAAACTTGGACATGACTTCACAAAAGAGACTGCTTCAGAAAGCTGATGGTAATTACTCCATCTATCCACGGATCTCCCCACATGAAGTGAGAATGGAGTTACAACTGGCACCTGTGTCTGCAGAAGGGTACCAACATGCAGTGAAGGACATTTCCTTATAAATTTGGCATTTAAATAGACAAAAAGCTAAAAGGGTCAAGGAGAAGCAGCACTGGTAGATAAGCACCTTAATAGGTGAAGGTTCTTGACTGACTTGCAGGCCACAATCATTCTGAGCTTAAATTTTTGATTAAACATTAATTAACCAGTCTTAAGTCTGTCTGGTAGGCCAATATCTTTAGTTCTTACTTAGAAAAGTATGTGTTTGCACTCAGAGATTCAAGGAAATTGCCCGTTTGGATATACAAGAATCATTTATAGCGTCTTTTCATATTCCTTAAGTGCTCAAGATCTCAAGAGCTATTGCCTTGCCCCAGCACCTTTATATACATGCTCTTGAGTTAAAATAGCTTCTCCTTTTTATTCACTACAATTTCTCGATTTATCCTGACCCATCAGATAAGCTATTGATGACTATTCCTGTCATGCCTTAGTACCCTCTGGCTTGTGTTCTGACATGCAGCCCCTAACATGGGTAACCTCATCTGAGCACTGAAAGATTCAGTGGGCAGCTGGCCCAAGGAAAAGAGACTTGGTCATTAATGAGTACGTATTTCCCATTTTTCATCCAAACTTGTACTGAAGCATCACAGAAAGGAAAGAGTTACAAGAAACTATTTTTACCTTCTCTAGAGCACTATTTGCTACTGCTTCATCTCCATTCGTTGTATTTTCTTTCTCTGCAGTATGTGCATTTTGCATTTGAGAACCTGTATTTTTTGTTCTTGAAGCGTTGATGTCTTTTTCTTCAAGCAGTAGCAATTCTTCAGCCAGACAACAGAGCAAATCATCAGTCGCATCCTTATTATCTGCACAGGACAAAATGTTTTGCCTTGTCTGGAAACTGGAGCTTATAACATTTTTATCCTGAATCACTGAAGGCTCAGTGGATTCATTTGCCAAACCACTGTTTTGAGGTGTGTGTGGCCAATTGCGATTTACTTTTTTTGCAGGGGATTGACACTCCAGTCTGTCTGAAAAGGGCAATGCTTCACATGCATTTAGAGACTTGAAGGAGGCCTGGTCTGATTCCAGGCCTTTGCAGCCATCCACATCCGCTCTGTGCTGGGGTACACAAATGTTCTGCTGTGGTAGTAGACTGCTACTCAGAGCAACGTATTCTCTGGAGTTTTTAGCACTGAAGGGAAGCAGATTCTGGCTACAGGTACCAGCTCTCTGATGGTTGACTGTATCCTGACTGTCTAAAGACTGCTCCAAAGAAACTTCTTTAATAGTTAGTAAGTCTGAATTTGAAGAAAAATTATTTTTCTTATTTAATTGTGAAAGGTCTTGTAAAAATGTAAGCTGATGATCTGTGTTTTCATAAAACAATGTCATGCCCCTGGAAGTGTTTATCTGAACATCCGAATCAGAAGTTATTACATTATCTTGCTCTGTGTTGCTGTCACTCAACTCGGTACCTCCATCCTTCGTAATTAAACCTTTCTGCTTTTGTTTAGCACCAGGTATGGTCTTCTTTGTCTTAATTCTCTTCTGAGTATTTCTTACTTGGCCACTCTCTCTTCTTTTATTGCAGGTAGATCTGCAGGTGCTAGCAGGGCACCTCCCAGAGGGACCAGCACAAACACCTCCATAAAATCTGTTCTCATGTTGATCGAGCTCACGCATGTGGGAATAGACAGGAGTTCCAAACATTTCATAAATACCTGGGCCTTGGTCGTTTGAATTTATTTTCTTGAACATGTCACTGTATTTCAGATCTACAAAATCTGAAGCAGACTGTGCAAGTGGTAGAGAAAGTGGATTAACAGATTTCTTTAAGATAACTGAATTTTTGCAACTGCAGGAGAAATTTTGCTTTTTAAGTTTCTGAGCACTCTGAACAAAATGATCTTTGCCTGCTTGAGGTGGTTTTTTTTGAAAACTCTGACTCTTAGTGTTACATTTTGTGGAAATTTCACCAGAAATAATTAAGTCTTCAGACATCTTTATCTTGTTACTCTTTTTAGATTTTGATGAATATTTATTCTTATTCATCTTTATTTTATTTTTGTCATTTTCTTTGTGAGCAAGAACGTTGAAGCTCTGAGTAATGTGAGGAGGCAGGCTACAAATGACATTCTTTTTTGTGGCAGGTTGTTTAACAATGTGTGGTTCCCCAGCTGGTTCTTGTTCAGAGAATGTAACGTGAACGACGGGTACAAGCTCACTTTGGTCTTTTGAAGTTGCTTTTGACATTGCAGCTTTTTCCATTTGAAATTCAGAAAGACAAACATTATTTTCTGTCTGTTTTCCAGGAGGATCTTGCACTTCTACTCTGGGAATTACTGCAACTACATAATTATCTTCTAAGGCATGGTGGGCCTCTGTCACTTCATTTTTACAGGAAGAGTCTAAATCATGATTGTCAAGCACGAAGTTCACACTCTCAGCACCTTCCTGTGGTCTATAATCCAGTATCATCTCTGTAGCACTTCCTTCTTTTAGAGAAGTTCTACAGCAATTCTCAGGTCTTTCCTTTTTGTCAGCTCTCAAAGCACCTCCGTTGCTTGACATTGTAAATGTCTGAGCTGTCAGCTTTCCACATTTTATCAGAGGACTACCTGAGCTCAAGTAAGGATGACTGTCAGCACAGAAAGTGACTTGGGTCATAAGATCCCCGTTCTTACAAACCACTGAAAACTGGCATTTCATCTGGTCATTCTTTTCAGTATCGGTAGCTGCATCAGCTTCCCTCCCTTTTAAATTGTTTTGAATCTCTTCTTTCTTGTTGCTAGGGTCCTTGTAATAGTCACTCATGCTGAGGTAGTACAGGTCTTTCACTGGAGTCAACTTATCAGAAACAGTAGCCATGATCAGGTCTGATGACTTTTCAGTGTGCCTTTTTAATAGAATGTCTAACTCATGCTGATAAAATTTAGTAACTGTTTTTATAGGCTGAGGAATAGAGTTCATAATGTTCCAAATATTTCTGATGTTGGTGCTTTCTCTGACAGTATTATCCTCTAGAGGAGCAAGATGAATTGTTCTTACAGGCTGAAATGTCACTGGTGGCAAATGAAACTGTAATTTCCATAAAAACATTAATAATGTATTACACAAAAGATACAGGTAAATTTTAGTCTCTAAGAGCCAAGAAGACTAAGAAAAAAATCAGAAAGGGAATATTCTTTTATGTATTCTTGTAGTTAACCTAATATGAAGTGTAATATCCAAACACTGAGAAAATACATTAATTTTATCACACCCATACTGAATTTCCTCAAATCCAGAATTATTTCCAAGTATTTCATAACACAGAAAGTGGGATCCTTTGCTATAAGGCACAAGTCATTCTCCATGATTGAAAAAAAAAAAAAGCTTTATCCACACATGCAAAGCATTTTGTCAGTTATTAATTATGTCTTATGCCACATAACATGTTTGCTACAAGAATTCAAAGGCTGGTCAGTGGCTTCATGTGCCAAAGTTTCTCTCTTGCTCTGCCCTCTCACTGAATGACACGCTGATATTGAAAGTTGTTTTGGGTAACCCTCGACAAGTGTGCTGACAGCAGCAATTACACTCCCAGTGCAACTAGATCTCACGTCAGCAATTTTTTAAAGCAAAAGCTAGACTATTGTAACAGAACGCTATTTTAACCAAGGAGAAAACAATTATTACAAGGTATTTATAGTCTTTAAAAGACATTATTATAAATTGAACTATGCAAATCTTCCACATGTTTAGTGTAGGCTTATGAAAGTCCATAAAGCATGCTATATGGGGCACAGATTTAGCTCGAAATGTTTTAAGTTCATTAGAAGATGGTGCAGTTTGCACTTCACTGGCAGTGAAGTTAAGTGGACAGCTACCCAAAAGCCATTTTTACCTGGCAGCTCAGATAGAAGTCTGGTGCAGGGGTGTGTGTATTTTATTATGCCTCCCTGTTTCCTTTTCTTCCCATGCCATTAGTTGAAAGGTACTGTATATCTTTGGAAGAGGAGACATCTGAGAATTTGAGTACTTTGTTGTGACTATTCAGAAGAATAGTGAGAATAACTTTGTGAAAATAATATTTCTGTTCTTTATTTTACATGAAATGGAGAAAAAAAAAAAGCTTGAGTATACTATATAATTTTATGCAAAGGAATGCAGTTGAAATAGTCACACAGTCAGTCATATGCTCTGAGTACTCATTTGCAGGTCTATATTCAACATCAGTTTGCAAATCTGTAGGAAATTTTTGTTTGCATTCCAAGGGCAAACTGAAACTTGAATGCACCAGGAAAAGCATTGGGTGCTGGCTTGAAATGTACAGTTCTGAAGGCTTTGTCTAGTCTGTGTGACATTAATAGCAATGCTCAGTTTATCCCAACTGATTTCCCTCTAGGAATCACCAGAGCCTAAGACATGAAATAATGCTGTAGTGTATCACACCAAGGTCAGCTAAATTATTTTTCTTAAAACATTTGAAATGTTTTTTTCCATAGCCCTTTTTATGATCTTCTGTCAGAACTCTTGCTATTACTTCTATACTTTCTTTCTGTGAACATTGATGTATTCTGTAGTGGGTTCACTCGAGTATACAGCCACTGCAATGTGTCAGGTCTGTCGTATAAAGGGCTGTTAAAGGATATCCATAAAGACCAAATTCTCTTCTTTCTAAATACAGCATATTTGATCTTTGTAACTTTTAAGTCTTATGTGGTATGAAGCACTGATAACATGTAAAATTGCTGGTTTGTTTGCAAGTACAGAAGTTTTGTCAGGAATCCTATTTACACTTATTACAAAATTTAATGTCAATTTTTTTTTTTTTAATTATTTGAATCCTAAAACCTTATTTTTTATTTGCTAACACAATAAATTTCATCAATCATCTAATGTCAAGACTGTTTTTTAAGTTGGCTTCAATTTTAAATTACCACTCAATACAAGAATATTGTTTGGGATTTTTATTGAGCAAAACTAGACATCTAACTTGTCTAACATATAGGATGCAGGTGCTTTAATGTACGTATTTCTGTTTTTAAAGTTTTATATATTTTTGATCTTCTCTTTACCCCCTAAATCCCTGATGTAACATCTTACTGACAAATTGTTGATATACATCTGAAGATTTGCTGACATACACACACATATATATAAAATATATGTAAAAATACTTCATGCTTATCCAAAAAAAAGAAGATTAAGCAGAGGAAACTACCCACACTTCTGTATCTCTATTTTTAAGGTTTTGAAAGCATATACCTTTAACAGTGTTCAGTTTTGTACATAATACCATCTTACCTCAGACCTCTTGTTCCTGGTTTTTAGCATCGCTATAGTTAAAAATCAAAATAAATTAAATGTTAATTGGATATTCATAAACAGATTACAATTTTAATGTATACATTATTTTCCAACTGTAGTGTTCTTGGGACCAAGAATCTGTCTGATGTGTGATTGCAGGACTATGCTGTATATCTGCTCAGCAGAAAACCTTCTAAGTTGAAATTTATTTGTGACACTGAAATTTACAATTCCATTTTCTATCGAAAAACATAAAATACAATAATATTAAATTACTTTTACTCTAATAATTTAAGCAAATATTTCTCCTTGATTTCAGACATTTGCTAACTTCAATATGTGTCTAATTAATACTGCAAGCATGGGGAAAAAAGTGAAAGAGATGCCATCACGGCCTCACTACAGCTACAGGGAATTCTACTTTGCATTTTGTGGGCTCAGTTTAATTATCCAGATTAAAAGGAATGGTGAAGACTGTTATTACTCTTTATCTCCTTCATTCTGCAAACGCACACACATATAATTAAAGGTCAATGTGGCTGAAGTCTGCTTTAAATGAAGAAGTCAGACATAAAGTTTAAAGTAGGGCTTCTAAGAATTTGCCATCTGACTTGATAAGTGATATGTAACTTTTAAATAAAGTTATGACTTTTACAATTGAACTTACTTTGTTTTATTTGTGCTTTTATTCTCCGAAAAGCATCCAAATCCAGAAACGGTTTTGAAATGTTAGATTCTGGGCATGAGGCCTGTAGCAGAAAGCTGAAGTCAAAGCCACACCCTAAGTTCTCTTTCTTCAGGAAGAAAGGTAAAGAAGTGTGAGGTCTCATCTGTAGCATTAGCTGATTTGTACTTGGAAAACACACCGCTTGTTGATCTGGCCATGGTCTGGATGTTGGTGCTATTTGGCTAAAAGGCAAAAACACACACACAAAAAACCTAAAATACGGTGTGAAAATAAGTGGAAGGAGCCTACTCAGTTCAAATAATCATATGACTGGAGAATAATGTGAATAATAATAATGGTAAGATCCAAGAATGCCAAAGTGTGTTTTCTTCCTTCATCCGTCTGGGAAGTTGTGGCTCTCCCTGGAAGCATCTGATTGCAATGCCTGAGACTGAGTGAGAAGTGAGAATGAATGATAAACGTGAACCAAGCAGCAAGAGGAAAGGAAAAATGTATCGCCCACTTTCCCCTTCTTGACAAAAACTGATTGCTTCCAGTATGTGGTTTTTGTGAATCATCAGGAAAGGGTGTCAGAAGTATTCTGAAGACCAGATGTGCCTTTGTTATTCATAAAATATACTATGGCCTGCCTGAGAGAATAGAGGCTGTCCAGACAAGCCTCAGATTTCTGCCACTTGGTTTCTGAAGAATGAAAAATGATAAATACTGTGTCTGAAAAGAGGTAAAAAAATGTAGTCTAAATTAATCTTAAAGCTGTATGCAAGATAATTTTCTGTCTTTAAGAAAGCAAATGTTAATGTAACACCATATATCATATGTTTTTTCATATTGCACCAAATTATTTGTTCATCTAGTTCAACATTCTGTCTCCAGAATTGGCAATAATTGACACTGGGAAGACAGAAACACTACAGCACATATACAGCTGTATATAACATCTGGCACCAAGGAAAGCTTTTCCTACTCAAAGACTACTACCTGCTTTGTCTCCATTTTTGCGTGCCCAACTGCAAATGAAATATTTAATACTACTGACCTGTTTTTTCCTAAAGCTTTGTATGACTGATGCATTTCTTTCATCATCTTATCTGCATTCTGAAGAGTAACAACACTTCCACAACCTGCAACAACACATTAGCATTTGCACAAAAGCAGTACAATTCACTGACCAGCAAACACAATGCAAATGCAGTTATTTTGGGACATTACAATATTATTAGAAAGAAATATATGAAATAATTATCAGGAAAAAAAACCCAAAAATAAACAAACAAAAAAAAGGACCACATTTCATTTGACTAAGATACCTATACATACTTCCTGTCATAATTTTTGGAAATGAGAATACATAAATCTGAATTATTTTTAGTTATTTAGGTAAGTGTGTTAACTCAATGTACTATAAAAATAAAGAACATCTAAAAAAATTCCTATTTCAGTAGCACAGAAACGTAAGAAAAATATTGACAGAAACTCCACTAAAGTAGAGCAATTAAAAACAGGAAAGCTATTAAAGCAAATCTCCAGGCTTTTCAAGGTAGAAAATAACTATGAGTTTGATTTCAGTATTTTTGATGGTTGCTTGGTTTTTGACAAGTAGACAGCTTTCAAGTTAACATTGTCTTTTTTCTTCTTCAGATTCCACATTTCACTTTATACATATAAACTTCAGTCAGACTACCTTTGTTGCTTCTCCTCTTATTTTGTTGTTTGTCAGACGTACCGTCCTTAGACATATTAAGGTCCAGAAACCTAAAACAAAATGTTTTGTTAATTGATTTACAATTCACATGGACAAAGCAGTACTTGATATTTCGTTATTTTAGAGACATAAATAAGAAAAAAAGCAACATTTTAAAAGTACTTGAAATGAATAAAACTGTTATAATTTAAGCTAACACCCAATGCCCTGTCCTATGAATACACAGAAGCAAAGAGTTCAGAGTTTTTATTGCTAAAAATTCAACATATGTGATATTGAGTAAGACATGAAAGCTGTCAGCATTATGTTGCTGATTCAGCTGTACTGTTGGACCAGAAAGTCAACACTTCACATATGGAAGATAATTAAATTTTTAACATATTACCAAGAAACCAAATCTGAATTAAATGTATCTCTTTCTCTACTTGGTCAAAACTCTCAGCAACAGAGGTTCAACGTTCAAAACTTTCTGAGCTTGTACACTGCAGCCTCAACAACTCTCTTTGATAGCTTATTACAAAGAAATGTGAAGTCAGTTGGAATCTTTTTATACGTTCCAGAGAAGTATGCAATTTACTTTGTAAATAATTTTTAAGTATCTTGAGAAGTAATTGTCCTATAACACAGTCTAATTTTAAATATATGTTCAAAACTTAGGTGGGCATTTTTCTCTGTGGAGCCAGTGCATCCAGACTGATTTGACTGAAAACATTGACGAAAAAAAGCTCATTGACATAAACAAGGTATAAATCTCCCACTTTATCTCAGACCTCTGTTTATCTACTCACGAATGGCAATGTATTATCTCTGAGTATTTACAAAGGTGTTTTTAGGTGTTTACAAATTGCACACGTTATAGAAAATAACTAGCTTGTATATTATTGCTCTTTTGGATGCTGCTGAATTTCTGTGACCTGTGCCAGTCACCTGACTGAATTTGATATAACCAATAGTCACCAGCTGAGAAAGAGTTAACCTATTAACTTAGAAGTAAACTTTTGGTTCTCATTTACAACTATTGTATTGTCAGACATAGTATCTTAACCAAGACTGTACCTTTCTGTGAGCATTTTACTATCTTGTATGTTTAGAAAAAGAGATTATTCAAATTGTACTACATTTATAAAACCCAAACACCATAAAGCTTACATTAAACTAGTATTAGAAACATTTGGTAGTTTAACTCCTGGTTGTTGAGAGACATAACAGTAGCTGAAGGAAATGAATAACAGACCTATCCGTGTACCATCTGTAGTCTGGCACCATAAACTGATGGTCACCTATGATACATGAGCTCTGTATATCTACGTGAGAGGCTTAAAAGATATTTCCATCAGGATCCCCCAATAATGCTTTGAAATCTTCAGAGATCAGTTTTCCAACCTTAAATTATTCCATATAGAGATTAACTTATCCATAAACTATCACTTGCATATTCAAAGTTATGCTTTTACAGTATTTCTAAACTGAGTCAGAAACAGAAGAACAATGTTCCTTGTATTTTCAGTTTAATACATTAGGATTTTTGAGGGGATCTACATACCCAGAACAGAAAAGCCAAACAATAAACATTTGAAAATGCCAGTCTCAGGAAATTAGAACTTCCTCTCTTTGCAGGTTTATTTTCTACACTTCATGTTAACAGTTGTATGCAGAAGAGAGCTAAGTGCTTGTCCAAACGGACAGCGAAGTCAGTCTACAAGGCAGTCTGTATGAAAGTAGTTAGTTGCAGTGGAATTTAATGCTACAGTTCTTGCATAAAACAGCATGCCTGGGGAAACACAAGCATCTGGTAGCTCTGTTCCTGACTTCACAGGACCACGTTTTTGCAGCAGTCCAGATCTTAAGGCAAACACCCATGAAGCAGAAAATGTAGATCCGTTTTTCACACTTTTTAGCACAGATGCCTGCATCATCTTACAAATCTAAGCTCTATAAAACTTTTTTAAAATAGACAGACAAGCTAATTACCTAAACATGTAGTTTTTCAATATATTAATTCAGTAGGGAATATTTATTTTTGAGATTGTTTTCAGAAATAAACCACTGTGTGCATTTTGAATTAATTATACTTTTCATTTTAAAAGATTCTATCTTCTGTGTTTGTGTTCCTACTGACCTAAAAGGTGCTTCTGAAGAAAAGTGTATCTCTGGGTTAAAACGTCAAGCTGATAGTTGTTGAAAAACACTGAAAACATCAAAATAGATGAAGCCCCTTGCCATGCTTTTAATTGGAAATGCCACGGTTGTGATTTTAAGTTTCACAGTTGTTTCATACAACTATTAACCCCTATGTTGTATCATCTCTAAGGAACTACTGAATCCCCCCAGTGGGAACAAGGTGTCCCCAAACATTGGCATTTCCAGACACGGATGCTTTTAGTAGACTTTAAGAAGATTGTATTGAAGCTTTCCCACAACTAACCAATGATAGCTGTGGGGAAGGAGCTAGCTGTCACCCTCCTGGTTAATACAGTTATGTGGGGGCAATATTGCTCCTGTTTACAGTTAATGCTATTCTGACTGTGGTGATGAAGCCTATTGTCAGCTGTTTCACAGCTATGAAAGCATCAACCCCCTTTTCTCAGATTAAACTCAAAGATTCATGTTACCATAAGATTATAGCGACGTAAACAACACAGAGCAATCACAAATTGCAGACTCTTAAAGAAGAAACTCGAGGGGGTGAAGTCAAGTGATTTGAAGATTTGAAATTTAGACAGCTAAATCATAAAATTAATCTCAACTGTTTTGATGGATTTGGGACTCTTTCTGTAAAACATAAGGAGCTGATGTTTCTCAAGTGTCTATAACACATAATGGAATTAATGACAATGAATTGAAGTTAATAAAAAAATACAGTAATGAATATTAGTTAACGTCTGTATTAAAATGATTCCCAATGTTTTTATTTAATCAAAAAACCCTTATCATTTAAAAAAATCCTATAAAATACATAAGAAATTGTGCATAAAATGAATAAGATATTGTTGGATTTCTTACGTGTATGAATATACATGAATTAATATAAATATAGATTTAAACATATATAAATTGAATAGCAGTAGCACATTCTTAGTCTAGGTATCTCTGGATGCTAGACAGGACTAGTATAAAGTCCATAATGGAAAACTATGCAGTAAAATGCCTATAAGGAATTTTTTTTCTACTAGCTAATCAAGAAATATGTAATATGACAATTTATATCTTTGACATATGTATGTGCTTGCTAATATTACTGAACAGGGTCAAACTTTATACACAGCATAAAAACACCTTACTCCCCTCTGGATTACATGAAGTGCTGTGCTGTGCTGACATAGCTGATACAGTGGGGCAGTGAGTTCTCCTATTTAATCATGTAAGAAACACATGTTAGGTCCACTTAAAACAATAATTTTTCACAGAAATGTTCCCCTTTTTTTTTTTTTTGTGTTTAAATCTTCAATTTAATTTGCTGCAATACAATTCCCCTCACACAAAAATACTGCATAACCACCATATATTGCAGAACAACCATAAGTGTGCTACTCAATCAAGCTGGTTTAGAACTTCATTTGTATGGCAGCCTGAAAGACAGGTATGTTTTTTAGAAAATTATATTTCTGTTTATTATATCCATAGGTAGAATGTGAAAAATAGGGCACCCAGTGGCTCTTATGTTGCTAATTTCTTCACAAAATTTTATTTTTCTCTCTGCCGATTTCCTCCTGCGTGTTTTTACTTTATTTCTTGTCCTTACACCACTCAACTGAATAAAATACTCAACACCTAGTGGCACATAACATTTTCAACATTTATCATAAATTTTATTACAAGTTACTCCTAACAACAATCTTGGGTACTACCCCTAGCTTTTTATTACTGACACCCCACCCCCTTTTTTTATTGTCATCCCCTCATAAATACCCATTCTTTATTTCTTTTTAAAAAATACTTTTTTTTTTTTTTTCCTTTGCAGATGAGCTCAGAGCTCTCAGTAGTACTGCTAATGTATGGGGGAAAACTCACCTAATGTCAAAGTACCACCAATGATAAAATGTTTGCAACAGATGGCAAGGAACAATCAATGTAGCTGTCTGTCCATAGGAAAACATTACATTTCAAAGTGAGTACACAGGTCAGTGGAAATGAAGGGCCTGTGTGCATTTTGTTGGATTCAGTAGCATTTTGACATTCAATACTGTTCGTCAGGAAAAGTATTTTGTTACTGATCCTATTAACAAAAAATATAATTCCTTGGAAGCATGCATCAGCCTTCCCAAGAGACTCGTGCATTTATCCTGGATTAAATTAACTTGTAATAACAATTTTATATAACACTTTTTACCTGAGGAAGGGGTGTTATTTTTTAACTATGTAATGGCCAGACATCAGACAGTACTGCCATTCTTAGTTTACAGGAAAGGAAACAGAGAAGGCTTGAATGACCTATAGCTGATGACCAAGGTCATCCAATGAACTGTGTAAAAGCAGCTACAGAAGTTAGCACTCCTGATTTCTCATTCTTATGCTAAACACCGGATAATCCAATAAAATGTTTATCCCGTTGTTCAGCCCCTTAGTAGTCATATTAGATGGTGAACTTCTCCAAACTTTGCATTTTTGGGGGGCTAGGCAAAAAAAACCCCAAAATACTAACTGAAAAGGTTCTATTAAAAGGCATAAACATCTTACCTAGTGCTTCAGTAGAGAAGTGTGAAAGAGGCAGAGCAACCCAAAGAGAAGTTACAGAGCGTTTTATCTCACAGCTTTCTTCCTTTGCTGGACAGCAAGGAATTCAAACAACAATTACGCATACTTTGATTTTATTTTCAGTATGCTTTTCTGACTCGGGAGCACGCAGTACTTAATAACTTCGTTCCTGAAGCAGGCTCTTCTGCAGGCAAATCCTCCAGGCAGCTTCTGCTACACGGGGCTGTTGAGTTTACGCGATGTTGCCGAGGCAACTGACCCCTCCCCGGGGGCTGCAATTCGCTTGGAGTTTAACTCAGGAGAGCCGGTAGTGACCTATGGAAACGAACACCGCTGAACTACACGGTAGCGTTTTCGGCTCTAACCACAAGACAGATCTTTCAGCACCCAAAACAAAGCATGTTTCTCTCTTCCGTTTACCTTCATTTATGCTTTTATTAACCTCATCTACATCATTCGAATTTTGCTATCAGTCCCCTCACCTCAACACTTCCAACTTCTCATGGGTAGTTCTGTCTCCTTCCAGGCAGCCTTACGCAGCAGGCTTCAGGGATAGTTTTTAATTATGTTTTTTGAAGCGACAAACTATGCTAGGGGGAAAGAAAGGATAAAAGGGGTACAGCCGGGCTCAGGCCGAGCTGGAAAGGAACTGGTTTGCTGGATGTCACAAGGACTGGGACACCATCCCCACGGCTGTGGGCTAAGCAAGCGAGAGGCGGGATGCGAAGCCTGCTCTGTTTTGGGCTAGGCCAAGGCCACCAGGCCTGGGGAACACCTCAGCTCCCGGGGGACTAAAACAGGGAGTGCTGTTCCTATGGTTGAGGATACCCAGCACAACCGGTCCGGCGATGACAAGCTGCGACACCGGTCGCGGCCCGGTACCCCGTGCACACGGCTACCCAGCCTGTAAGGCACTTCGCGTACCCTCGCGGGGTGTCCCTGAGGGAGAGCCGGAGAGTCTGCGGGAGCGAGCCGGGGCTCAGCTTCGCGCTGCCGGCGGGTAACCGCCCCCGCCGGGCCTCGCCTCAGCAGCGCCCCTCAGGCGCCTCAGTCCAAGCCCGCCCGGGTGTCCCCTCCCGCGGAGAGCTGCGGGTAAAGGGTGCCCGGGGGACGGGACGGGGCGGCCCCACGGGTGGACTGACGGGAACCAGGCTGCGAGCGAGCTCGGTGTGAAGGCGGGCGGGAAGGGGAGCGGGAAGGGGAGCGGGAAGGGGACCGACGGGCCCCACAGGCACCGCCCGCCCCGCTCTCCGCCGCCTTCCCGTCAGCCTCCGCGCGCCGAGGGCGTGTCCCGCCAGCGGCCCAAGATGGCGGCGGACAGCGACGTGAGTCTCTCCCCCTGTCCCCCTCTCCCCGCGCTTTCCGCCGGGGCCGCGGCGGTGTTCCCGCTCACCGCTTCTCTTCTGCCGCTCACCGCTTCTCCCGCTCTCTCCCCGCAGCCCGAGTCGGAGGTGTTTGAGATCACGGACTTCACCACCGCCTCCGAGTGGGAGAGGTAAGTGGGGCTGCCGCCGGTGCCGCTCCCCTCGCCGCGCCCGCCCCGGGCCGCTTCTGCCCGGGGGAGCAGGGCCCGTGTCCCGCTGTCCGCCTCGCCAGGCGGGAGGCCGCGTTGGCCGGTACCGGGCGGCAGCCGGAGCCTCGGCCCGCCCGCTTGTTCCGGAGCTACCGACAAGTCTGCGGCGGAGGCTCGGGCCGCAGCTGCTGAGATGGTTAAGAGGATCTAGCCTAGGATCTAGTTCAGGGGAAAGCCTGGTTTAATACCTGTTTGCAGAGGATTAGAGTAAACATACAGAAGGCTTACGTCGTTTTTCAGTAGCTGCCCGATTACGAAAAGTCATAACTAAAGCCTTTAAAAATTAGCAGAACAGCGTACGAGAAAATATAACGTGAGGAATGCTTTTGTGTTCTCGGTATTCTTTAAAATGTTTTTTTAGAGTGACACTGTCTGTGACAGAAGATGGCAAAGATTCAACGTGTTGTGTTGAAAATCTGAATTTAGTTTATGATTTTGTGGCAAATGCTTATTTATCTGTGAACAAGACAAGTATGGGTTAAAACTAATATGCTTACGTTACCAGAAAAAAGTGAGATTCTGTGATCACTCCAAGCATGCTCATAGCAGCTGCTAAAAGTAACTATCATCTGAAATGTAAACATTCCTAACATACAGTCTTAAAACATACAAGAGCCAATTTGTACAAGGAAGCAATTGTTCTATTTTTGTTGTGATACTTGGGAGTTTTGTATTGTTTGATTGTTGTTTGAGTGGTTTTGTTTTGTTTTTTTTAAGGAATTCTGTAGGATGATGACATATTGGCTGCTTTTAGGAAGCTGAACTATAATACAGACATGGTGTTCAGTACATACTAATGTCTTTTCCCCCTCCCTAATAGATTTATTTCAAAAATAGAAGAAGTATTGAATGACTGGAAACTTATTGGGATTTCTTTAGGCAAACCTCTAGAAAAGGTGAGTTACTGCTTGTGAATTTTAGGATTTGAAATGCTAACCAGTAATACACCCCTATATTACAGGTATTGCCATTTCCTTAGGTGTAGCAGACCCTGATTTGTAGTGGGGAATTTGTAAGTATGGCTGTTACTTTATTGTGGGCTGTTTGCCAAATGGGCTGTTTCCCTGATGAAGCTGGACCTTCATATAGGGCTTAGTGAATTTTTTTTTATTCACAGTTTTGAAACTGGAAACGTGGTTGAAGCTGCTGGAGATTCTTAAGGAGTTTCTTTTTGCCCTGCCTTGTGACTTTGTCACTTAGGGTTGAGGTTTGCGTTAACACTGCTTGTGACTCAGTATGTTTCATAGAGAGGGTTTTTTTTCAAAGTCTAATTTGAGCCTTTGCAGTGCTTGCTCAGTCCTGTAAAATACAGAGGAAATTGCTGAGCTCTTCTGCGTACTAGTGCAAATAAATTCAGCTGTTCTGGATTGAATGGCAGCTGTGTTTCTGGAGGAACTGTACAGTCTTCATTTTAGTCAGGGTACAGAGTATCTGGCGGGGAAAAAAATTACCTTATTTAATTAACTAGTTTTCAACCTTAGTTGTCAGTGTATTCCTACATGTTTCCTTTTCTAGACCAGACCTCTCAATTTCTAGTAAGACACCCCTTACAGATCAAAGAGTTGTCCAAGTTGCTTTATTTTAGTAGCAGTGTACAATTCTGGACAGTGATAGTGAATGTTTTTTTCCTAGAATTTCTCCTGCATGGTATTTCTGTTTAGAAATTAATTATCCTTACAGATAGAAGTTTTGCAAATTATAGATACAAGACAATTTATCAGTGAAAGCATATTCAGAGTAAATATTAAAGTAGTATTTGTGTAGGGTGGTGTAGATCTAGATAAAAATCCCAGGTGGGAAACTTTTGTCTTTGCCCAAGTCGAGAGTGCGTACGCTTAAAATGCATAGTTGCATATAAGAGGACATACTGCCTCTTTATTGCTAAATAATTCTGAAGACTTCTTGGGAAGATATCTGGTCCTTGAAGTGAACGTGATTATTGGCAACGTGGATTTTAGCATTCAGCACTTTGTAATGTAGTGCCTTGAGAATTGTTTTTTCGCAATTAAACCATGCTTAGCTATTTAAGAGTAGATATCTAGCATCAGAAAAGATGAATAAATATTATAGATTGTGTAGGCAGTACACTTCTTAAGGCTTATGAATGTTAACCTAAATTTATGTGACCAAGTAATATCTTTTCCTTTTTTATATGTAGGGTGTCTACACCACAGGAGCATGGGAAGAGAAATCGGATGAAATTTCATTTGCAGATTTCAAATTCTCAATTACGCATCATTATCTTGTACAAGAAGCCAGTGACAAAGATGGGAAAGAAGAACTGGTAGAAGGTAGCTGGTAGTTCTTTTACTTGTCTATAGGGAATTGACAAAAGGCAGTTTTGGAATGTGGAATGCACAGTCTGTTGATTTGCTGCTGGGTGAAATTTTTTTGGATCTGATGGGTGTTATCTGACGTTTCTGCTTTTAGTACGCTTTGTGTTTAACAAATTGCTAATATAAGTAAAGTCAGCTGAACAGATGCTGGTGCTCTTACAACATTTTATTTTTCCCCACAGATGCCCTTCCTCTGCCCATGCAGGACTTGCTGTGCATGAACAACGACTTTCCCCCTAGAGCTCACTGTCTGGTAAGATGGTACGTATGCTGCGCTTCATCTTTCACACAAGTGTAGCAGTTGAGAAATCTGTGATGCTGGCACTTGTACATTTTTTTCCATCAAGAGATAAAGATTAAGTAAAATTATTCTTTGTACTGGACACAGGAAAGGAGTGCAAAAAAAACCCCCACTATAGTGGACTTCTCTTTACTTTTTTGTTTTTGCCAAAATACTTTTTTTCTGCATTTCACAGACTAACCAACTTTTTTTATTTGTAATACTTAGATGTGTTCTTTAAAAGGAAAGTTACAGCAGCTTAAGAAACAACAACAGTGTGTTCTCAGTAATGCAAATTTTTAGCACGTGATAGTGTTCTAGAGAGATTGTTTTTATGTATAATAGTTACAGTTGTTATTAACATAAAGTAAAAAGCTCAGGACTGATGAAGCCTGGAAGTCCTCACATTATTTTGTCTACAGTATTTGAATTCTGTTAAGCTGCAGCAGATTGAGATTGGAGAGTCTGCAGCACTCTGTGCCCACACAGTTCTTAACCTGAGTTCTTGCTACTCTTATCAAAATAACAGATTCCACGGTCTGTTGGTGGCAGTTAGGTTGTTTAGGTTACAAGATTTGTAAAGATTCTGTGTTTCAGCTGGTCTGCTAAAGAAGAGAAATGTGCTCTGTGTTTTTTCTTTCTCTTAAGGTATGGCTTACGTGAGTTTGTGGTTATTGCTCCGGCTGCAAATAACGATGCTGTTCTTAGTGAATCCAAATGTAACCTTTTGCTGAGTTCCATTTCCATTGCATTGGGGAACACTGGCTGGTAGGTGAAAGCATAAACCCTTTTATATGTCCAGGTGCAACTCTAACATACTGCTGTTGTGAGGGAATAAGTATTAAGTTGTTAGCAAAATACAACCAAAGTTTCTTGTATTTGCACCATAATTTTGTTACAGATGACTTAAAAAGGAAAATTTCCCACAGAAACCTTAAAATGATTGACTCGGTGTGTTGTTTATATTCATTACTGTTTTAAAACCTCAGAGGCTTTTACAAGTTGCTGGAAGTTCTTGGAATAAGCAGTATACAAAATAAACCTTTTGGAAGAGGATTTCTTCCCTATCTGTGGTAACAGTAACTCTCTAATCTTCCTCAGTGTTTAGACTGAAAATTAGGTAACTGAAGTAATGGATAGAGCTTTGCAATATAATATAATATAATATAATATAATAAATATAATATAATATAATCTGCAATATTTGTGGTTTATAGCCAGGTGCCACTGTTTGTGCAAATACATCACAAGTGGCGACGAATGTACGTCGGAGAATGCCAGGGTGCGGGAGTTCGAACCGACTTCGAAATGGTTCATCTTCGCAAAGTGCCAAGCCAGTATACTCATTTATCAGGACTACTGGACATCTTCAAAACCAAGATTGTAAGTGCATCTGAATGTGTATAAATGATAATAAGAACAATGAGTATATATCCTGGTTGCTTGTATATTTGCTCCTGTCCTTTCAGGAGTGTTTTGGTTTTTTGTTTGTTTTTTTTTCTTTTGTAAGGATGAGGCTTACACTGCTGATGCCAACAAAGTGTTTATTCAGTTACTGCCAGTATTTACTGATAAAGAGTGAAAATTGGTGTGGGATTTTTTCCACAGTGGTTTTATGTTTTTATTTTCTACTGGCATGTGAAAGAATGTGTCTGTTTTACAGTCTCCTTATTACAACCCGCTCCTCCCCCTCCTAAAACCAAACTCTTATTTTCCTCTTGAAAAGGAGAAGGAATGGTTGGGGTGTTTTTTAATTCTGATAGTAGCTCTCCAAGCTAAGTTAGGAGTGAAGAAAAAGATCAAATGTGAGAAGTCTTGCGTGAACCACTTGGTTATGGTGTGCTCTGTCTGACAGCAACTCTGCACAACAAATATTAATTGTCAGCAATCTCCTCAAAACACTGAGGGAAAAGTCCTTAAAGAAAAACTAACACATTATGTGTCAGAGTTACTTCTGAATTACCAGTTAAATGGGTCATATGAATGTCTCATGCATTTTAGAAAGCTTATGTTCTTCCTTTACTGTGTGTTGTTGAACAGTGGCTTTATTAGTAGTACTTGAGGTGTTGCAGTTCTGATAAAATTAGCTCTGATACAAGCTCTCATAACTAATTTATGTTCAAGGCCTGAGGTGTTTGAGAGGATGTGCTCTTTACATTTAATTTTTTGTCTGATACTTTCAAGGGATGCCCTTTAACACCACTGCCTCCAGTTAACATGGCCATTCGACTTACATACGTGCTTCAAGACTGGCAGCAGTATTTCTGGCCACAGCAACCACCAGGTAGGATATTTGTGTCCTGAGAATAACTTGTTTTTCTTTATAGAATAAGAATAACTTGTCTTTCCTGTTTTATATTAAATGTCTGTGAATTTTTCCAGAATAATTAAAACATTTTCTGCATTACTAGGAAAGGCTTCAGTTACAGCCAGGATCCAACCCACTGCCTGGGATAGGCAAGCAAGCTGCTCTGAAATGATGTGTGTGGCTTGTGGTTGTGATAGAAGTTTTGGTTAGGACTGTGCCTAGAAATACATTTTTTTTATTAGCATTTAGAGATACAGTGACACTTGTAAAATAGGAGTATCTGTTTGGAGAGAAAAGGGTGACTATGGATCTGTGAAGAATTCTGCCCTGAATTCCCTAGGGGAAAAGTTTGGATTCAGGTTCTAATAGGTGCTAAAAATTCCAAGGAGTATTTGTCAATTATTTCCATAAAGTAGCTGGATTTAATATTTAACTATTTTTAATGTATTAACAATGGGAAAAGGAGAAAATATTATACGGACCTCACTTGAGGTAGAAGTTTAGGTTCTTATTTACACAGTACTATGTAAGTCAAGTAGATTGATTTATCCTGGGGTTTTTGTTTTCATGTAGGAAAAAATTCTGATCATGCCTCTTATTATAGTAGCCTTGTCTGAGTGGGGAAAAGGGGGAAAAGTTATGTATAGTCTTGAATCTCAAGTACATGCATAAGACATGATAAATTTATGCCATAAGTGATGCTATTTGGCAAAAATGGAGTGAGTTTGCTTGGTATTCTCACAATGAACTCGTATGCTTGCTTGGTGGTAACACTTTCTTCCTTGGGCATTAAGGATTTGCTTTTAACAGACCTATTTCTATATAGGTGGCATCAGAAAATAAATTACAATCTTCTTCTGTCTCAAAGGTATATAAATGATACAAAAATGTAGATGTCACTTCCTTTTTAACATGTGTTTTATTAGGAATGTGGTATTTTAGGTACAAGGTGGTGGAGCAATTAAAATGCCTAAGTTCTATACTTGACTTGGTAGTAGTTTTATGTAACAAGGTTAAATTATTTAGGGCACACTTAGATTTCTGTGTGACCTTGGTCTGGTTACTAACTGTTTGGCTTTAAGCTTTTATTTATTTGTTTATTTTAAAGCAAACTAATCAAAGGTATGTTTTAAAGACATCTGTAGTCAAGTTGATCCTGTGTGCTTTGTACCTAAGGAATGTTGCAAATACATTTAAAGAGAATCCTGCTCTTCAGGGTCAGAGAAAATAAGTGCTGTTTTAAGTGATAGTTTCTTTTTCTAGGTAAACCAAGTTTGCCTAAAGAGCTTGGGAAACTCGTTCTATAGATTTTATTTTTCACTCTTTCTGCAGACAGAGAAGTCAATCTTTTCTGTAGTCTCTAAGTTGAGATCCCTGTTCTGTCATGAATGAGTTGTACCACTCTGATCATATCTCTTGATTTGAGCAGTTTGAATAAGTTCTACTCTAATTTTGGAGGGTTCTGGTTAAGGGAGCCAGTGCTGTAGTGTATTACAGAAAGCAGAGATGGACAGCGTCATTTTTGCTGTAGCTGCTATATGCACTTGTGGTTTTATGCTCATTGTGAAAAGCTAGAGCTGTACTTTGCCCTCACTAATTAGCTCTTCTCAAATAAAACCAAATAATTTAAATGTATCTTTTATGTTTTCTGAAGAAGAAATTATGTAATTAAGTTATCCAAATACTTTCTGTTCTAATACCTTCCTTGTTTTGTATGTAAGCAGTTTGCCAGATGCACTTAAAATTAGGGCTTGGATGCTGTAGTGACATGATTGTAATGGCACTGCAATACATTATCACCTGTTTACACTTTTGTTCAGAGAAGGCTAATTTTGGTTTATGTATTTGGAAGGTATAGCGTGGGAAGGGGGTGAGGGTGCTGGGAGGCATCTTTAAGTGCCAGGGGTTATAAGGAATCTCCTAGATTATTGTGTTAAGCCTTTTAACTGTAGGAGATGTAACATAGCACACTTCTCATACAGTTGTCAGCCTTTTATAGGTACTTGTTCTTTCACTCTGTAGAGCTGCTCTTCTGGAGTCTTCCTTTTCTTCTTGGAACCAATTTCCTGCCTAAATATTTTTATGGCAAATTTGCATCTATTTGTACTTGTGTCAACATTAACTCTTTAAGGCTACCTTTTTAGCTGTCGTTTTTTCCTGTCTGAAGGCAATAATCTTCCCTCAGCATGGATGATACAAACTTTATCTGTCTTTATGAATGTTCTGTTGTGTGATGACTTCCCAGTTTTTGCTGGTAACAATTACATCGTGTGCTAGGATTGCTGTTTTATAGCTCTGTCAGCTTAGCTGCTCAGCTCTTCTCTGGTCATCCTCAATGCTAAAGTCTTTTTAGATTGAGATTAAGATTATGTGCTGCTTAAAATATTCTGTAAATTTTGCATGGAAAATGTATTGTTCTGTCTTCAGATATAGATGCTCTAGTTGGGGGAGAAGTTGGAGGCCTTGAGTTTGGGAAGCTACCGTTTGGTGCCTGTGAGGATCCTATTAGGTAAGATGTGAGTTCAGAAAACTGTATTTTATAGTTTCCTTAATGGACAACTTCAAGGTATGTTGTTTCAAATTGTAGCTTTGTCTGCCTGTAACTTATTATGTCCCTAACAATTAATTACTCAAGTATGTAAGAAACATCTGTGAAAAGTAATGGTCTAATAGGAAGTAAGACAATTTGCAAAATTGTCTAGTTGTATTCAGAGTTCTAGTTCAAATCTTTCACCATAAACTTCTGGACCACTCCATTTATCTCTGAAACTAGTATGCTGAAATATACCTTAACTGGAGATAAACTTTACAAATGTTTTGCCTTCATTCAAGGGTTGGACTGGCGCCCCTGTTTTACTCTCATGTTTGTAGAACACTGAAACTGAAAGGGTCTGTAAACTGAATAATTACAGTCTCTCTGTTCTCTTCTGAACACCCTGTCACCGCTCAGAAAATCTAGGATCATTTTAATGTATTGGACATTGTTTAATGCTGTAGGTAATTAAGAAAATTTGTTCTTTCCTCTGTACCTGGGTACCTAGAATACGGTGTATGGTGTCTCCTTTTGTAGAGAGGAGTTGTGAGAGTCCTGTATGGCAGGTGCTAGTGAAGCTTGGCCCAGTACTGGGTTGACATGTGTAGAATAACCAACAGAATGCATGCAGTGAGCAAACTCATTGCAAAACACGCACATTCTGGATGTAGCTGCAATATACATAGAGGGACTTAGCTATAGCTGTCACAAATGCCTTTCAAGATCTTAACTGTGATGGAGAGAACACTTTTTTCTAGCATTGAAAGACAAATTTGTTTTGTTTCAGTGAGCTTCATTTAGCTACCACATGGCCTCACCTAACAGAAGGTATAATTGTTGACAACGATGTTTATTCGTAAGTATTTTGTCTGAATTACAAATACCTATAAGTGTACTTTATTAACTACTGCATTTTCCTGACATCTGAGATGTTGTGCGTGGCTTTGTGTGTGAAAGAGAACCCATTTTGAGTGATGGAACATCTCATTTGGGAGAACACCTTTTGAAATGCATTTCTGTGTGAGAAAATATTATCGCAAATCTCCATTTTTGGGCATATTCTTATGCTAGATTTGAAAGTCTTGTGTATTGCATATTTCCTGGGGAAGATAAGGGAACATGAAAAGCAAATAGAATGAACTGATTGGCATCCTTCTCCCAAAAAACTATCATCCAGGTTTTCTGCTAAGCCTCCTAAAAAGGAACAACAGTGTATACTGATATGTAAGAAAGCAGAAATTTTTTTGTTTGTTTATTTTAATATGTACAGAAATGAGTTTCCAATATTAATCCACTTTAAAAGAAGACAGTGTAGTTGTATTGTAATTGGATTGTGCTCAGGTGCTTCTTATCCATATTACATATGTACATAAGAACAGGGACTCTTGCTTGCACTTTAGTGTTTGTCATGTTTGGCTGTGTAATGTGGTGTATGTCATGGCTTCCGTGACCTAACTGGCTATGACATTCCATTTATTGAGAATTTGATACTCCTCTCTTGCCATATTTGTGGTGATAGCATGACTCTTGTTTGTGTTTGGTTTCTTTAAGTGACCTGGATCCTGTTCAAGCACCTCAGTGGTCTGTGAGAGTCAGAAAAGCAGATAACCCTCAGTGTCTATTGGGTAAGACCTCAGAATTCCCTGTCTTCTCTTATGGCTTTTAAGCTATTAAACTGTGAAGTTAGGATTGAATTCTTGATTACTTGCTGACCTCTGTTTCCCCACTTCCCTTATTTTTATGAGTGGACAATATTTTGGTCTTCTTTTTTTGAGCACAGGAGCTTTGCAGAAACATGTTTCTGTGGTAGGTTATTCTGCATCTGTACCCCATAAACTTTATTGCTGTTCTTACTTCATCAAGTTCCAGAGAATAAGCATTTACTGTGTGTGTTCCCTGAAAATTTAGATTTCCTTGAGTCTTTAAATCTGAAGTGCCTTCTCTAAATATCCTTTTCCTTAGCTCAATCAGCTTGACAGACAGGATTGGTATGCCTGGAGACCTGCACTGTTGTTCATCCTTGCCTTTATGCTTGTGGGGGAAAAGGGCTTTGCAACAAAAGAAAATTAGTATGCTGCATTATTTCATCTTGGCTTGGGTGAAGTGGTGGATTAAACTGCATGCAGAACTGTGCTTTGGAGAGATGGCTGATAGCTGTCTAGGTGTTCATTTTCCTAAGCTTTAAAATACATGATTGAAAGATATTTGTGCTTCAGAACAAATTTTCATGTTATTTCAGATGAAAAGATAAAATTTACTGTCCCTTGGGCAGTGTCATTTTGAGAAGTAGCTCCTTGTTCAATGAGATTTTAATTGAGTGGTTGTTCAGAAAACTTGTTTCTATTACAGGTGACTTTCTGACTGAATTCTTCAAGCTTTGCCGTCGGAAGGAGTCAACTGATGAGATACTTGGAAGGTCTGCATTTGAAGAGGAAGGAAAAGGTAAAGCTAATCTTGCTGATTTTTATTTATTTTTGTTATTATTTCAAGTTATTTAACCTCCTGTATTCTCTTCCTGGCTTCAGATTGATCAGTATTTATACTTGTAACTCTTAGGCATTTTCTGTAATACTCTAAGGAACTTTATGGTCAGTGCTACATGGTATAGTTTCTCATCAGTTCTAGGCAAGCTTAGCTCCCAGAGGTCAGTTGCCTCTTATATAGGTTGTTTGGTTTTTTTCACAGGAAAACAAGAGTTTACAGTTTGACTAGTGTGTACTGGAGTTTGTTTTGAGAGGCTTTACTGTCATCCTCTTCATTTTAAGGGGAAAAAAAACCAAACAAACTAAAATTATCTGACCTGCAAGTCACAGTTTATCTCAATAGTATGGACACTGACATCTTTTTGATGTCTCTGTCCCTTCTTTTGCTTTTCTTACTGTACATGGTAAACATTTCTTTCCTGACTCTTGTTACCTTTTCTACCCTACGAATATGGCCTGTATCATTGTATTTTCTCTGGTTATCCTGGGTCTTAGTTTTGAAGGAGCTAGCTAGTTAGCTTAAAAAGGTGTTAGACTGTGTAGGGTATCTATTACTCCTAGTGCTTGAAACACAGCCTCTTTACCCTTCTTTATCTCCAGTTTTCTGGAAATGTTTGCCAAAATTGTTTTATACTCTGCTGGTAATTATTCACTTAAAAATTTGTCTGCCCTCTTTTTAACAGTGTTATTTCATTTTATTGTAAGAGAGGTTCTAAAGTTTACCAGCAGCAACTCTGCAAAACATTTTTTTTTTAATTTGATGAGCTTACCCTGAAGACTCTAAAACAGAATAGTGCTTACACTAGGTAAGGTCATATATATAGTGAATAATCCTGGATTTATTTAAGGCTTATCTAAAGCTCTAGCATATGACTGAACAGTCTTTGTTTGCTAAATGTATTCACTGGTGTCCTCTGTTAGCAAAGTTTAAACACTGGCTCTTCAGCAGGCATGTGCTGATGTTCTGCCAGTGTGCAGTATTGCTACAGGAGGTGGCAGGCACTGTCCACAGCTAGTCTAGGCTAGGCTTCATTTAGTAAATGAAATCAAGGGCAGTCTGTGACTCTTTTGTGACCCTATTTTGCTGCTTATTTTTGTGCTTAAGAACAATGAGTATCAGGTATGAAAAGTGACAATGCAGGGGTGTAACTCTGGTTGCCAGGGTGTTAAAAACCAATACAAGATAAATTGAATATGACAGGGTGAATTTTTAAAGAGATGTTTTTTGTTTTGTTTTGTTCTCATTCCTTTTATTTTACTTTACAGAGGTTGCTGATATTACGCATGCTTTGTCGAAGCTCACAGAGCCAGCACCAGTCCCAATCCACAAATTATCAGTCACAAACATGGTTCACAGTGCGAAGAAGAAAATCCGCAAACGCAGAGGTGTAGATGAATCACCTTTAAACAATGAAGTTCTGAACACTATTCTGCTGGTAAGAGAACTCTCCAGGCACACTAAATTCATGTTAAGTATGTTTCATGTTTCCACTGATGCATTTGCTTTATAGTTTGAAGCAGAATTATAAATAAAAGTGACTGATGTCAGTTCCAGTACTTGAAGTACAGCGATCAGCTTTTTGAAACAGTCCAACTTTGTTACAAGTCTTTGCAATATAAGAGGACTGAAAATGAGCTCTGAACTCTGCTAAGGGTTTTAATTGTAAGGACAGCTGGTATGTAACCAGCAGGAGCATTATGGAGAAAGTGGAAAAAGCAGGCATAACATACTGATGAAATGTTCTGGACTTTTTTGTTTCCTCAAGTTCTTATTTCCTGATGCTGCTGACAAGCTCGCAGATGGATTTGAAAGCAGGACTAGCACTTCAGCAGGAAACAATCCTCCTCCAGAGAATGAAGATTATGTAAGTTTTACTGACTGATGCTCATGAGGGAGAGAAAGCAATTCAGAGTGTGTGTTCATACAGACTTTGCTGTGCTTGTCCTATGTCTTGTAATAGATCAGTTTTGGAAAGAGGAACTTGCCTTTGTAGAATCTCTAGTTAGAAATAATGATTTGATTTTGATTTTTTTTTCTTCTAATTTCCTTTTTGTCTTCCAAAGACTGTCATTTACAGGTTTGAAGTGTTAGTTAGCCACTTGTGTTGACAAACAGGGAAGAGATTATATGGTTTGGGAAAAAAATGCCATTGTTCCTGTATTTCCTGCTTTCTTTTATTTCTTATGTAGAATCTCTTCAGTCAGTTTAAATCTGCTCCTTCTGATAGTCTGACGTACAAACTAGCTCTGTGTCTTTGTATGATAAACTTCTACCACGGAGGAGTAAAAGGAGTGGCACATCTTTGGCAAGAATTTGTGTTAGAGATGCGCTACAGATGGGAGAACAACTACCTCATTCCAGGGTAAGAGGTGTTGGTTTTGGTTTGTTGGTTTTTCCTGGTTGCTTTGTCTTAGAAAAACGTTATTTTTTCAGAAACAGAGTGAGGTCACTGTGACTCTGGAACACACTGTGGTGGTTTTCTTTTTAATTGGAAATACTGTCCTCTCTTTTTATTGCCTTACTTCCTTAAAGAAAGAATAAGGAGTAGGAAAAGCATCTGTGCTCCCCTTTGAAAGCTTTGAGATGTCTGGAGGAAGCTCAAGCTAAAGAGCACTCCATTGTGTCAGTGAAGGGGTGGAGTGTAGAGAAAAAAAAGTTTATGCAAATGCTTGGCTTCCAGTTTATCATTAGATGGAATTGAAGGAGCTGATACAGTCAGAAGCACCTTGGCTTTGTAGTGCAGTTTTGCTACTTTTCTTAGGGAGCTGTTGCAAGTTCCTGCTGATGTAGGAGCCATTTCAGGCAGCTGATTCTGTCTCCAGTATTCCAACCCTTCCAGGTTGTATCTGCTGTGGCAGAGCTTGTTGCAGACCAAATGAAGGATTCTTCCAAGCTAATATGTCTATGTAGAATGAAAATTTTATTTTTTATTTTAGTTTTAATTGGGTTTTTGGGGTTTTTTTTGTAAATGGGATAAACTGGCTTTTTATTTACCAGTTTATACTTTCAAGTGGTTACACTAATGAATAAAATGGAGCTTGGAATTTTAACAGTAAAGTCAAAGGTGCTTAAGTTCTGTTTGAAAACAATTACCCTTTTAACATCCAAATGGAAGATTGACAAGGAAATACAGAGTGTCTCGGTGTCATACCAGCATGAATGGTCTTGAGCTTTAGAAATGACCTCTAGGATGTAAGTGTAGTTTAACTTGTTCAGTCACTAGCCTACCTTCTGGGACCCTAGAAGAGCTGCATAGCTGAAATGGTGGGGGTGGGTTCAGTGTGGATATTTGCCCCTCTTTTGGATTTCATATGATTTAAGACCACATATAAAGTTGAATCTTTCACACAAAATTGATAATGGTTACACTTCTACCTTTTGTTAGATTAGCTAATGGCCCTCCAGATCTGAGATGCTGTTTACTGCATCAGAAACTTCAGGTAAATATCATAAATTTAACAACGATTTTTCTCCTAAGGAAACTGTCAACATTATGGCTAAATATATTGTTGCTGTAGATTTAGTTACGTTTGTGGTTTTGGGGCTGGACTTCTTTTCTTGGGAAAATCTTTGTTATAGCAACACGTTCAGTGGAATTGTTATCTTTTAGAATTGTAAGAGGATTTTGGTGACTTTCCAAGTTTCTCTGTGATGTTTCTCTAAGAGAAGCGATTGCTAAACAATTGAATTATTATTTTTTTTCTTTAACTTGGTAGATGTTAAACTGTTGCATAGAAAGAAAGAAAGCAAGAGATGAGGGGAAAAGGGGGAACATGTCTGATCGTTCACCTAGTGGTACTTCTGGTGATGCTGGAAAAGGAGTCGACCACTCTGGAGATAACCCTGATAAGGAAAAAGAAGTTGGCAAGTCTTGGGAATCCTGGAGTGACAGTGAAGAGGAATTTTTTGAATGTCTAAGTGACACAGAAGATCTTAAAGGAAATGGACAGGACAACGGAAAGAAGGGGGGAGCAAAAGAAGGCAATAAAGAGCCTGTTAACTTAAAACCAGAAGGTCGTCTGCATCCACATGGAAAACTGACACTGCTGCACCCAGGAGAGCCTCTCTACATTCCAATAACACAGGTTGGGTAGCCAGAGGGCAATATGACTCTCAGGCAGTGTGGCCTGTACCTAGGACTGGGAATTGTACCTAGTTTGCAGGTTATAGCCTTATCTGTGGATAAAATTGTGAAGTGTTTTTGGCCTAAGAAATTGTTTTCCATTTTAAAAGCTTGCTGAAGGAAGCCGTTAAACTGAAATTTCCATTCTCTCTGTTTTATTGGAGAATGGATCTCCATACCTCCTTTCACTCAAAAACCTCATTTTTTTAACCAAGAATTAAGCTGTCTTGCTTACCTTAAATACGTGTTCCTTTTTATTCCTCTTGAGGCATCTTCCGTCCCCTCCTTACTTTCTTTCCTGTAAAGTAGGAACTGTCATGGTCTTTTTTTTTGTTGTAAAGTTTGTTTTTTTTTTTTTAAAGTATTTCTGGACTGATATCTAGAAGGCCATAGTTATCAGGTTTTGGTGCCATTATCTAAAGCAGGTTTATCATCAAACAGCCAGAAATCTTACCTGACAGGGACTTTCTTGCAGAGTGACTAGGGATGAAATGGGAAACAGTGGTGTCAGAGGAAGTAGTTCGAGATCAGCTGTGCGTGAACAACACACTATTCTTCAGTCACTTGAGAATCCACTTGGTGAATCTTGCTTTGCATGGTTAGAAGGTACGAGCAGAGGGCAGTCAGGCAAAATGTTGTCAGTTATGTGCCAACAGTGTCAACTGCAAAAAATCTGCATTGCTTTAGGTGGATTTTCATCAATCTCAATGAAGTAGTATCAGTCAAATGCTTCCTGGATTTCATCTGATTTTGGCATTTTAACAATATATCCATATATTGTTGCTTCATTCTCAGGTTGTTTTCTATTTTAGTTTCTTTTTGTTAGTGTTGTCTTCAGATGCACAGCTTTAGGCTGAACAGTTTAAGTGGTTGAAAGTTACGATTATTTTCTTTGACTACTTTCAATAAAGTAGAATGAACTTTTGATGGCAGGGAGCTTTCCACTCCTTCCTTAGTAAGGACTAAGCCTGGGAGAGGCTATTTCTGAATGTGTATGTTTTGATGTTGCAGGAACCAGCACCCATGACTGAAGATTTGCTGGAAGAACAGTCTGAGGTACTGGCAAAACTGGGGACGTCAGCAGAAGGCGCTCATCTTCGGGCACGCATGCAGAGCGCCTGCTTGCTCTCAGATATGGAGTCTTTTAAGGTAGGAGTTGAGGAATTCTGTGAGACTGCTGCTTGCTTGTGCTGAATGATTTTTGAGTGTTTTTCTGATGATTCCACCCCCTTCCCCCCCCCCCCCCTAGATAAAACCCTATTGATAGAACTCTTAGAATGCTTCAAAAATCTCTGACTATCCAGTCAGATGCTGTAATGTTCCAGTAAATTTGCACAACGTCTGTGGCAGAGAGGAAAAAAACCCAAAACATACAGTTGACAAATTAGGAATTAAAACTCTGATGAGCCCATATAAAATGATGTCAGAAGAAAACTGAGCATCAAAGTCTTGAATCAAAATGACATGTGTCTCCCTCCCACCACCTTGTGGCTTTGATTTAGTGTCTCTCTCATACGGACTTTCCACTGCGTCTAGTTTTGTAAAATGCACCTTTAATCACTCTCCAAATGGATAAAATGTCAAGGTGTGTAAAGAGGAAAGTACTGATTGACATATTCACTGCTCTGTATTTAGACTTTGAGGAGATGGATATAATTTTTATGTACAGTTGCAGATGTTTGTTCTTTGGTAGGAGGGATAAGTTACAGCTGTATATAAATCCTGTACAGCTCTTCATCACATAAGGACTGGACTAGCTGTGGTTTGGAGTAGTTTGTTCCATTTCTTTTCTGAGCTCTGCAGGGGGAGCTAAGAGCACATAAACTGATCTCATCAAAGGATATCAAAACTCTAAAACCAAGAAATGCTGTCATGAAATAGCTATTTAATTATTTTTTAAATATTCACAGTGTTACTTTATAGTCAAAGTATACAGCTGCAACCTTTCACAAAGAACTGGGAAAATTCATGTTTAGTGCATGTATTGGGTACCAGGCAGGAGCTTGATGTAACAGTGTACGTTTGAGCTTCCCTGAAGTGAAGGCTGAATGTACTGTTTGGGGGCAATAAGAAGGTTTTTTGGTTTTGTTGCTGGTTTGGGTTATGCCCCTTACCGTTGTCTTGATTTATGGTTCGCCCACCTCACCCTCCCAGGTCCTTTTCCCAGCATGCAGTTTGGTGACTGGGAACAGAATTCCCTGAGTTCTGGCTCCTTAGCCCACGTTCCACCCACTAAATCTATTGCCTGCCTTCCTACCTGGGTTAGCATGTCTTTCTAGGAGCTTTTTGGGCACAGATTGTATCTCCTCTTTATTCCAGGCAGCTAATCCTGGCTGTTGTCTGGAGGACTTTGTGAGGTGGTACTCCCCCCGGGACTACATTGAAGAGGAAGTGGTTGATGAAAAAGGGAATATAGTAATTAAGGGCGAGCTGAGTGCCCGAATGAAGATTCCTAGCAACATGTGGGTAGAGGCCTGGGAGACGGCAAAACCAGTCCCCGCGCGGAGGCAGAAGAGACTCTTCGATGATACGAGAGAGGCAGAGAAGGTAAAAAGCTCTCTGGCTAGTGACACTCTGATCTTACAATGGTGCTCCCTCCTTGTGAATTCTTCAGTGTAGGTGCTTATCCTTGTAGTTAACATTACCTTTGGGAAGAGGTTTTGATCAGTAATGGATTAAGTTTTCTGTTGTTATAGGTGCTTCATTACTTGGCAATTCAGAAACCAGCTGACCTTGCAAGGCATCTCTTGCCTTGCATCATCCATGCAGCTGTACTCAAGGTAAAGGAAGAAGGTAAATAATGTTTAATAAATTATTAAGGTAATTTAGGGCAAGCACTGATGCAGTAATTACAATATCTTCATTTATTTTCCTCCTAATAGAAGCACTAGAAGATATATCTTCAGTTAAGAAGATTATTAAGCAGATAGTATCCCATTCCAGCAAGGTTCTACGATTCCCCAATCCAGAGGACAAGAAGTTGGAAGTAAGGCTTTTATCCTGGGTGGGGCTGAAAACATGACAGCCTTTTACACTGTTCATGGGAGTGCTGAAAGAACATCTCTTTAATGTTCACTGTTAATGAACCCCTGCAGGAAATCATTGCTCAGGTTATGAGTGTGGAAGCCATCATCGCCAGGGCCAGGTCGCTGAAAGCCAAATTTGGGGTAGAGAAATGTGAAAATGTGGAGGAGAAAGAAGATCTACAAAGGTGACTGATTTTACACACACAAATATATATATGTTGTGTTATTTTTTCTAATCCCTCCCCCCTGCCTTGTGGTTTTGATTTTCCTCTGATGCTCTTTTCTTGTAGTTCAAAATTTGTGACAGATGGAAGTGGTGGTAATACAGAAATACTAAGGAATCATATTTAGTAGCTATAAATATTAGGTGTCCCTGTCTGGAGGCTACCTAGGGATACCCTAAATGCTCTTTGAAAACAAGTGATATAGGTTATTCTAATGGAGTTTGGTTTTATCTTGACAGTACTGGGGATTTCTTTTTTTTTTGTGTATGTAAAAGGTATATTTGATGAACTATGTTAAACAGAGGTATAATTACAAGGACTAGGAATTTAGTATTTTCTGTAGCTAATATGGAATATCCCCCCAAAGCTACATTTGCTTATTGTAGTCTCCTTACCAATTTGAAACATATTACCAAGGAACCACATGAATGCCAAGTTAATTGAGGAAAGTAGGTCCTGTAAGAGGCTGAATTGCTGTTGAGGTGTTAATTGGCCCTGCTGCTGGAGACAACCCTGTCTGCCCTGGGAGGGGCTGTGTTCAGCCCTGCTGTGACCTGCCTTACCCATGAAAACAGCTGCTTCTGTTAGCCTGAAAGACAGAGCAACGAGGTAGGAGGGAACAACTGAAGACTGAGGCGCGTTTAGTCTTTGGGGTAGAGGGAAGGGGATGAAAAGGTGATTAAAGGAAAATCAATTTGGGGTTTAAAATTCTGGGTTTAAATTAGCAAACTGGATACATCTGAGCATTAAGCAGCTATTTCTCCTTTTCAATCATTTGTGCCAGCAGATTTGTCAACTGTCTCCTGGAGCAGCCGGAAGTGTCGGTTATTGGTGCAGGAAGAGGACCTGCTGGTAGCATTATTCACAAGCTGTTTGTGAACGCTCAGAGGGTAAGAGAGCTTTTGATTGCTTTGCAGACACTTCTGATTTAAGCAGTATGAGGCAGTAACTTGTCATATGATGCCAGTTTATTTTGTCTGCATATGTGCATGTATTGTCATAAATGTGCTTGAGGTGTTTTTGTGACATTCAACATGATTTGGCAATGACAGAACCTTGGAAGATGAGAGAAGAGTAGATGGCCTGGGAGGTGAAACAATGAAAGCTGGCTGAGTAGGCTGAGGTGTCATTAATGTTTGATTTACTTCAAACAGCAACAGCAGTCATGCCATTGCTGCTTTGTCCAAGGTACACTATACAAGCAACATCACAGCAAAACCAATCAATTTTGTTGATTGTTTCACGTAGGAAGGTAAAGAATGATGTTGTAACATTAAATATTTTAGGAGTAACTCTGGCGTGCTGAGGCAGGTTTCAGTTCTTTTCCAGTACAACTCTCTGTTCAGTTTACTTACTGCCAGTGTTGCATCTGTTTTCTGGAAACCCTTTGCCAGCATATACCGGTGTAAATATTCCCCTATTCTCTTATGCAGTCTTTGTAATAATTAGCATTGAAGCATTGATGTCCAAACTTCTTGGACTGCGGTCAGACTTCAGTTTCTGGCAGAATTGCACCTACTCATAGCATCCAATGAACTACAGTTTCACTACAGTGGTGGCAGTGAGGTAGCACAGTGCTGCAGGTGTCTTAGTGCCTGAAATCCTCTTTGGAAATCAGTGCTGGCTGAACGTTGTGATTGGGTTACTAAATGTTTTTAAGGTGTGGATGCTTTTATAACAGCCTGTATTTTACAACTCAGCATAAAAAGGATCATTCTGAAAAATGAAAATCAGAACACTTCTTTTACCCTTCTAGTTTCTGGGGAGAATCTGGTTGCAAATCTCACCATGTCAGCCAGCCTTATTTACAGACTTCCCTGTAAAGCCCAAGATGTGCCTTGTGAGCGTATGCAAGCGCCTGTGCTTGCCTTTCTCATCTCGAGGCATGATGTTTGCACAGCTGAGTAAGAGTTTCTAGTGTTAATATTTGATAAAGATGTATGTCAGCTTCCAGGGTTTTGTTTCTTTTGAAAGATCAGTTACTGGACTAGGTTATAGACACTTCTCACTAGTAGCTGGTCACTGTTAAGACTTCTTAGTGGGACAGGAGCTAAGTTGCTACAACAACCCCCTCATGCTGAATCCACCATGAATTACTTCAGTAGAGAGCCATTGGGTAAACAGCAGTTGAATGACTTCCTTGCTCATTACCTTCTGAACCCAGGCTCCTCTCTGTTGGTTGTGTAAAATATGTTATACTCTCCAGCTTTCTCAGGAAAGTTATGATGGCAAATGCATGTTCTTGGAAATAGAGTGCATGATTATCTCCTAAACCTACAATCTCCTTCTAACCTCTTGTAAGTCACCTCTGACTTGCCTTTGTTTCTGTCTTTCATCACTGGTTCTTTTTTCATCCCTTTCCAAGCTGACTGAATCTTCTGATGAGGTAACCAACTTTGTCCCTTATTTCCCAATCATCTTCCTTAGCTGCACAGAGCTGAACCTTTTGGCCGATGCAGTACAGCAGCCTGATTTAGACTGTACTGTTGTTCACATATTAAGCATTAAAATAATTCTGTTTTTCCAGAATGGTTTTTCCTCAGTCACAGACTTTATTTGTAGAGGCTAACAGGTAGCAAAAAGAGAAATCTTTAAAAACAAAGCAAACATTTCAAGTGAATATTAACTTTTGATGCTGAAATATGTGGCCTTGCCTTTATATTCTTCTCAGTTGCCATCACTGGTTTTTGTTCACTGAACAGCCAAATGCTTTGCAGGGAGGGCTGGACAGCACCTGAATGTTACAATCTAGATACCAGTTCTTGCTGAAACTACTGAGCGTTTTGTACAGAAATACAGAGAGGTTTGGGGAAGAACTGGGGTAGCTGTGTGAAGAAGTGTAGCACAGGGAACATACTCTCCATAGGTCTCTGTAGTGGGTCTGGCTGAGCTGCTTTTCCCTATCCCACCCTCACAGAATTGTTCTTGTGGGCCTGTCCCCAGTGACTTCTCCTGTGGCACAGGCTGCAGAGCCCAGCGCTGCCAGTCCCGCACCTGGGGAGCGTGTGGGGGAGAGGGAGGGAGCGGAGAGGCCAGGAGGGTCAGCGGGTGGGTTCTGCCAGCCCTCAGTGGCACGGTGTGTGCTTACAGAAGGACCCTATAGGGTGCTGGAGGGTGTGTATGTATATGTAATTAGAGCTTGTTTATTGGGCTGAGTGGAGCGTGCCAGCCCTTCTTCCAGCATTTAGGCCTCAGTGTTGCTGCCGCTTGCTGTCTGATGCAGTGCCTTTTGCTGAGGACAGCAGAGTGTCTTGCTCTGTGATGTCGTTGCAGCAAGCCCCTCTCTGGCTGTGGAAAGAACGTATCAAAGTAATGGGAGTCTGAAAAGGAGGGGGACAATTTGTCAAGACTCCAGTGGTGGCACTGGCTACTTTTAAAAAGAGGCTGACTTGGGCTTGTGTAGCCACAGAGAGCAGAGGAGAGAGCTCTGCTTGAAATGGGGGCATTTTGTCTGGTCCAAACCCCTCACCCCACGCTGCCAGAAAGTCAGGAGCTTAACCTAGGCTGAGCTTCACCATCCACACACGGAGGTTCTTCCATTCAGTTGTGTGCAGTTTATTTCCTGGCATCCCATTAGTGTCTTGCTCTGTGTGCATATAAAGTCTTTCGATGTGTTCGCCATTTCTAACCTTCCTCTGTTCCTCTTATGAAATATCTTCTGAATCCTAACGTTACAGACCAGCTTGCCCTGTAATGATACCTCTGCTCTCATTTAAGGTTGCTGCAGTGCCTCCGCTCGATGAAGAGCTGAGGAGATCGGGTTCACCCGAGGAGCGCAGACTCAGCAGCGGGGCCCTGTCGGATTTCCCAGCGCCCACGGGGCGGGAGGTGATTTTGCGCACAACCGTCCCCCGCCCCGCCCCCTACTCCAAGCCGCTGCCCCAGCGCATGTACAGCGTGCTGACGAAGGAGGACTTCCGGCTCGCCGGTGCCTTTTCGGCAGATACAACCTTCTTCTGATGTAAAGCTGCCTTCCCTTCTGTTGCCAGGAGTAGCGCGATACTCGTTTTCTTCGGGGAAATTAACTGGCGGGGGGTGATTGGCAGATGTCACTAGTGGCCCAGGGTCACCTGGACAGGCAGCTCAGGAGAATGCCTGTAGCAGCTCTAACTTGGAGGTCTGGAATGGCTTCACAAGTAGTTTTAATCGCATCTTTGGGGAAGAAAGTTGGGCCAAAGGGAGTTGTGGTTTTGGGGTTTTTTTTGCATTAGCTTGTTTAATAACGGACACGAACGGGCTGTATGCAAATGCATCATGTGGAAGTCCATGCAGAATGTGCTGCTTTTCTGGTCTTAATCAGACTTTATAAGTGACACCAGTCTACTTAACGTTTGTGCATAAATTGAATTGTATTTATTGCTAATCAGATATTGAGCCCACTATTTTTTTGGTTAATCACCAAGCTGCAAACACTTCTACCCTAGCCTTATTTATATTTCAAGTATACAGTATGCTCTAGTTCATCCTAAACTCTCCCAGCAGGTGTCCAAAAAGATCTTGTCTTGAACGTTTCTCCCAAACAGCAATCACTACGTTTGGGGCTATGCCTGGACAGTAGCTTGATAGCCTGAAGTGGCTCCCGGATGGTGTGGGAGATTTCATCCCCTTCCCTGCAGGTGAGGCCCAGGCTGTGTGTAAATGACAGGTAGAGGTGTTCCACTGCAGGCAGCTTGCTGGGATGGACAGAGACCGTTCGAACGCAGACTGTGCTTTGATCTGAGCGGTGAAACTGTTCTCTCACCTGCTGTAAGCTCACCCCCCCAGATTTCACGCAGACAGTTACACGTATGTGCCAATGTTGCTGTACAGTGATCTTTGTGTGTTTTAATGGAAACGGGCAAAAGATCAGCATCACTTTACAAAGTGACATGTAAAAACAGCTACAGTATTGTTGATGTTACTCAATAAATCTGAACTTAATATTGGCTCTCAACCTCTGCATACCAGACGTGGTTCTGTTAAAATACTTTTTAAACATCATCCTTGCCTACTTTGACCTAGGAACAGCTTTGTTTAGGAATGTGGTTATGTGAAGCAGAGACCGTTAAGTTCTGTTTCAAGTAGTAGGGGCCCTGCTGTTGCCCTAAAAGGGGTGAGGGGCCAGAGCATCCCTCAGATAAGCTGTATCAAGTAGAAATACGTTTTTCAAGATAAAGAGAAGTCAATTTGCTTTAGGAAAAGAAATCTTGTCACAGCATCTGTTCTCGAGGCTGTGTTTTACCTGAGGCAAAGCCCTTTGATAAAAGGGAGGAGCAAGACAGAGACCAATGTAGCCGCTGTTTAGCTGTCTAGCTTCTTTAAAAGAACGTGCAGGAGGCTAAGTAATCTTTCACTTGAGCTTCTTTCCCTCATACACTTTGTTTCCAGTCCTGTCCCATGATGTTTTATAGTAAAGTGTGCACTGATCTAGAGGCTGTAGAAACTTGAAAATCCCTCACTCTCAGGCTATTCTTACTTGGTCTTTTAAGCTGCTGAAGAGACAACTCTTGCTCAGGGAATGCAAACATCATGTAACACTTCTTCAGCAAAGACACGTTGAGGTAGCTGCCTGGAAAACTTCCCATTAGTTTCACTCTAGAGAAAGTGCTGCACTCACGCCACTGCCTGAGGATGTTTAAGACTTTTAACAATTTTTTTATTTCTCATAAGGATAACCCAGAAACCTTTTCAGCTTATTTTAACTAGATGTACTTGAAATTACAGTCAAGTACTTCCAGGGAAAAAAGGGGTGTTGATGTGCATTATGAACTTACTGCTCCCTTACAGCATTGGGGGGGGGAGATAAAGCATTTTAAAAATCATCAGGAAAAAGCAAAATGTATTTGACATAACTATAAAAAAAAAGCCACATAATCAGTCCCAAAATAACCATCATCTCTGCAATCTTAAGGAGAATGTGACTGTAGCATTTGCCAGAAACTAGTTTTGATGAGATAATTGGTAATAGTTATCATTCCTTGTTGTTAATGTGTTTTTAATACAAGCTGGTTTAAGTAAAACTGTATCTCAGCAGCCATTCTAAATGCCTAAGTCCTGCAAGTCAGGCTGAGGGCAACAGTCAGCCTTTCAGCACTGATCAGAACTGTGCAAGACAGTTTTAGAAGACAGAAATCACATCTATTATGACAAAAAGAGTATGTATAGCAGACCCTGTGTTCTCTCCAGCAGTTCTGATATGTGAACAAAGGAAAAAACTAAGATACCTTCTTGGTCCCTAATTGGTCCCCAGTACAACTGAGCCCTGTAAGACCAAGGGCAGTTTCAACAGAACTCCCTTGAATTCTTGCAGCTGTAACTGCCCTGTAACAGGAAAACAGCAACGCTTCAGAACCGCATTAAAGTTTCACTTTAACATTAAAGTTTCAATTTAACTTGAAATAAACTGCAGGGTCATAAAAATACAACCATGATCAAGTACCTTGGATGCGCTCACGCAAGGCCCTCTGACTGTGTTATAAAGGGTGTCTTGGTTTTAAGTCTCTGTTTTCTTCCCTCTCCCAGCAACATAATAGACTACAAATTTATTTTTACTTTTTTTTTTTTTTTCAATCAGTGCATGAGGGAAGCTATGTAACACTGCTGGCTTCTGAGGTAACAGAATATATTTTGCATTTTACACCTTCACAAAAAATTTTGTGATGTCACAGCCGTACTTCGTGGCTAAAGACCGTCTCTTCAGCTGGCTTCTTTCCTTGGCCTGTTTTGCAGTTCTCTGCAAGAGAGAGAGAGGGGTCTGCTCAGTGAGTAGTGCTACCTGGCAGCATGGTGCTGGAGGGACAGTGTTGGCCCAGCGTTACACTTCAGGCTAGTTTCATGGTAGACATAATAAAATGCAAATGTTTATTAAGGTGTCACTTTCACAAATCCCGAGGAAACGGTTGTATCCTAACAGTTTAGTGCCATGTGTCCAACCTCACTGGAGGGGATGGAGAGGCTGGGGGCACCAGGGGTTGTCCAGCTGGAGACAACAGGGCTGAGGAGGGGCCTCAGTGCCCTCTGCTGCTGCTCCTCCTGCAAGGCAGGGCAGGGGCTGTGGGAGCCAGGCCCTACTGCCTCAGAGACCGACCTGCCTGCCTGGGGCATCCCCGCGGGACAGAGGTAAGATGGCACTGGACTGCACAGGGTGGTGGTGAGCAGCTGCTCTGAGCCAGGGGCCAGGCGATGTTACCTCTAGGGGGTCCCTGGGCCCAAAATACCTCTGTGATGAGAAATACCTCCCACATCCCACAGCATTCCCCAGGAGAGGGTGACCACCCCTGGCCATACCGCACTGACCTCTCGGTGGCAGGCAGTGCACAGGGTTTGCAGGTTTTCCAGGGAACACTGTCCTCCTCCGCTGAAGACGGGCTTGATGTGGTCCACCTGCCAGAACTGGCCTTCTGTTGGGTTTGTTATAATTTCATTCAACTGCAGGGAACATAAATACAATAATTCAGGGAAGAGGCTGTTTATAGTTTGCATCAAGAGAAAACAAGTAAGCCTTAGCATGTTTTTCACTCCCACTGGCCCAGCAAACAACTGTTGATTGTAGTTGGTGTATTTTCACCTAGCCTGCAGCAAGCCAAAGCACACTGCAGTGGGCCAAGGAAAGACAGAATGAAAGGTTCAGTTTTCTTGATTGGTAGAGTAAGTTACCCTCCATGTCATTCTATCATCAAAGTGCTGATATTGAAAACAAGTGTAAACTAAAAATGCCCAACAGCTTAAAGAAGCAAACTCAAAGTAAGCGTTTGTCAGTTTAGTTTTTGATGGAGACAGTGGGAATTGTAATAAGGAGTGCTGACCTTAGCTCCTAAAGCCCTCTGTCAGCTTTCAGAAAGGTAACTTAAGCACAACCCCGAGTTCTGTTCACGTAGCAGGCTCTAAGAAACCCCAACTCCACTTCTCAAGTCTTTTAGACGCGCTCTGCCTTATTTTGAAAAGCTGCAAGCAATAAAGCTGATCTCACAGACACAAGTGACAGTAAGTGACCTTTGCTTCTGCAAGATTCAATGGGTGTCTGTGGAATTTATTTAAACAATTTAGAGCCAGCAGCTTTCTGAAGCAGAATTTCAACTTCGCAGCAGAAAACGAAATAGCATTTTAGTTTCTGACTAAAATTAGGACTTTGTGTTGGGATGTTCTCCCTCCCTGCTCCACTGCCTCCAGCTCAGTGAAGCAGCATTCACAACCATGGAAGAATGGTGACAGTTTGTAATACATTTAGAGGTGAGTCTGTACATAAAGAAATATAAAGATTTGCTGTTACTGCTTAAAACCCAGTAGTATTACCTGTCCCAGTGGAAGGTGAGACATCCAAGAACTCTCCAGAAGTTTCTTACGCTGACTCTTGGGCGCATCTCTGATGCTGAGATAAAGCTCCTGGGCGTTTTGATTGCAAAACTGGCAAACCCCGTGTTCAATTTCAAACACTTTAGTCCTGAGATAGCTCTGACTGGAGCGAATCGAGAAGTCCTCCTGGCAGGCGTGAGAGCAGAATCGCGTGTCCCAAGCACGGGCCTGGCAGCCTGGCTCCAGCTGTGCTGTTGGCTGCTGACAGCTGAGGCAGAGGGGGTTCCCCTGGCTGTCCAAGGCTTGCAGATAGCCTTTGGACAGGGAGAAGCCTTCGGCTTGAGCCTGCTCTGAATGGGAAGCTGATGGGCCTGTTCCTTTTTCTGAAAGTAACCTGTTTGCAAAGAACAACGTTCAGCCGTTGATAAGGGGGATACTCGGCAACACCATTCAGTAGGGTTTCATTATGCACTGTAATGTTTCCATCAAATACCTTTTATGCTCTGAAATATCAAATTGTAGTTGAAATAATATCTTGCTCCAGTTGATACCTGCACAGATCAAACCATCTACTTGGTTTATGTTTCCATTTAAACAAAATTTGACAACAGATTTTCCTTTTGCACATCTTACTGCACTTCTACATGTGCCCTGAATTATTAGCTGAAATAATGCTGCATTTATAAACATACCTGAGAGAAACCACCGTTCCATTATATGTGTACATATAAAATGTTTCAGCTCCTTTTTAACAGAAGTCAAAAAGTCAAAGGAAATAGCCTGGTTTCTCCATGCAACCTTCACAGCTACCTATCCATTTCCTACTCTAAACACGGCTTACCTCCAGGCAGGATACACACTGTCTGTTTAATAAAATTTCAAAGGGGATTTTCTGTCTAGAAATTTCATGTTATTTTCTCCCTTTGTCTAAATTTTGAGACAAAATAAAGGAAAATTTGGAGTCCCCTATTTGCTGTTGACCTCACATGCAGACCTGAGCTAATATTCTTTTTTTTCCCCTTAACTATGTTTCATTTTATCAGACTCAGTTAATTAGCAGCTATATCAGCAAAACCCAGATGTGATCTAAACTGTTATAAGAATAAAACACAGCTCATTAGCATTACAGCAAGTTTCTTACCTAGACACTTAGTTCAGCAAGGTAAATACTCATAGCAAATAGTCTTGCTACCTTAAAAAAAACTTAAAAATCTTTGGAGAAAAAGCTTAATCACTTTATGGCATTAATAAACTTACTTTGTGGAATGACTTGATTGTTCAGGAGAAGCAGTTTCATCCTTCAAACAAACTCCACTGTCTTTCGAGATGAGGCGCACGCTGCCCCCGCTGCTGCTGGCTTTGCTAAGTGAGGCTGCTGCTACGTCTTCCTTGGTCACGTACCTAAAACAATTCCAAAGTCTGTCCATATTCTGCAAGGGAACAATCTCCCTCAAAGAATATTTGCTCTTGGCTGCAGCAATATTCTCTTACACCGCTCCTCGTTTCCCAGACGAGAGATGAATGAAGTTTGGGAAAACACACTGCACCACAATACTTCCATATTCAGTAAGATACATTTTTCTGAACCCAGATTCAGCTCTAACCAGCAAATGGAGAAGTTTCTTTTTTTTTAATTGTTATATACAAAGCAAGTGATTTGGTATTACCTGACAGTGAAATCTGAAAGCCATTTTGTTTCAGTGAGTTGAAGGTGTCACTGACATTCCAGATAATCCAGGAAGCTCTACAAGCTCTGGAGAACTCCTTGCTTCATTAGTTCTGTTTGAACTCACTTCTTTATTTTAATGTGAAAACATAGAAAATATCACTGCTCTTAAGTGAAACTTTCAAAATTGCTTCACTCTGATCATTCTGACAAAAGTCACTATTCAGACAACTTCTTGTAAGTACATTTCTCTGTTCTATACATATTCCAAACCCTAAGCACCACCTCAGAAGGCCACTGTAGGTTATGGTAGGTTTTCTGACACAGTTCACAGTTAGACCTTTCCTGTATTTTATGGAGGGACATAATCAGGCAACAGTTTAAGAAACACTACCTGCTGCTTCTCCTTGTACTACTGGAATTATAAACTCTATTTATTTACTTGGATTCTTACCTGCAGCCAAAACAGTCTCATCCCAGAGAATTTAAAAGTAGGGACTGAGAGGAATAAAAAGGTTTTAGATAGTTTGCAGAGGCACCTTGGTGACTTAACCTGTATACGAGAGAAGTTTTGTGGAGAGCACCGACAACAACGAAGCTGCAAATGTCTGCGGGGGAAGATGGTGTATGGGAAAAGGAAAGAAAGTGGACAAAAGGTAAATATATTTTAACAAGGATTAAATACTAGCCCTTTTCAGTGACCTCCAGCAAGGAAAACAATAGTTTTAAGAAATGACATCCACAGAGAACAGAATCGCTTAAAGAAAAAAGGAGAATCAGAAAGGGCTTGATTACGCTGTGCATTGCGAATAAAACATTATGTCATCGATGGCAACTAATGATTTATTCCTGCTTCCAGGTGGGGAAAACAAGATTCTTTCACCTTACTTTTCTGTTGAGTCCCTGAGATCAGGATTTTTCCTCAAAACTCTCTGGCAAATTCCAGATGTCCAACCATGCAGAGCAGCGAAGCCAGAACCGCTGCCGAAAGCGGCACACTGCCAGATAGGGAACCAGATGCTTCTACTCCAACATCTCAGTTGCCCGAGTTTGTCACTACGTGACAATCATGGAATGACCAGTTTAGTCTCAGAATCATTCCACTAAAAGTTACATTAAATGTATTGAACTTCTGGCAGCACTAAGCAAGAGATGGAAAAATTAAAAACCACGTACCTTTTTGTGCTGCTGACCACTGACTGCTTTTTAGACAACTCCTCTGCAGCATGAATAGGACTACAAAACACCTGCCCACTTTTTCTGACAATCTTCTGTTTCATTGCTGTTAGTTGAATCCATTCTTTCACAAACCTCAGTATCTGGTAGAGAATGTTATTGTCAGCAGCATGATAGACATCACACAGAACTACTGGGAATGAATACATTCAAAGCTGGATGAAAACCACTGCTATGATCAGAGATGGTCCCTTCAAGTCATTTTGCATAGCAGGTATAACCCTCCACCCTCACCTGTGAAGAACCAGAGCTAGCTTTGGCACTGACCACAAGAATGGTTTTGCTACTTGTGTTGACCCAGAAGGTAAAAATAAGGCCAGAAATGTCCTTTACTAATCAAAGTTACAGTGACAGGAAAAGGGTTTCCTGATACAGCCTCATAAACACTTCTTGTGTAATCGAGATGTTGCCGATGGGAAAAAAAGGACATGGAAAGGTGTTTTCTTCTTACAGCAGCCATCCTCCTGTTGCCACTGGTCTCTCAGAAAAGGAAAGTTCACTCCCATTAATTGAACAGCTTTTATAATTGGGTTTATGGACAACTTCTTTCCTGCAACCTTCAGACGCATGCCAGATTAACCATCTGTAGTGCACAGCCCCTAACGTCGGTGTGAAAGGCTGCAAGAGCTGTTCAAGTCAACCAGGTATTAGTCCATTTCTCAACAAATATTTTCCAACTTGTAAACCTTTAATGGAATCACTGTTGTACTTGCTTTGACGTTATTATATTCCTTTATAATAATGCAGTGTCAGAAAAACACATGAGATGAAAGTTATTACAGCAGATTATCAATTCATGACTTGGGAAACCAGATCACCAAATTATCTTACTATCACATCTGTTTTTATGGCAATACAGCTGTGCATCAAAATAGTCAAGGGACAACTGTTTTGAGCAGTTTAACCCGCCTTTCATCTTCTCAAATTGACACAACCACAGGATCCTGAGGAAAAAATGATGAACTTAAAAGTATTTCAGAAAAGAAATGGGGACTATAGTATAATATTGATCATTTTTCCTTATTTGGCATTTAGAAATTGGAAGTATAATAAAATAAAGAGGCTCAGAGAAACTTAATTTCTGGTAATGAATCTAAGAGGTTTTTTACAGGCTGGGAAGCCAACAAAAAAACCCCCACTTTTGAAGCTGCAAACTGACAGGACTGGTATGATTAATGGATTTCCTCAGTAACTATAACCACAGAACAGTGAGGAAATCAGGGAAAATCTGTTCTACATAGCAATTCAGAATTTATAACATGGCTGTTTGCTTTAGGATGTGTGTGAATGTGATCTTTATTACTGAACTAACTGAAGCTACATGTCTCAGTGGAGCTGTGCCCTACACTGCTTTGAAAATTGTTAGACCACCACAGGAAGAAGTGCCAGTGGAGGCCTGCTCAGAACTGCTGCTCTAATACAATCTAGCACATTCTTATTCATAATGTGCCCTGTTTAATTCATAACCTTTAAAAAGCTATTTTGTTGACTTATGAATTTAGTTACTAATCCTGTAAATGAGAAATTAAATGATGCCTGGTTGATTCCATCTACTGAAATGTTAACAGGAGGCATGATAATTTGCCAAAGTAACAGACTGCGTAATTAATATTCACATCAACATTTATAAGATTTGCTTGCACTGATGAAAATGTGCCTAGATCCCAAGGTCTGGAAGCATTCTGCATTTATTCTTAAAAAGTAAGTCAAAGCCTTCTGTTCTAAATATTGTATTAATGTGCCAGCAGAATTTTCTTACCAGTGAACGATTTTGCTTATGCTGGAAAGTCTCCGGTAAATCCTCCCAGTTATCCAGCTGTATGTCCAGTGGAATGAAGTTATGATTCAGTGCCTCACCATCCTAGACAAGCAAACAGTTTTGTTTACAGGTGCAACATAACACAAACTAGAAAAGAGTATTATCTGTTTCAAGTGAATTATCCTCCCTTCCTGCTAAATTTAGTCCCTCAAGGTGAGACTTTTCCAAAAGCCAAGCAATCAGCCACAGATGTAAGGTAATAGCCCATATGCAAGAAATATGATTCACATGAATATATCTAAAAGTAAAGAGGGTGGAAATTTTAATTTTTAATACATCTGAATTTTTTTCTTTGCAAATAGTTCAGACACACAAATGACCTTAAATTAAGAAACTGAAATTATCGTCCTCTTGACTGAATTTCCAAGGGAAATGAATGATTGTAGACTGGAGAATGTCACTTCATTGCAATTTAAAAGCACAATCTTAGAGCATTGTTTATTATATTTAATTTAAAAAATGTCCAAACAAGTTCTCCTCCACTTTATTTTTAAGGAATATATTGTCCCAGGGGGTATATATGACCCAGGAACTTACTGATGATTCATAAACATTCATGAGAAGGAATCAAAGCTGAATTCCCCAGTGTCTCATCATTCAGCAGCGAGCTTTTGTGCAGTATCTGGCACAATAAAACTCTAATCCAAGCCAAAATCAACCCAGACCAGTGCACAGTTTCCCAAATAGCATCCAAAATGCATTATGTCTTTGAATAAAATGTGTCAAGCGAGGCAACGCTGTACATTTTAAGTATATTAAATGAGTTTTCAGATATAAAAGGACACTCTTTTTGCCTTTCCCAGCTGCATCATTTAGCTTAATGAAAATGTATCGTGTCAAAGACTTGCCCTCAGTTATGTGCGATGCTGTGCAGTTGCACCTCAGTACACTGACTCAGTAGCTTTGAGGAAGTCTCAGTGAACTTTTCTACCCCTTAAGAAGAGGAATTGGAAAGTCTTGACTCCCTCTTGAAAAACGACCTAGAAAATGACCAGTTGCTGGTTTCTGTATCCCATTACCATTGCAGACTAATGAGAATGTGTTTTATTCAGGAAGTTACCGACTTACACACAGCACCAATGCCTAGCTTTCTGAAAATATGGTGACAGCACTTTATTTACTTAGTCTGTCAGGATTCACTGGCATTTTTACTTTAATTTTGAACGTTCAAAGTATACACACACATTTCATAGGACATCTTTGTAATTTTAAAATTATACTAAAGCTGCATGTTTCAGGTTTACCTTCCTATAGAGGTGAATTCTATCAGTATTCCTGCTTGCACAGAACATAAGCCCATCATATATTTCAGACGTGTCAGATTTATCTACATCTCCTATAAAGAGAAAAAATGTTAACTTTTAAAAAGTTTTTTATTTCATTCAGTCTACTCAGACTTTAAGAATAATACTACACTTGTATCTAATTCCAGAACAACATAACACAGCTCAAGCAGCAAGGCAGCAAGATATCTGTGTATTTTATTCTTCTGTTTTTCCTGAACCCCTTCTAATTCGTTTTGCCTGTGGCTGTCCTGAATACAAGTAAATGCCATGGTAAGCTTCAATAAAACTATACAGCTGCTGTGCACAGCTGCTGATTTGATATGATTCTTAAGTTAGCTCAAAACTGTGTATTGCTTCAGGAGCTCTATGGAAAAGTTGGGTTTATCTATCATCAAAATGCAATAGATGTCCCAGGCTAAAATGAGAGAGTCATGTGCTAGTGTATGTACTGCTTTCTATCTTTCAGATATGTTTTTATTTAAAAGTTATTTTTCATGCCAGAGGCATTTAATATAGTTTCACAATGGGATATAATCTTTCTTTCACAGAGGTCCCACTTTACCTTCTCCATGCATTTTTTCACTTTCTTCATTTTCAATTTCAAGGGTTCCGTGCTCACCGATTTCAACAAATTGCTTGGTCACCCTTTCCCCCACATCTTCTCTTCTGTCTTCAGCATTGCACTCTGCTCTCTCTTCATTTCTTCTGGAGTCCTTTGACACATCTTCCTCAGTCTGCCCAGTGGAAGCTTCACAATTTCTCTCAACTATACATGAAGAAACAAAAAGGGCAATTGTTTATGGTACCTCTACAAATAGGAACCTAATCAATACACACTTGGAAACAGGACTATGTAACTGAAATGCAAAGAAATTGCATTTTATCCTCTAACAGTGCAACCACTTAGGAAACTAGAGCTACCTTTGATATTAGGAGAATAAAAGGATGGAACAAAGTTTTCCATTTATGCAATTTCATGTACCCAAGCAATTCTATAATTTACATATATATAAATATAGATGTGTGTGTGCACAGTTACTGTATACTATAAAGAATCAATGTAATATTTCATAACCCATCTGGTCCCATAGAGTAGTGTGCATCCAAGTGGCGTAGAAGGTCCCTGACCACCTCCTCTTTAATCATGATAACTTCACTCTGCTTTCCCTCCCTGTCTCCCAGCTTATTAGGTTGGATGTCCAGGGCATAGCTTGTTCCACTACTAAAGACTGAGGCAAAGTAGGTGTTGAGCACCTCAACCTTCTCCTCATCCAAATTAGAATAATTTACAAGATTTTGCCTGGTGAAAGCAAAATTAAGAAGGATCACTTAACAGTTATCTGTTCTTGTAAAGACATCATTCTGCATATTTTGCCTGGATTTCTGCATAATTATATATAAAAAAATACTGTCATTTCCAAAACTAACCTCAACTGAGAGGAAAAATGTGTATTTTTCTCTGCAGCAGAGATTACTTACCATTACTGCTTTGAGGGCAGTTGCACATTTCACAGTAGGGGAGCAATTCATTGTTACTGTAAGTACAAGCACTACACTGCCAAACTTTATTTAAAGCCACACTTTTGCTTGGAGTATTTAAGTCACCAGAAAAGACTTCATTCTTTTTTTCTGAAAACAAAGAAGATATTTTTCCAGTCCAAGATTTTGAGTTTTTCTTACTGGAGTTGACTGGAGTAGATCCACTTATGCTTCTTGCTCTTTTAGCTTCACGTTCACAGGTATTTTCATGACACATTGTATCCATGTCACTTATTCCTGTGGAATCCAAGTTTGCATTGCTTTTCTCTGCATCCTCTTCTTTTGTGACTTCAGAAGATTCTGAATTGTTGTGTAATGTTTCACTACCAGAAAATATTTTGCGTTTCTTCTCAGTGGAGGATTTTGGGGAAAAAAAGGAACGTATGTCATGCTGTCTTTCCTTTTCAAACTAGGAAAGAGGAAAGAAATATGTAAATTACTTACAATTACTGCATGGGAAGATGTAAAAATTATGATTTTTCTCCATTCTTATTACTTTCTAATAGAAGAAGCTATTTTTAGTTTCAAGAGGAAAATAAAAGGTATCTTCCTTAAGAACAAGTGGCTACCAGAAAGAGAAATTCAACATTCATCTTCTGTTTTCTAAAAAGCATTTTCAATATTCTCACAAAAATTCTGAACTAGCACTACCAGAAAACAAACACACAGAACTGGTATGCTCTGAGCCTTTTTTGATGATGCCTGTTATAAGGAAATGCTTTTAAATATTGCTTTTAAAATACAGCCAGTGAAATTCAGGACAGCTAATAAAGCTGTAAGTTAATCAGAAATCACTTGGTCTTATCTGACCCTGAGAGTGGGTCAGTCACCTAAATGCAACATAAGGACCCATGGGAAATCTGTAGATGATATTTATACCCAGCAAGGCACTTTCCCCAGCTTCACCTAATTTTAAAAATGGAATTTTTAAACATGTATTTAGTGTTTCTCCATTAGTAAAATCTGCAGTGCACAGAAAGCTTAAGTGAACAATAGTGGTGGGGTTTTTTAAACAAAAGAAAACAGAAAAACTTAAGTTTTGAGTCTTACATGTGTGAATAAAAGTTCATTTTTTGGATCTTCTAGAGTTTCATTTGGGGTCCAGGTCTCAGCAAAACTCAAAAAATCCCATTTCTCCTTATCACCTTCTTCAGCCTGCATTCTCTCTTTCTTGCCATTCAAGGTACTGCCTGTAACTTTTGCCTGCAGAAAGAAGACTTGCATAAAGTTTCCAAGGAACTGATGAGTTGGAACAGATTTATTTACCTACATCCACTCAATTTGCTTCTCTCGCAAACTTCATTCAGCATTGCAAAGTAAGAAACTCTTTAGTAATTCAAAATAACTTCTGTGATTAAAACTATTCCTCTTCCAGCAGACATTTCTGCAGGAGTAACAATATGTAGCATATTTAATACACCAGGACATGTGAAAGGTGTATACAAAATGTCAGCATTTATTAAGTTAAGAGACTATACACACTGTGTACACCTCGCAGTCTTTACGCATTTTGCTTGGAATGGAAAAAAAAAACCAAAGGCAGAATTAATCAAAAGAAGCAGTCTAGTGACAGAACTCTTGTAAACTGTGGGTGAATTACTGAGATCCATCTGTGCCATGTTTAAGGGCAATCTTAAGGTACTGAACTGACTGTGACTTTTTTTTTTCAGAGGCACCTATAGGAATTAGAACACAAAGTTTAATTCCCAGACTGAATTCAAATACAGTTTGCAGTACCTAGATTCTTGAGGCTGTGATTACTTATCAGCAGGAGGGGAATATTTTGGCAAAAAGTAGTTATCAATTTCTTTACTAACAGAATAGACACGAATAATTGCACGTCTACCACACAGGCAGGGGTAGCCAAATGCAGGAACAACAGCTGTAAATTGACATTTGCATCAGAAGAAACCACAATCTGAAACAATTCTGACAACCAGAGTTTATGAGGCAGTTCTTGCTACCTTGACACTTCTGAGAAAGTCAGAAAACAAGAGCTGACAGAATATAACCACACCTCAGATATCAAAACAAGACAGTTTTGTTAAGTTTTGTTATGGTATCAAAAGCTACAAAAAGGTCATAAAAGCAAACCAGACAGATTATTTTTCTTCGTTCTGTGAACTCTCAAAGACCTTCCAAGTAAAGAAGGAAAGCAGGATGGAATTACTCCTCCTAACAAGGACTGGGTAATACTTGAGGAAAATGGCAACAGAGAATGAGATTACTGTAATCTTGGGTCTGCTGAAGAATTATTTGAGAACGCTTCTGGCTCTCAGAAATAAAGTTTCATAAGGCACAACACTGATCTGATTAAAAGAAACCCTAAAAACAAGAAAACAAAAAACAAAGCCGATAAACTCTAGCTGTTACTGTTCTGCAAAACCCCTTGAAATTGTAAACTGAACAACAGGGGCAATAAAAAGCTAGAAGGATGATAAAGCAACGATCTCCTGTAGGTGAGAACCATCCCATTCATCTTGGCAGTTACCTTACTTATCTTTGGATCTTAAATGGAGAGCAAAAAGCTAGAAAAGACTAATTCAGAACAGACATGGAAGATTTCATGAGCAGTAGTTCTAGGTGTATCAATCTGTCATACACCAGGAGAGTGCTGCAGATTTGGCACGTGCACTTAAGTGCTGTCTTGACCACGGTCAGCTCTTGATTATTGGGTTCTGCTGCCCACGTACCTTGCGATTCAGCATTGCCCACATAAGAGTATCCATTGTTCCTTTTGCAATAAGGAAGTGAATATTCACAGAACTGCTCTGCCCAATTCGGTGCGCTCTGTCTTCTGCTTGCTTAATGTGGCCTGGATCCCAATACAATTCAGCAAACACAACATGAGTAGCAGCAGTGAATGTTAAACCCTAAGCAAAACAAGCAGATGCATTTCAGAAAAAAAAGATTCCACACACAAACAACTGAATACCTGAAGTAAAATAAAGCTAAAGGTTGTACAGGGCATTTTTATATGGAAATAAGAGGCATAACCTCAACAGGAGATGGGCCTTTTACACCTACTTCTTCCTTGGGCCCCTGATAGATTTAAGACTCAAAAAAAGACTTCAATATTGTGCTTTTCATTATGGAAGTAACATTTATTTCATATCAATCTGGTACTTTTAGAGAAATGGAAGTTTTACTAGTTATTCAAGAATGAGATGATGCTGCTTATCTTGATTTTGTTCAATTAATTTCAATAGAGGCTTAAAACTGTTAACATGATTAGTGCAAAAAGATTAAATACATGAGTCTACAAAAGACATACTGCATGAAGATAAATTGTCTTCGGTATATCACTTCAGTCACCAAAGATTTCAGTACCTATATTCTTCAATTTTTTTATTTCATGTATTTTCTTTTTTGTCCTACCTGTCCAGCTGCCTGAATACTCAAAATAGCAACCCGGGTATCAGGATCCTTCTGAAACTGATTCACAAGATGTATTCTTTCTGCAGAAGGAACACTTCCATCTATTCGTATGTAGCGAACCTATAACGTATCGTAACAGAGATCAAATGACATTATCAGAGTCTGGTTTTGGACCAAATTATCCTATGTCCCCCAGTGAAAATATGAAGACATCTGTTCTACTCCTGTCTTGAGTATAGGGATGCATCAGCACTCTTTTGCCCTTTGATTTACAATTAAGCCTCTTTCTAGAGAGGTGTAGACTTAGTATTCTCTGTTTACAAAAGAAGACAAAATGAACATGGGATCTTAAAATGGAATACTCCACAGGAGAACCTGTAATTTCCCTGACATGGCATTAAAAATCCAAGCTTTTGCAAAATAATGAAAATATAAAATAGCAAAGCTAGCCACCATTCCCTAGCCATGGTTGAGCATCCAGGATCAAAATAATAGGAAGGTCGTTTGCTAAGATTTTTCCTGCTTTGAATTAAACGGTCAGGTGAGATGACAGTGTTCTGTGGGGCAAAACAAAGGCAGACAGAAGCACACTGGTAGAAAAACTTGGGAAACACCTGCTACAGCATTAATTCAACAATAATAAAGTATTACACCAGACAGAAGTGTTTACTCTATCCTTACATACAAAACAGTTCTCCAAACCCACACAAACCCTTTTAATCCAGTGGTACTGAGCTGTATATACTCAAAATCCATAAATTCCTGTACACACAGGTAGCTCCATTGAATTCAAGCACAGCTCATATGCATTCGTAAAGTCTGAAGTTCATTTTGTGTGTACATTGGTTAAATCATTACCTTATTTTCTATAACGGCTTCTGTACAGGCTTGAAGCATGCTTAAGTGATGAGCAAAAACTAGAAACTTCAGTTTGTCATTTTCAAGCATCATTTTGATGTAGTCCTTTACTGCTCCTGCCTGGGGTAAGAGAGTGTTTCCATCAGTTAGACAGACAAAACGTTCAAAAGCACAGTTTTCATCACAGAATCACAGAACTGTCTCACACTTCGAAAAGACCTCTAGTATCACCAGGTCCAAGACAGCCCCCCACCTCAAAAAAACCCTAAACCAAAACAACAGAAAAACCACCTCACCATCCCACTAGACCATGTCCTGAAGTGCCTCATCTACACGTTTTCTGAACACCTCCAGGGAGGGTGACTCCAGCACCTCCCTGGGCAGCCCATCAGAGCACCTGACTACACTTTCAGTAAAGAAATTCTTCCTAATATCTGATCTAAACCTCCCCTGGTGCAACTTCAAGGCCAGTTCCTCTAGTCCTGTCCTTATTTACTTGAGAGAAGAAGCCGCACCCACCTCACTACAACCTCCTTTCAGGTTATGTCAAAACACTGAAACTGAAACACCTCCTTTCAGGTGGTTGTAGAGAGCAATAAGGTCTCCCCTCAGCCTCCTCTTCTCCAAACTGAACAATCCCAATTCCCTCAGCCTCTCCTCATAGGCCTTGTTCTCCAGAGCATTCACCAGCTTGGCTGCCCTTCTCTGGGCCTGATCCAGCACCTCAATGTCTTTCTTGTGGTGAGGGGCCCAGGACTGAACCCAGCACTCTAGGTGTGGCCTCACCAGTGCTGAGTATAGAGGAACTATCACCTCCCTGGTCCTGCTGGCCACACACGGATAAAAGCAAGGATGCTATAGGCCTTCTTGGCCACCTGGGCACACTGCTGGCTCATACTCAGCTGGGTGTTGACCAGCACACCCAGGTCCTTTTCCACCAGGCAGCTTTCCAGGCAATCTTCCCCAGGCCTGTAGCACTGCCTGGGGTTCCCGTGACTGAAATGCAGACCTGGCATTTTAATGTCTTTCACCTTCTTGTAATACAAAAACATAGATTTCCATACTTTTTGTTGTTCATTTAAGACTTTATCAAACACTAACATTATTGTGTATAAAATTATTCAAGTTAGTTTTGTCTAAAAAAGAAATCACAACTTTATTTCTTCAAGAAACCCATCACATTCCTTCTGAGGAAAAAAACCTTGTCTATTCTCAAAAGACCACATAATTGCATGGCGCTTCTTCCAGATGAAGATGCAGATAAAACCCCTTTTAGTTACAACATTATCTGATGTTTTAAGCCATATTTAAAAGCAAAGCAAAACAGAACTGATTTTTGCCCAAACATATTTCAAAAGGACAAGGTATTGTTTAATCAGGACCCACATAAAGCCATATATATCAAAATGGAAAGAATAATTTTGATACTTTCATGATACTGTAATCATAACATATTGCTCTACTTAAAAATTCATGGAATTCCTGTGTCAAATATAATTTTCAGCTATCTTTTACAAAAACTATTAAAGTAATGATGACAGTTAATAATAAATTTTATCAGTGATCAGTGGTTAATGCAATATTCACCACAGCAGTCCTTAGATCTTCCCCCCCCCCTTCTCTTTTTTGTCTTTCAACTTCCTGTTTGAAAATGGATTACTAGAGGATTACTAGAATGGATTTACTAGAAATGTGGGGAAGAAAGAGTAACAGAACGACAGTGATATTTTTAAGATAAGGAGAAAAAATTCTGAAGGAGTTTGTCAGAACTCTTACTGCTCCAACAGCCTGAAGACCTTTTTTTTTTTTACTGTCCTTTTCTAAGAATAGGTTAGCATAATGAAGGCCAATAGCAGGGGGAAAAGTAGGCATGTAAAAGATTTTGGTTATTAATTTGTTTTTCCTTACATCTTAAGCTACCTTACTATAGGAGAAAATACACGACACAGGGTCCCATTTGCTAAAACAGAAAAAGACCATCTAGAGGGGATTGTTTTTCCATATTTATCCATGGGGAAAACCAGTACTGACCAACTGGAGTCTGCATAAGGGCTGCCTCAGCACCATCCGGGGTCAGCTGCAGCAGCTGCTGACACACAGGTACGTCCCTTAAGTACCCACCTTCAGTATATCCTGAAGTCTGTGAGATGTATTTAGTGCTGCTGGGAGACTATGTCTGCACAGCCTCAGCCAGCTTGGTGGATATCTAATCACTAACACTTTAAACACTTAGCTCAGGTCATTATAATGGGGTTCAACATATAGGGAAAAAAGAGAGTGTTTCTCTGCACCGTGATAATAATACAAACCAACCAACCTCATCTAGTATTCAGGCCAATAAAAGTAATTTTAAGTTAAAACCACACTGGCTATTTTAAATACATCAAGAAAAGCCTTCCACACTTACCTTGGCAATGGCTGTTTCTTTATACATACGTGTGATTAGATTCATGACTTGAGAAAAGTGGCTTTCACTGGCATCTGAATTCAGACTTCTCATTAATTTCTCCCACTCTGCAAAAGTGGCATTCAAATTCTAATTGGCAGAAGAGATCAGTAGTTAGACATGTAGTACAAAACACTTGTTACCTCAACATGTGTATTTCAGGCATGAAGCGTTTAGGGACTGACTACTTTTGAGAACTATCAAATTTGGCTAAAAGTAACTGCAGGATTCAAAATTTAAGGGAAAGGAAGACAAAGGAAGAAGATCATACTAAAACTGGAGCAAATTCTATCATTATCTGATGCTAAAAAAATGCTATATTCACGTTCTTCATGCTATATATTCACAAATTGTATCTACATATAATGTGCATGCATATATATAAATACATACATATTACTATTTACTGGCAAACGTGTTTTTAGAAGTGGAAAATTTACCTTAGCTGCAGCTTGTGGGAGGTCAAATGGAATACGTTGCCTAATTTTGGGAGGCAACTGAGTTAGAACATCATTCTTCAGTCTTCTAATCATTATTTCACTTAAAAGTTGATGTAGTTCTTCTAAATTTGAAGCTCCTCTACAGTCCCAGTGAGTTCTTTTACCAAAAAACCTGGAAATGAAAAGACACCAGGGATGGTAAAAACTAGCTCTTCCAAATTGAACAGAAACATTCAGTACACAATTTTTAAACACACTATTAGATATGAAGGCTGGATAACACTTGGTGTTGCCGTTTATGCCAGAGAGGAGATTGCGTTCTGTCTGATTCCTGCCAGCACTAAAGTAAAAGCTGTTTCAACTTCCCAGCAGATACTGCAGCCCTGTAGCTGCAACTACTACCATTAACACTTCTTTGTTTCTCCCCCTGAGAATTCCTTCCTAGTTAGTCAGAGACAGGATTTACATCTTAAGGTACCATCTTAAGCGTCATATTCTTCAATGAGCAAGGTTAAATAGAGGAAGTAGATTTAAGGTTAAAATAAAAAAAAGAGAATTTGTTAACTTGATCTTCCCCATTCTTTCTTTGTTTTGTTGTTTTTAAGGAAATGCTGCAGCAGGAACAGCAACTTTTCTGTCAACATTGCCAGGAGATGACAAAATAATGAGCATGACAGATTTTGCTGCCTTTGGAGAAAAGCCCAGGTAGCATTTTCCAAGGCCAGGAGAATATGTTGCAAGCATGTAAAGTTACTGATAAATTATTTAACTTTTAAAAAAACCCAACCCATCATTTAGAGATTTTTAAGCTTTACTGAACTTATCAACAGTGGTGGCTGCCTACAGTTATTTGGGAAAGGGGCTGAAGGACTCACTTCTACACTGGTGAAGTATTGCCAGAACACCCTCAGAATGCTATGTAGATGGAAGACAGCAACATACTTTGCTCACATTCCTTCTTCAGTCTGCTTATTTGTCTGTCCTTAGAAAGGTTTTGTCCTTTCAGCTTGAGTATTGGGGATATAAAAGAAATGGAAGGCAAAACCTCACAGAAATATTTTGAACCTCATTTTTATACACAGGTGTCTTTGAACACCTAAGTAAAAAACTCCCACATTTTCATAGAAAGTGCTGCATAAAATAATCCTATCAAGTTTATCACCACAGGATGCTTTGTTTCAGCCAAGTCATGAGGAAAAAAAAGTTATTTATTGAAAGCTTGCCAAACCCCAAACTTCTTTTTTATTACATTTATGGTATTCCAAAAATAAGATAATCATCTATGATTGAGTAGCTAACCATGCTGTACCTACACACACTTGTGGTGTGAAAATTACAGATGCATTCAGTCAAAACACCATGGAAAAAATAGCATCTCTCTGTCTGAAAATTAGACAGCACTCTTCCATGTTATTTGAAGTTAAATGCTGATAAAATGCCTATGATCGAGGGAGAAAAAACAGATATGTGAAAATGAAACCATGTAATTATTCCTGTAAAAATAAAATCTAAAGGCTAGCTAATTTAGCTGACAAAATCTCTTGTTTTGAATCTACGCAAAGCTGTAGATAAGGATTTTTTTATCTAAGAAATATTTTAATGGTTCTTCCCTTCTCATAACTTCTTTCATTCTAGATTGTAACATAGATTCAAGATGGGTAAAACTAAGCATTTTAAATCAGAGCTTCTTCTGTTCCCTCTATTTTAGAATATAACTAGAGAAACCAATCATTAAACTAAAAATGAAGGAAGCAAGTCAGAGGGAAGTGAATCCATGAATTCATGAAAGACGCGAGGGATAAAAATGGGTTAAAATTCATTATGCACATATGTGAAAAAATGTGTCATGAGCAACATTACCTAGCAAATTGGAGCCAAGGTGGTGGACAAGAACTTACAATGCCTGTATTCGATCCCCAAACAGAACTACAAACACACTACTCTGCTTTTGGGAGTTTTATGTTTTTACTTTTACCCAATCAATCTGTAAAATACAGAGACAGATACTGGACTTTTTTTTTTCCACCCAAGTATGGTTGGATAGGAAAAAGACTGGATCCCATAATAAAGAGATGTAAATTACTACATGATATGAGCATAAGACAGAGTCTGAAACTCCATCTCTAAAGGTAAAACCTATACACTTCATACTAACGACAGTAAAATTGTAAATCATTTTACTTAACAGAATCCCAGCACTTAAATTTTATTTCAAACTTTAATAGCTTCCAATTTTGTCCTCCAATAAAGTCTCCTATCAATTTAACCCTTTTCCCAGCTGTCTTTGATGGAGCAGATAGTATCTGACCCTGGTTTTCCAAGCAAGATGGTATGATACAGCAAGAGGTACTACTTACTGATTCTTTCACTTCATGACAAGAAAATCAAAGACACTGATAGGAAAATAAATGAGCAAGTACAGCAATACCTGACACGAGCATTGCAGTATTTTTTTGCATATTCACTCCAAGTTCCAAATCTTTTTGGAAACAGTGCCTCAATCTGCATGAAAAGCTGTATTAAAAAAAAACAGCAATAGTGAAAAATTGCCTGAAAAATCTAAGACTACTCAGAAGCAATTACTACATGATTAGCTGTTAAGTTTACATTCAATAGTTGCACAAAAAATACAAAGCTTGGCAAACATGCAAAGTATGCAGGTGTCTTGAGACAACAGTTGTGGGAAGCCCGCAAGGAATGGGGTACCCTGAACAACATAACACTGTGCTAATGTGTTGGAAAAGATATATAGTGACAAGAAAACAGAGGAAAAAAAAAGTTATTCCTAAAAATACAATTTTTGTCGTTTGCCAGGTACACAAGCTTCCGCAAAACTTCAGTGCAGGTATTCCATGAATAGTCTGTTTCTTAAAATATGTAAAAAACCTATGCATTCTTCAGTTTTACTTCAAAAAATAAAGTCAATACAGACCAAAAATTTCATGCCTTTCTTCCAAGTTGAGTAACAGGAGATAAATATCTGTTTAGACAATCTTAGCCAGAAAGAATCCTACTTTACAAGCTCTTTTACTACCAAAGCTTTCTGGATACAAAGGTCACTACTGGATCCAAGACATGCTGTTGAGGGGTAGCAGGGGTAGCACAGAGTAACACAGAAAGCTCTCTCCTAAATGCATTTCCCTGCTAGCCTTTGAAGCCTACTGTACTGTCATTCAAATTGCAGAAGTGCTATAATTATGTATATATGTAATAGTAGTTTCATATTACCTAATAACATACTAGTGAACTCACCCCAACAGAAAATTACTGCAGCCTAATTTTGTCCTTCACAGGCTTCTTTCAAGAAAGAAGTTAGAGAACTGAAAAGCAGTATTAAGAAAAGTCCAGTTTATTTGCCCAAGTGAAATGCTGCTATTTTGACATAGATTTAGGCCAAACAAGAAATGACCTGTAATTATTTCCTACAAATGTATATAACTATAAACAAATAATGCTTTTGATTTTCTATAGATATTCCATTTGAAGATTTCATGGAAAGATTCTGCTTAAGACACAAAACTTTTTAAAGAGACATAATGCTTTTTACACTCTGCCTTATAAGCCATGGCAAAACTTTGGTATCACTATAAAAATCTCAAATGGTTTTCCATTTGGTCATGAATTTTGACCCCATTACTGTCATCAGAGACAGTTTGTATGGAATTTCCTTTGAAGACCTTCAGCAATGTTGCTTGGTATCAATGCACTGTATAAAAGTATAAGACTTTCTAACTTCAGTTCTTCTTCCAGGGTTGGTTGCAATGTCTTTGGTACGTGTGCAGGAAGTTTCATAATTACCCAAACCCATAGATGTAAATATTTGGTTTAAAGTGTTAAGCAAACACTCTTAATACACCCAGACCTTTTTCATACAGTGGATATCTTTCTCAAGTTATAACCTCTCTGAACAAATTAAATTATTAAAGGGTCTTGTCATAAGTTCTATTTACACAACAAGAAGGTCTAAACTATTATTTATATAACCCTTACAAGTTCCCTGGATACAAATAATCTCTTGCATTCCATTTATCTCTATATTTGATAAATAAAGGCCTTTTTGTTGGGTTCAGTATAAAACCCAAGTGGGTTTTGGTTTCCTCTCTGCTCCTCCCTAGTTCTGTAAGTTGAAATTCCTTCAAAGAAAAATTCATTTCTCTGGACTGCAGCAAGTACAGGATAGGTTTTTTTTCCACTTACCCAGTACAACTGAATAGTAGGAATATTCAAAAGACCATCAATAAAGGACTTCCTATATCAGATGATGTAGAAGATATAGGTTTTGTCTAACCAGGACTCACCTACCCAGCAGAAACGAATAGTTCTCTACTTGGACTCTTTATTTTCTATTTCACACAGTCAGTCTGTTATGTGCAAAATTAATTTATAAGAAACACTGTCTCAAGTCACCTGTGCAGGACCTTGAAACAAGTTTGTGAAACATCAATATAATCAGCTCAAACTGAAAGACATTGGTTTTGTTTCTTCTACTTGTGCTTCCTAATACAGCTAGTGCACAGTTTGATGTCACAATGCATGTAATTGTATACATTCAAGAAAACTACAAAATTGTTCATTTATTACTGACACCATCCTTAAAAAATCCAACCCCAATGAAACCACAATATGTAACATACCTCTTCAGGTCTTCCTAGAGCAGGAGTTCCAGTAAGAAGAATAGCTCTAAGAGCTTTCTGTACAATTGGCAACAAAATCTTGCTGCGGGTGGCATTCCTGGATTTCATATAGTGCGATTCATCAACCACAACGACCTTAAAGTTCTGTCTGTACAAAGAGTCTACTAAAGTCTGTGCATCAGAAGTTAACAAGCCATACCCCAGAATCGTTACTTTGCTGGTTGATATTCTCCTAAAAGAGAAAATACACAAGTTTTCTTAGTAAATTTTCATTGTAGGAAAATTAATATAGCCAACGAATTATACCAAAGTAATTTTTTTGTAAGAAGGTATGCATGACACCCTTTAGACTGATTAATTAGTGGGTTGTCAGGCAAAGAATAACAGATTTTGATGTTTAAAACATTCTAGCATCTCAAACTTTAAATAACATACATTTCATAACTATATTCAGAAGACATACATTGCATTTAAAATTAATTTATTTGGTTGCATTGTTTCAACTTCTGCTCCTTTCCAGGAGTATTGCATGGGACAAATCAACTTTCTGGATAAAGAGTTACACACACAAGTTGGATCCTTATGAGCACACTATGTAAACAGCACCCAAACACCCAAAGTAACAATGTCTCTATGCAAGCCATCTACTGCTCTGTGTACAAAGAGTCACCTTAGCATCAGCCTAAGATGACTAACTGGACTGTCTGAGTATTTGGGTACTGTAAAAGTACAGTCTGAGATGAACCTCACCACCTGAAAAAACCACTCATAGCAGAGCTGTCTCTCCAGCCTTTTTGCTTGAATAGAATATGAAAGGGAGAAAAAAAAACCCAACAAAAATGTAAAAAGGAAGCAGGGAGTCAACAAGGCACAAGATGAAAAAATAGTATTTAGTTGGAAAATAATTTCTTACAATAAATTTAAAGACATATACAGGCACAAGGCACAAATTGATTTAAGAATCACTAGAGAACACTGTGGCCCTTCAGGAGCCTTTGAGCAGCCCAGGAACTCTTAAGGTTGTGAGAGAAACAAGCCACCAGAATGAGAGTTATAGCTGGTCTACCCATCTGTCAGACACTACCACTCTGCTGGCATGACTTCTATTCTCCAGAAGCAACAGATGAAAAAAAAAAAAACAACAAAAAAACCCCACTAGGCTGAAGTATTCTTGAGTATTTAAGAAAAAAAAAAAAAAAGTATGTGCATATTCATGCTTCTGGATTTGGAAGAAGAGTTAATGGTTAGAGCACTGGCACTGTGATCAATGCACTACATGCTCTAGCTGTTACTGTGTAGATAAATGTAGCAAACAGGAAAACAAGAATTTGGTTTTGGTGCTATCCCTTTGAAGGGTGGATTAAAAAAATTACAAATAAAATTATTTGCCCTTAGTGGAACCAATTTATTCAAGAAACCTCCACTTTCAAATTTAGTTAGAAAGTATAAAAATCTAAATCAATATCTAAGTGGTTTTTAACCTGTTTAAATTAAGAAGTTAAACACTATTGAAGCAGTAAATCTCACTGCTTAAGTTTTGAAGAAAAGCAAAGTATTGACCTGAGAGAAATCAAAGCTGAACATATGGAAGCAGAATTTAGAAAATGCTAAACTGAGTTTGGCAGCTGTATTTTTGCATTTGCATTTTCTTGCAAATGCATAAAACACTTTTTAATGCTAAAATATTAATTAGTTCAACAGCTACCTCACTTTTAGCTTGGAGGCCTCCTGGGTGTTAAAGCAGAAACCCAAGTTTTCCTCTTCCCTTATTGTTGAATAAAAGTAAGTGATAATGGGTAAGGTCTACTCCTTTTAAAAATCTTTAAAGATAAAATGAACAGAATTGTTTGCCATTTCCTTCTGCCATCATTTCCCTTATTCCACATTTCTCCTTTCTGCATTCAGCTCTATAAGCAGTAAGTTTGTGTGTATTTTAGATAAATAGCTTTAAAAAAAAAAAAAAAAAAAAAAAGGCTCATTGGACCCTTATTTTAGTTCCCATATTCCTAGGATAAATCTAAATATTGACTATCAGTAGTATCTAGTACCTATCCCTTGATTTAGCTTTTAAAATGCATTTTCAGTTGTATTTGTCTGGTTACCACAAGGAAGGTTCCAAGCTACTGTCTCATCCACATACCTTTGCATTCAAGCAATTTCTGATGCTCCCCAGACAACATGGAGATCAGTTTCCCTCTTCCAGAAGTTTTAGAACAACTTCTAGCATCTAGATGTTACCAATCAACCAAGGCATTTACAGTTAAGCAGGCTAAAAAATACCCTTGTAATTCAGTGTAATAGGAGAGTTATCCTAATAACACACAAGGCTTGTAGTCTCTCTGATGAATTAATGCTATTAAGTCTAAAGATAGAAAGCCTAGGTCACGATGACCTTTTGAGTTATTTAGAGAATACTTATTCTAACTTACAAATTTTCTCAGGGTGCTAAATAGAATTTTAACAGCTATTACTTCCTTATTTTGTAACGTATACCAGAATTTTTCCAAAACTACAAATTCAAAATGTTTTACAGAAGCTAATGAATACAAGCTAATTCATCAGAGTTGAGAAATATCCGTGTATGTTCAATTTCAGACACACTGAAGAAATGCAGACAAGGCCTTGCTACTTGGCAAAAACCAGAGCTCTCCATTGCAAAGGGGCTAAGAAACCACCATAATGTAGTAATACAGAACTAGGAGCAGTGGCTGATACACCAGGTGGTCACGCTGCCATCCAGAGAGACCTGGACAGGCTAGAGAAATGGGCTGACAGGAACTTCATGAAGTTGCACAGTCCTGCACCTGGGGAGGAACAACTTCATGACAACAGATGCTGGGAGCCACCCAGCTGGAAAACAGCTTAGCAGAAAAGGACCTGGGAGTCCTGGTGGACACCAAGCTGAACATGAGGCAGCATCGTGCCGTTGCAGCAAAGAAAGTGAATGGCATCCTGGGCTGCATTAGACAAAGTATTGCCAGCAGGCTGAGGGAGGTGATCCTTCCCCTTTACTCAGCACTGGTGAGGCAACACCTGGAGTGCAGTGTCCACTTCTGTGCTCCCCAGTATCAGAGACATGGATGTACTGGAAAGATTGCAGCAAAGGGCCACTAAGGTGATTAAGGGACTGAAGCACCTCTCTCACAAGTCTGACTGGGACTGTAGCCTAGTGATGGGAAGGCTCAGGGGGGTCTTATTAATGTATACAAATACCTGAAGAGAGGGTGCAAAGAGAATGGAGACGGTGTCTGTGCTGTCCAGTGATAGTTCCCTCTGAACAGTAGGAAACCTTTTCTTTTTTCACTATAGGGGTGACTAAACACTGGAATAGGCTACCCATGGAGACTGTCACATCTCCATCCTTGGAGATACTAAAACCCACCTGGACACAGTCCTGGGCAACCAGTTCTAGGTGGCCCTGCTCGTGCAGAGGGGGTAGAATGAGCCTTTCTATAGAAGAATAACAACTTTACTCACCCAGTATCAGTTTTGTTCTGAATGATACTAATATCATCTGGAGAGAGTTCTGGAATCCACTTCTCCATCTCATCAACCCAAGGGTATCTCAGAGATGAAGGCACAACAATTAAGAGAGGCCATTCATTTTTATAGTAATAGGAAATGGCAATTGCTTGAATGGTTTTGCCAAGCCCCATCTGGGAAAAGAAAAGAAAAAAATTAAAAGTAGAAGTCTTTGCTCAGAAAGCATATTCTATTCAGAAGAACCAAAAATATTTTGCAAAGACAGAACCAGATAAAGAAAAAAGCCAAAGAGCTACTTACATAGTATCTACTTCATTGTCAATTTGTTAGCACATCACCTTTTATGAATGTTTCTCTTTACATGGATTAATATATATGCTATATCTTGTTAGCTCATTAAAAGATAAAAGAAGCATTTCTATTCATTTCAGAAAATTTTCTGTACCAGGCCTTAGCAGGTAGACTATATAAGTCGAGCTCTTTAACTTGCTAAGCTACCAAAAACATTTTTAAAAGACTGTGCAAAGGAAAGAAAAATACAGAACGTCTTAACATAAACATGACAACGTGCCCTAGGTTGCATAAGCAACTGAAGAACAAAGCAAGATCTATATGAAGACCTCTGCTTTTGACCCAGTAGGTCAACAAAAAGAAACTACAGCTTTCATTCACCACAGCTAATAGTAGCTCTTTATTCTGTACCACAGAAGAGGAAGTCCACCTAGTGGAAAATTCAGATTTACAGACAAGGCGAAGGGTAAAGATACAATACATAGATATCTGTTTAACTTGAGGTAGGAATGCTCCCATCTGATGGCTTATAAATATAGATAGCAACAGACTAATGTAAGATCCAGAATTTAGGGGTTTCTTTAAAAAATTTAAATCCCCAAGATTTTATCAAAGAACACAGTTATTTTCTCTACTTGGTCACATGGCAAGAGATAATCCCAGACTCCTCTTAAGCACTAAAGCAAAAACTGGCCTTAAAACATTCTGTTCAAGTTTGTCACAGGGTCCAGTGGATATTTGAGTTTATTTGCTGCTACCTATCTACTCGCAGGACAGACATAAAAGAACAACTTATTTATATCCTCAGTACTGAGTTTAAATGGACTGGTGTAATGACATCTCCAGGAGATTTCCCAGGTATAGAAGAAAATATAATTAATATTTCTGCTATTACTAGAAAGAAAAATAATCAGAGAACTACTGTGATACTAGTCTTTCATTACAATTTTCCTGCAAGCCCCTCCATTTCACTAGTAGTGCTTGAGACAGCTGAAAACAAATCCAAGTAAATAAATGGGAAGAAAAAAAAAAAAAATTTAATTTTTAGTTTGTTGCTGCAGTTTTCTCCCTAACTCAGACTGCCCAGTCATATTTGCACTAGTCATAATCCAGGCAACTGAGCTGAAATGAGCAGGCAATAAAAAAAGCAACTCTCTTGGCAGCAGTGTGTCTGTAACTGATTCTAGATCTCATGAGTGTAGCTTGTAAGAATCTGAGAGACAAAAAAAAATGAAGAAAATATTGTTTTGGGTTTTGATTTAAGCACATCTGAGTCACGGAAATGGATGACATGGAAATCCTAAAATTTATTGAAAAATGTTGTCTGTCCCTTCTTCAAGAAAGAATGGCAACATATTTTTAGAAGCCTTCAAAAAGATACTATTACTTTTGTACTTTAATCCTTATATATTTACATAATCCAGGTGTATGTACAATTATACGGTCTCTCGTTTTCATACATAACCTCTTTTTGTATACAAGTTCACAATACTAATATTTTTTACCAACATTTTCTTCTTATTTTTAGAGATCAGTTAACAAGTGCAAGACACACACCAGTGCACACTAATTCCTCCAGTGCCAGACCTACTGTCATTATGAAATATACATTATTTACTGCAGAATAAATGTATCTTGCAGTGCTTTTTATTGCTAATATAATTATGCACAGTTTATTTTCTCATACAAGGAAGGCAATAAGAAATTTTGTTTTAATAAGCAAATAGCTACTGCTGATATGTTGATTTTTCCCAAGCTTCCTTTTCTCCTCCCTTGGATGTTTTACTGCTCTCAACAGTTCCCAGAAATTTCACATTCTATGTCAGGATAGTTTACCGCCAGCTGTAATGAGATTTTTATAGTATGAGGAGATGCTTTAATCCCAGTAGTACATCTCTCTCTGCTCCACAGTCTTGCAAGAAAACTCAAATGAGAATTGGGAGATTATATCAATCCTCAAACATTACCTCTTTTTCAGTAAGGTTTTACATTGACAACACATCAAGAATATTATAGTCTTACAACAAAAATGTTTTATCTGTGGAAAGAAATGCTGGAGTCAGCTTTCCCTAGTATGGAATGAAAAATAAATTTTCAAATGTATGGAAGTACTGGATTTTGCTATTACCACTTAATCAGTTAATTTAAGAAAATTAATCTTTGGAAGGCCTATCTGTTCAAAATCCAACTCTTCCATTACAGATAATTATTATGAGTTAATAATTTCAAGATTTAATAATACAGGAGATTTAACCTACCTAAAAACAACTACAGGTAATCTTCTAAGTTTTCTCAAAGATTCTTTTAAGCTTATTCCAGGTTCCCCCCCCACCCCCTTATATATTTTCAGAATATCTGATGAATGTCATAGGAATTAGGATTCTTTCATTATCAACCTTTCTGTTCACATCTCTCAAACAAAAGAAGTCATATCTGCATAAAGTACATTAGAACAAGAAACATGGTGTAGGAGGAACAGAAACATCACTTACCTCATCAGCAATCATACACCTAAATAAACAAAATAAAACAAAAAGAGAATGGGAAAAAGCAGGAATTAATAGTAAATATAATGGATAAACAAATTGTTTGCTATAAATTTAAGGTATGGATTTACTGAATCGACGAAAGGAAAAATGGTAGACTGCATTCTTACGGATATCAACTACAAAAAGTAGATTTGATAGGAACATGAAAGTATGTACGGCAACTATTCTAAAAGTATGTTCAATTTGTTAACATTATTGAAGAACGTGCATTGTATAAATGAATTGCTACTTTAGTGTTATATGAATTGTAATCTTAAGAGACATGCACAAGAAGTGCATCTGCAAATGGTTTTTTTTTTGTCTTTCAGAAACAGGGATGTTTTTGCTGTTTAATGATTATGGATTATTTATATATCAGACTGACTTTAAAAAGCTGCTTTCCAGAACTGCCACATTTGGTTTTGAAACAGAAACGGACACTTCTTCTCCCCCACCAATTGTACTAACTGAAGTATTAGAAAATGAACTTGATTTTCTTCCCATTTTGGAGTCAGTAAATGCTACTTCATGTAAAGATGACAACTCCATGTCCCCAGTCAAAACGAGTAAATTCTGCTCAGCATATTTACATGTTCTAAGCATTAAATAGCATCTTTGATGTGAAAATCTTACAGATATTTTAAGTTATTTATTTTATTTCAGTTATTTAGTACTAATGTTCTTAACTCAAGTGAAGTCTAGCAACATAAAGGTTTCTAATCCATGCAACCTTATTCATCAAATCTCAACTGTTTTACAAACTCAGCTCTCAGCTATTTCACAAATTTTTATCTCCATTACTTTACAAATGTTTTGAAGCTAGAGAAAAAGCACCAGCCACAAATCAAACAAAAATCCCCAAACGTAACCAACAATCCCATCTAATTCAAAAGCATTACCTAAAGAATTGCAAGAGCTTGTTCTACATCCAGTAATTAGCAGATAAAATACATATATGAAATTCAGACACACTAACAAAGTCAGAGGAAAGCACAAGTACCAGAAAACCTGGGATGATAAAAAAAAGAGGTGAGAAGACAACCTATTCTAAGTCTTGCAGCAAGGTGATGACTGAAGTTCCCTTTTCTCCTATAGCAACCCTGGACTGCATGAAGATACAGATTTACTAAGTATCTTCTGACCAGAACCAAACCCAGGAATTCCAAGGCAAGATCTGAAACAAACGCAGAGTGTGAATTTCTGCAACTTTGTAAGAATTGTTAGAGCTTAGTAACAATGCCTTCTTGGGCTGTAGTTAAATAACTGGCAATCAGATGAATGCTCCAGCTACTAAGTACTCTGGTAAGTTTTTCAAGCATTGTATGAGGTTTTTTTAAATTGTTATAAAAAGCAAATGGGAAGAGCAACTCCCAGAAGTCAGGATCGTTGTGCCACATAAAGGGCATCAAAGCACCGACTGAGAAACAGAGAGTGAGTGAAGTTGGCTGAACTGACAGCAGTAGACTGACAGCTCTATGTAGTCCATCACTTTGCTTCAGGATTTATAAATGTTTACTGACAGAAAAAAGTGCCAAGTCTCAGAAATGATGAAATACTTCAAGCTCTGGAAGGGAATATACTTCACAGGTCTCTCTACTTGTTTTCTTCCTGACTCAAGTATCATTCTGCCTTGTGCTTTTCACTTCTTATCCCCCTTAGTTTTCAGTCATGGATACAAACTAGTCTTGATGAATTGCTCTGGATGAAAGCTTCTTCATAGTCTGTCCCCAGCCGCTGTGTCTTCTATGGAAACAGAAACTTCTGCTCCTATGCCACATAACCAGATACGTATTTACTACACCGTGTAACTCAAATGCAATGTTCCTTCTATGAAAAAATGGAAGAGATCTGCCACGTCTCTATTGTCTGCAATAAAATTTAAAGCACTAACATAAAAATGTTCTCTGTTTTGATTTTAAAAAAAACTTTAAGTAATACAGGACTAGGGTTTTTGGGGTTTTTTTTTTTTTTTTTTGCTTCTTTTTTTTTTTGTAACTCTGAAGTTAGCGTTGCTACCCACAATCACAACAGAAGTCTTCTTTTCTACACAAAACCCAGCCACTTTACACTAAGGACTAATGCCTGTAGTAGCACCATCAACTTACAGCTCTCATTATGTCCAATAATATGCATCTTGGGTCCAAAATGGACGATTCTGTGGCCAAAACAGAAATCTCAGCAGAAAACATACACTGGCACTTCTCAGACATGCCATACAAGATAAGTGTTTGATACTCTGAAATACAGCATGCTGCTGGTTGCTCGCTCCATCTTCCAGTGTAAATTTCAACATCTACCAATTTCATCAGTTTCTTTCAACTAACATAAAAAAAAAGATTAAAAAAAATCTATCTTCTATAACTTCATTTTTTTAAGTAACAAATTATCTACCTGCAATCATTTTGTAACCACACTCCTTTTACAAGTTGTTAGGGGTGGAGCAATGAAAACAAGGGAAGAAACCAGAACTGAATGAACCCCAGAAGTCTGCATAAACTTACAAAGCAAAAACGGTAGGAAGAAAATTATTTTTAGTGGGGATCATGATTAATGTCTGTGATTTGCAGCTGGGCAGAGACATTTATTTGCAGACAAATACACAATTCTAATTTTAAAATAATGTCAGGTTTTGTTCACTTCAAAGACTGGTATTTTAACGTTTTTTAATACTCCTTGTTAATCGCTTGAACAGAAGTTGACAAAACAAGTCTTTCTTTCTGCAGATTCTTTCAGTGGCCAACTGCTTTCAGTATATTAATCATTTTAAAAAAATTCAATGATTTGAAGCCTGAAATCAATCGGGATGCGCAACCACCTAGTGTTGCAGCGCTTCTTCAACTCCTTACACAAATGCAGAAGATGAGTAAGCCTATAGAAATTAGAATAAAAATTAGCTACAGAACAGAGGCATCTCAAGAATAAACTAAAGACCTTCTTCAACAAAACAGTATATTTAATATAAGGATATCAGAGCAAATGTACAAATACAGCAATAACCAAGAGTATATTGCATCTAAGTAGCATCTGGTAGTAAGAAAATGTGGTAAAGAGGACAGGAATACAAATGTTCCTTGCCAATGTGTGCTGACAAATACACTATTTCTCAGCATATCAACTTATATTTTAGTAGAATTGCATAAATAATGAAATGTTAATGACGCCAATTCAGAGACATGGAGATCAAACTGAGAATACGCAATATCCTATTGCACAGCTCTTTGGCATATGTGAACTACTGGGACCCTTGTTCTGTTTTTCAGGATAACAAGCTAAATTGAAGAAATTCAGATTCATTTACAAATTGCTCTGACAGTGAGAAGCTGAATAGCAATTAAAGAAAAATAGCCTTAAAAATGCCAGCCACAGGAAAAGATGTTGCTTCCATAAAATGAGATTTTTTTTTCATTAGAGTGAACTACAGCCACTTAAACTTTGATGACTTGAATTTCTGCCAAAGTTGTTCTGTTTTTCTTTTTGCACCCATTTTCAGACTGTGCTCATAGAATCTTTGCTGCTATAGAGTATCTTCTGTTTTCATGTCTATTAACTTCCACTTCATATATCTGAAGTGAAACTTCTTAGGTAGCAATGACAAAATTGATGGCTTTTAAATATTTATAGTTACATTTACCAACAACAAAATGAATGGGATTACAAAGTAACTGCCATCATTTTATACATAACAGCTGTTAAAAGGTAACCATGGTAAAGTGATCAACGCAGTTTTATCTTCCTTTTTGCTGTTTCTGCAGCACCAACACAAATAGGGATTCCACAGGAACACCTATATGCTTTAAAGTTATGTATCTATAGTAAAATTTTTGCTATTTAAGTATTCATTCTCTTCTCCCACCTAATCCTATACTTGTAATCCATGGGGTTTTTGCCACTTAAACATTTGACTCATCACATATTGATATGAATCAGGTGCAAAGAATTGGTGTTAGAGTATCTAAATGTGTTATCTTCTCTGTTCTGATACAGATAGCAACATGAATCACGGCTTTGATCCACACTGTTCATACACAAATTCCTGAAGGGCTAGTTTTAAAATTAATGATTTATGCCAATTCATTAGCATTATTGACACTTCCACTTGATATGTGTTTGGACATGACACAGGAGTTTATGATACACATAGAAGTGAATAAAACTAAAGCAAGTGGAAATTGAGAAATATTGAAATTATTTTATGATTTAATGCATTTTAGAGCATTCATCCTTTGTAGCTTTCACAGCTTTAGAGTAAGAACCTAAACGATGCCTGCTTAGTGTAGTTACAAAATAAGAGAAACAAAAGTTTTTTCATTAGATTCTAGGGCAATGAAAAATAGCTTATATTACTGAAAGTGAAACCATCAAGTGTTTCCTGTAATCACAACAATTAGATTTGAATTGTAAAGAACTTCTCCATCATTATAGCCCAGGTCACACAGAACTAAGAAGATACCTAATAGTTGCATTAAGCTGTTAAAAAGCAATACTTTGCATTGTGCTTTACATAACCTTAAAAATCTGCAACCTCTATTTAAAAGAAACTTCAGTATGTTCTGTATTATTGCAGTCAGACAAGCTGCCAACATGTGCATAAAGGTTCCACGCTGTCAAAGCAGAAGAAACAGATCTTCAGCTACACTGAAGGGACAAATACGTATTTTTGTTTCACGTATTTTGACTGCAAGAAGACAGACTTCTTGTTCTCTGAAGTTCAATTAGTCATTTCCTCTCAACTGGTAGTTACCCAATCTGAGCTTCATCATTCATATCCCATCTGTTCATATGACACCTTAATAATAGCTCTATCCAAGAATATAAATCAGAGCTATGATACACATTTTCATATCCTGTTTTAAGCTCAGCCCACATGGTCAAAAGTTTCAGAAAAGCAGGGGAAAAAAAATCATTTTAGATGTCTCAGTTACACTTAACTCTCAGCAGCAAAGTCCAAATGTGCAAAAAGCATCACAGTCAATGGCAAATTCTTTCAGATTCTTTCCCATTTAATTTTTAAATGTTTCCCTTCTTCACAGTGAATCCCGTGGGTAGCATTTGAGTCTCTGTCCATTTATCAAGGAAAACTGCTATTTTTTTCCTAACAGAAGGCATCAGAAAGTCATCAGGATGCATTGTACGTGCTGCTACCATCTTCCTACTACACATAACCCTTGTGCAGTTGCAGGGTTAGCAGTGGGCTTTGGACACAGTAGTATCTTTTACAAATAGAAGGAAACCATATAGTCTGGTCTCCATTAGGATTTAACAACCGTTTCATTTTGAGATGTATTAGCTTTAAAATAAAACTATATTTTCCATTAAAATGTAATCACAAAGAGCAGAAGAGGAAGCTTTGTGTGAGAACATAGCCTGGTAAGTTAACATGCACGCAGAGAAGGGAGCAAGAAGACTACTGTGTTGGTTCACCTCAGGTACACTACAGGTCCAAAACCTTGTTGTTGATCCCTATACCAAAGGGAACAAATGCAAGCACCTGAAGTTACATACAGAACACATCACTATGTTTGAAGCTTTCTTCTAAAAGTAAAGAATCACATAATTTAAGGGACCACACAAAACTGGAGGAGTCAGAACCCCAGAATCAGATATTCCCAAGTTAGCATGCATTACAGAATAGTCTTGCAAAGGTATCAAGCACCAAGCAAAGGTGAACATGCAGACTGTTACTACAGCAAACCTTGGAGTAGTTAACTAAAAACAGGTGAAGTAACTAGGAAAGAAACACCAAGCCTAGACCTGTGAAAGCTTTGCTCGGGAAAGTTCTGCCTCTGGAAGGGTAGAAAGCATAATTTTTTAAACCTCAAAGAGCACAGAAAGAGTTCCTGGTTGTTGATGTCGATTGGAACCAACTTTACAAAGCAGAAGGAGAAGCAGATCTTTAAAATTTTATGCAAATGAGTTGACTGGAGAAGCAGAAGGAAACTGAGGCTAAGTATATGTGGCATATGTCATACAGTCACACAAACATAGTCTGTATCAGAAAAAAAAGTTAATACTAAAGCAGTTACATAAAATGAGTTTCAGGAAAGGAAAAGATGTTTTAAATTACAATCTTTTCTATGTCTGTGTGTCTGGGTTACATTCAGGTCACCCCTTTTGAAACGTTAGCAATACTAACCAAGAGAACAATACAGTTAAGTTTCTTAGATTAATTATGGCTAATTCAGCAAGGCATCTTTGCAAGGACAAAGAATCTCATTTTGAACTTTGCTCTTGCAAGAACACCAATTAACAACACGCTGGCGTGTATTCAAGGTCTATGTAACCAAAAATCATACTAAGTCATTCAGTCAGTGCTACAGTTTCTTGTAACTACAGAAATATTTTGCAGTAATGTCCTCTCTAAACTAAACAGTTCTGCTTCCTTACGTGGAGGATCAAAAGCTAAAGGGGTATAGCAATCCAATACACCTATTACTTGCTTGGGGGGATAATTTAATTTCTTGATTAATTTTCAACAGCTATTTATCCAGGAAAAAAATTTAAAAGGATAGAACCACAGGTAACATTTTCAGAACTCCTTCACTTTTAAATGCATTTCCCAAGACGAACAGTTGCATTTAAATTCTTAAAGCACTGAAAAATTTTGTTACTACTGAAACAAATTAAAGCTGTTTTTGTTAATGCAGTCTTTGGAACATGTTGTACAGAGGAAGCTCGCATCTTTCTTTCACTTAGTGTGGGTGTCCTGATATTCTTGGGATTCTCACCTACTCATGTGAGTCAGTTTTATATAATGCTACAACATATAATTTACCTCCTACTCACAAGCCAACACTTTAGCACTTAACCAAGGGTTATTTAAGGAATCTGAACTTAGTACATTTTTATACGAAACTGCGCAAGCAACCATTACGTTTGTGTGTCAGTAATCACAGCACGCAGTCCTAAAACTAGAACAAAGGCAGCTTACTTCCTTGCAAAAATAATCAAGGTTGTTTCACCAAAAATAGAGCCCCAGAAGATTTAAGTTAGATTATACCCTTGCTCTTGAGCTACACTAGGTATTTTTTAAAAAAACCCCAAACTAAGTAATAAAAAAGCAAGCCTCAATCTAACATAAGATGCACTAAATTACCGCATACGCAGCGTTAATGATTCTCTAAAGGAGCGTAGAGGAGAATTGTTGTGCTGTCTCCTGCTTTTCTCCACATTCCTCAACATGTAACTGAAAAAAAAAATATCTGAAATGCTTTATGAAAGCTATGAAAGCACATTGGCCAACATATTCTAGGATTTCAGCTTCAAGGATGATGTGTGGAGTAACACCTATCAAAGTAGGCAAGTTCAGGGTTAATCGCAGACGCTTCAATAGGTTTTGAGAAAATATTAATTGAACTGTGAACTGATAAAAATTCTAGTCAAGAACACAGCTAATGGTGATAGTGAAAACTCTTTACCTGTTCTGTCACTGGCTTCAGAGAAGAGAAAAAATGGTTCACTAGCTGACTCAATGCAAGAAAAATAGACTTCTGCTAACTGGAACAGTTAGAATAACAAACTTTCAGCTGCCGACAATCTAGGCTACAAACCTTAATTTCAGTATTAATTGGCATGACTGAAATACCTGGGATCAACAGTAGCTCTTTCTTATTATGTAGTCTATGACTCTCACTGAAATGTAGGTACTTATCATTACTTTTACAATAAACTCTGCTTTCTTAAGTGACCCCCTGTACTGCAAGAGCTGCAAAACTACTCTCTTCATGTCTTCCTCCTTTAAAGTTAGCTGAATGAGGCAATAAGGAGAATTACCTAGAAAAATATCTCATCACTAGTCTCTCAATTTTTAATATTTTAATATTTCCCACATTCAATGTCTTTTCTCACCAGCACCCCAAGCTCTCAAAACCTGTGTTTAGTTTTCTCCTACACTTGGTTCCTTTTGCATACCAACACCTCAAAATACTTCTGCAACTTCCAAGTGTTTCAAAACCAACCATCCAACTGTTGACAGCGTATCCCACTTCTTTTGTGACATATCTCTGAACTAAGCAATTCTGCTGATCTTTTCTACGTTGATTTATCTCCTCTAACTTGTCTCCCATTAAACAGAATATAAATACATCATAAAGCATGTGGGTTTAAGTTGTTTACCGAGCTACCTTTGGTATTGTTTTTCTGCTCATGTTCTTCCTCTCCTTCCACCTTCCATTAAGGCAATCGGAGCTTGACTCATACTTTTTAAATACCTTACTTTTTCTCAAATTAAAGCAGCTTGTCTCACACACTTCAGCCTGATCACTTTCATTCTGCCCTCCTCCTGATGCTTGTAATTAAACACATCAGTTTTTCACTGTGGATTCTCCTGCTGCAAACTCAGTGCACACAGCTAACACTAAACTAATTTCCCCTCTCTCCATCACTGCTGACAACCTATTACCTACACTTGCAGTCTTTATGTCACTTAGTTCTACTCTTCCATTCTAACAAATTGTGCCCTGCATTTCTAAAAATCTCTATTTTCTTCTCTATTCCTGCACCTAAAAGTCCACATTTAAGCCAAGGTAATTTCTTAGATTACTACCACTGGGTTTTTTTCTGTTCTTAAATCTTTTTTTATTAGCTTCTCACAATTCCTCTCCTTAATGATATTCTACATTCACTTACTGACAATGCATTTTTTGTTCCATTTGAATTGCTTCCCAGTTCCACCAGCACCACTTCCAAACAAGCCTCCCTAGACAGGAAAGCTCTGCAGAATTTGGCTCAATCTCCCATTCATACTTCCTGCATCTGAACCTCATTCTGTGATCTAGTATATTCATTTAATCATCTCTCTCTCTCTCCTTTGGCACTTCTCAGATGTGAAATTTACTGTGAAACATTACAATCTAACATCCTTAAAAAAGGAAACCTTTCTTTAAAAATACAGTACTCAAAGAGCTACTCCATATTTAATTGCTGAAATGTATTAAATGAATTGTTTGATCCTCTATATATACATTAAATAGCCATTCCATGCTTTTTCCCTAAGGATTACTTTTCAGCTTTGTTTTCTAAGACTGGAAACAAATTCTCATCTAGTATCATGCAGAGTTTAAGGACTCAGATTTATCACAAAATTATAATCATTTCATACATCTAAAATGAGTTGCTGAATATGTTGGAATAAAAGCAGATTTCTTTCTTACTCCAAGACTTACACCTTGTTTCAAAGTCCTTTCAGACTAACCACAGTCTACTGAGACTGCACAGAGATCACATTAAAAAGTTACAATTATTTTTATTCCCAGTTGTCCCTGAGCTGAAGATCTACAAATGATAAAGACACTTGTTGATGGCACTTGATGCTGCAAGTCACCCAGTACATGTTAAAAGAAAAATGAGACATCCATAGAAATATTCCTAAATATGACTCAAAATAATTTAAAAAAAAGAATTGTGTCTTACAATAACAGTGATACTACAAAATCTGGAGTCATCACTGGGTATTCTGTTTGGAATTTACACCAGTTCTACAACCTTACCTGAAACATATAAGAATAGTCATTGTTATCAATATGATAGTCATTATTATGTGCTTACAAGGAAACAGAATGCTCACTAAGATTTCCAGTAACTTACTCAGAACAATATGAATAAAACTTGAAGAAAAATTATCATTTAAATGTTCTCTATAAATACAGGTAATTATCAGTATAAATACTCAGTATATAATCTTATCATCTTATCAGTATAAATATTGATAATTATCATATAGCTGCATTTCCATAAAATATGAACTCTCCACGACAACCCTTTCTGTTACATTCACTGCATAAATGAAGTTGTATGTTACTTGCTTAAGGTAAACTAAAATGTTAAGTGAAATAACAGACTGTAGTGTTGAGGTCTTGTAACAGACATGAAAGCAGTAAAGCAAAATTGAGCAGAAAACAATGATGCCACACCTCCCAGATGACAAATACTGACAAATAATACTGGGGGACAATCCAACAGTAGTCTGTAAAATATATTTGATAAGTGTTCCTTTAAACAATGTAGCTGATTCTGAAAAAAAATGAATTGTTTCAGGCAATGGTAAAAAGCAGTTGGTCTTGCGTTTAAGCACAACCTAAGATTTGCAACAACCTATGATATAAAACCAACATAAAACCCAGACCCAAACACAGTAAAGATGACAAAATGTAAGAGTGAAAGGGAAAAAATAGTTAAAAGTGTAAGAGAAAAGGACCTACTGCTTCAGCAGGAACTAAAATATGCCTGGAAGCAATCAGAGTCTGAACATACTTTTTCTTACATCAGCTTCCAAAAGTTAGAAATATTCTTCCCCTAGACACTCAACTCTAATGGAAATTATACCTCTCATACTACTCAAGGGCTAATACAGAAGAATTCACATGATTCAGGCTATCTAGAGTCTAGACAAAGAAAGCTTAACCTCTTCCTCAAGGTCTTTAAAAAAAAAAAAAAAAATCTATCTTATTAAAAGACTCATTTCTACCTCTTCCCACCCCTGCCAAGTGCATTGGATATGCAGACTACAGGGTGGGGGTTTTTGTGTTCAGGCAGGCAGACTGAGATACAACAAAGCAGATTCAGAACAAGCATTTCTGAGAACTTGAGAATTTTGAATTTCAAGGTGGAAAAAAAAAAATCTACTGTGATGAACAGATATCTAGACTCAATTTCTGTGTGTTCTCACCACTCCTTCCTACTGTCATCCTGGAAAGTTAAAGAAATTTGTGTAGAAATTTGCCCAAGAATTTAAATACTACTTACATCAGAAATTCCTGGCCCTGCAAGGGGCTATGCTATGTGTCGGAATTCTAAACATTTCTATTTGTGTCCTGCCCAAAAGCTGTAATTTCTCTGATTCAACTACTAAAACCTCAGCAGACTGTATACACTGTACCTTTCCAGTGAGGAACTGGAGCTAGAACCTTTTAACTGTGTCCTTAAGCTTTGAGGAAATTTTGATTTGAGCCTCTGTTTTTCTAATCTACCTAGAGGGTGGGAGGGGGAATTAATTTCTGCGATGACTCCAATAGACTCTTTGAACTAAAAATCAGGTTTAATTAACGAGGAATGACAAGATTCTCCTGTGTAACTTGCTAGAGATCAGAGACAGTCACCAGTAAAAAATGTACTATTCTCAAGAGCAGGCAACTGACTCATAACAGGGGACACTTGCACTCCATTCTCTAATGAGCTCACTATCATACGGTTCTCTGTAGCCTACTACCCAAAACATTAAACACTATATAACTTTTTCTTACTCTAGGCAAATGACTGCCTAACAAAAGAAATAGCCTTTCATTAAAACTGATAGCTGTCAATGCCAGACAGGAACTCTGCACGTCATGTTACTGCCATCCATTGGCATTTACCTCTTGTTTACTATGTCTGTACTCAGTAAAAAACATTAAGCCAGCATGTATAAGAAACTAAAAATCACATGCTCCAGAACATGTAATTTATTATATTACCCTAAAATTTTAAAAGGTGCCATTAAAAAACAAAAAATTATCTATAAACCAACACTGCAGTAAAATACAGATCCTGGTAAATGTATAAATAAGCTTTTAAATATATAGATTCCACCCCCCTCCCTCAAAAAAAAAGAGAAGCTAACTAATGTGCTTGAATCTTACATAAGAGAGAAGAAAACACAGCAGGAAACTGGACTACCCCAGTAAAACTGTTTGAGTATACAGTTATAATGGAAGAGCTCATTTCATGAGTGGGAAATATCTCCATGTCCCCTTTTGCATCCACAGGCAAGACAGCTTAAACAAATTGTTCTGCCAACATTTCTAGAAAAAAAAGAAAAAAAGACATGTGTGTCTGAAGGCTTCTTCTTCAGATACTGTCAACAAGGCAAGCAATGCTAAATAATGACGTCTGCAAATCACATGCTGATAGTTTTTATCACAAAACTTGATAAAGCATTTAGTAATCTGGTTTGTACATGATACCCAGTAGCAAGAGAGATAACTTCCAAACAGTACCACTCTCTTTTATAGTATATATTCAGGTGAGCAAATTGTTCATAATACAAGACAGATGTCACGGGCTTCTACAAAGAGAGGATTGAAAGCAAGAATACCTGGTAGGAAGAAATTGTGAGTTTCCAAGTACTACGTTAGCAAATAGCAACAGTACAAATCATTAACATCCAAAGAGGGCTGTAGGTTCAAATGAGACTGAATACAATCCTTATCTGCACAGTCAAGTCCTTTGCCCATCTATCTCCACGTCTTTGATATTTTGCCCAAACTTCTAACACTTTTTCCAAAGTTTTATGCTTTGACACTTCCACCTCTTCTTCACTAACACGTGACCGTTAGCTGGTGACTTCTCAGTACTGTTTGGGCCTTCATTCTGAAGTCACCCTCCTCCTGCATATTTCATAGACTTTGCATGGAAGAATAAAATAGGCCTGAAAATTACACTGTTGCTCAGAAGAATTAAACCAAATAAGCAAGATGACATCTTTACTTAAAAGTTTTCAGTGTATGCCTCTTCACTTGCAATTAGGATACCCCGAGCTCTTAGGAAATGGGTAATTGTCCATATCTGACTAAAATATGACTAATCAACAAAGCAAATAGAGAGAACTGCTCGCCTCCACCTTCCAACTGCATACACAAAACTGACCCTAACAACCCTAAATATTTCCTAAGCCCATTGCTAAGAGTTATGTTCCTGGAAGGGACAAGTTTATTGCTTTCTATTTAAAGACAGTTTAAAGCCCATGTAATATAAATAAATATATATTAATGCTGGGTACAAAACTAATTTACACTTTTCCCCAAAGAAAAGCATGAAAATAAAATAGTTTTCAAGGACAGAATTTGTGTGGACCCATCCTTTCTGCACATTCATGTTTGAGGTTATAAATAAAGACCAAACATTGTTTCCATCCATACGTACCTATTCCTAAATGCACTTCTGAAGGATAATCTCTATTAAGGAATAAGCAGCCATGATGTTATTTGCCTTTAAGGCATGTCTGTGAGCTAAAAGTTATTTTAGCATATGTTGAACTATACACTGTCTTGTTGGCTCTAGAATTATTATTTCCTAGAAGGGTATTTGGCAGTCTCTGTTAGTCTAGATGATGTCTTTGGAGCACCTACTGAAAAAGCCTTTGATTCATTTATTATTGAATCAAAAGCAAAAATCACAACAGCATATTTATTTAATGCTCTGGGAAAAGACAAAGGAATTAATAGCTTTCTCCCAGCCACTTCCATGCAAGAAATAAAAGTTTGTTCTAATAATAAGTCCCTTTTCACACTGGGTGCTTGTCTAACCTAAGAGAATATTAACTGAATCCCTTCAGCCAACAATAAAGCACCTTCTCTACACCAGTTTCCCTCCACTACAGCAAAGCATCGATTAGACTGCAAAGGGAGTGCATAGCCTGAGGGAAAGGAGAAAGAAGAGCTGACATGCACATACTGCTTAATCCAAGTCCTGTGTTTATATATTTATAAAACTAGAAAATATACTTTTATGGAAAAGTACCAGATCCAGCTCAAATATACCACTGGGAATACTGAAAGAAGGCTTAAATCATTATTGAGTTACACGAAAGGGAAAGACTTGAGTGAGCCAAGGGCTGACAAACTAATAAGAAAAAACAGCTACAAGCAGCAGAGGTTCTTGTTCTCTGTTTTGGGACAGAAAGAAAATTAGATCTGCCTGAGCAAGGGACAGATTAAAAAAATATTCCTCAGAAAAGTTTGACTTAATTTTATATTTTACTTTATACAGAGTCTGGCTGAGAGCGTGAACACAATTCCTCAGTTTGACCCAGCTAACACATAATTTGTTATGCCAAGGAATGAGATTTCTTACAATGATGAAAATACTTTCACATGCATTCAACAGTACAACCACCACTGCCATATTATTCAACAGTCTTTTGTCAGTGAAAAGTTTCAAGAAAAGAAAATAACATAAAGCCCATAACCCTAATGATATAATTCCCTCCTTGACAGAGTCATTAGCCAAGGTATTCCGAACCTGTTTAGATACTTAGTGCAGGCAATTGTTACTTCTCAAGCAAAAGGAAGAAATATCCGATTAAAATTAATCTAGTCATACAGTTAAGTAGCTTCCTGAGGAACCTCTATATTATAATAGGCTGCAAAAGATTATGCTACTTGCAAATACACCCACTAGCCTACACTAATTAACATTAGAAACTATACACATTTAATGTCTTCTGTTACTTCACTATTTGTATATACAAATGCACCTCAGTTGCATACTGTGTAAACCTCACTTCCCCTCATTACAGTCAGACCAACTGAGATATGATAGCCAAGGGCTTTGGATTTATTAAATTCAACTCTAATGTAGACTTTGCTGTCTATTCTATCAGAGTCCTAGTGATCCATTAAACCATGTGCATTCATTTTCACAGGCACTCTCTGCAGTAGGAAAGTGCTTAATATGACCAGTGGTTGCATAGGAGTTAATGCCAATACAGCATAAAGCTTTCTAAGTCTCAAGCTTGTGCATTAACAGCCAGGCTCATCTTTCTTCTCTGCTATCTAGTCTGGAAGCACAGAATAGATGGCTTGCTTCATTCCCTGAAGACAGCAATGTTGTTATTGCCAAAGGGTTTTGGCCAAATGTAAAAATTAAAGCTAAAAACTTCAGAGGAAATGTTAATTGATCAAAAGTTCCACATAACTGCAAGAACCGATGATGAACATCTCCTTTCCAGTTCTGCACCTTAGGAGAAAGGAAAGCGCATTTCTTTCGTACCACAAAAAAAAAAATCATCAACATTATCAAGCAACACCCTTAGACCCTAAGGTCTAACCTTCTTGTCCTGAGAAAGATGGTGAAATGATCAGAAGCTAACTTTACCTTTCTTTAAAACCTAAGCTAAAATAATGTCATTTGTGCCAGACCTCTAAAACATCACTACTTTCCAAGAGACCAACATACAGCAGTTTCATGGCTTTAGGTTGCAATTGCCTAAATTCTCTAAACCCATTAACGTGGAAATAGCATTTCCCTTCCCTCTTTTTTGCCCCTGTAACTCAATAACAGGCTCTTACTCAGCAAAATATTTCCAGCCTCTGCTGCATAAACTATTTTTCTAATTTATCAGGTACTTAATTGTGGAATGCCTGCTCTGTCAGTTGCTGCACTTGCTAACAGAGCACTCTGCAAGGCTTGTTCTGCTCTGCTGGTGCAGCTCAGTGAGCTCCAGAACACTCTGATTACATGCCAGAATTGTACCAAGTTTAAAATAGAATATCACACAGATGCACCAAGATCTGTTAGTCATTCTCTTAACAGCTCTACCACACCATTAAGAACGAAAGAAACAAATGTGAATTAACTTATTTTAAGAATTCTCTATTAACATGACAAAAAGGATGGTTTTATTGGTGCCAATCTCCTCTTGCATGAGAAGATCCTTGATACTACAGTCCTCTCTCTTATAATGTGTTAGATCTTTCTTCATCCTCTTGGGGAAAAACCAAAAGAACTCCTCATTATAAACCATGTTATCTTATAGTTTATGAAAGATTTCTGTAATATAACTCACTTAAGAGCTGCTGGAATTGCATAGCCTTTGTAAAAATCAATTTACAGTTACTTAAAATAATCATGTTTATTGTATGATACAATGAGGACTTTACCTGCCACTTCTCTTTAGTGCAAATATGATGCCCTTCTCCTGAAAAGGAAGCAGTTTCTTTCTCAGTCTTTCAGGTAGAAAGGACAGCATAGCATCGACATTTTCTGAACAAGAAGCTTCAAGTGTAGGTGTCTGCTGGAACGTACTAGCCATGTTGAACCTAAGGGAAACAAAATGAAAAAAAAGATGCTTTACTTAGAAGACAGGTCTGCAGATAAAGCTTCATGGAACACTACATCTTGAAATATTTGGTATCTACACAATTTTTCTCAAGTCTTGAGAATTCTCCCTAGAAAGCATAAAATAATGCAAATGATAGAGGAAGAACCCACCATCTCAGTATCAATAAAATATTCTAACTATTCCAGTATGAAGAGGTCAGCATGTGTAACTTCCTCAATGCTATGAAATAGTTATTTAAGAAAGTTCCCTATTCATGGATGAAAGTTATTGGCCATTCAAATAAAGCTTACTTAGATACACTGAAATATAACCCTTTTAGTAAACATTGTTCAGAAAAGGTACAGGAAAAAAAGGTTATTTAATCCTCTGATGATGGAACTAACAGTCCTCTAAAATTTTTAATCCTAACAATCAAATCAGGACAAAAGGGCAAAAGATGCCCAGTTTGGGGGAAGAAAAAAAGAAAGAAAAAAAAAAAACAACCAAAAATAGAGTAAAGAAATTTATATCCCTCACAAAGAAACAATCTTAAACCATGGAATTAATCAATGAAAATTATCATACCGTGCTTCAGACTAAAAATGGGGATTCTTTATTTTTGTCCAAAAAGACAGGGTCAGAGAAGTTCTCTTATAACTTCAATAGACTTTAAATACACAAATAAATGGTTAAAAAGCTCATTAGCAGCATGCTAACTAAATATGAGGAAAGCAACAAGCCTTTACATCAAAGCATGACCTAATTATTTTGGATTTGTGACCTGTGTGAAGAGCAGGATTACCTTAATGATCGTATGAACAAAGAATATCAGCCAAGATATGGTTCCTGTATTGTTAACAGTAGCTGTTGTAGCACCAGGTTTGACAGCAAAATTCTGAACACGTTATGCTCATATTTTTTGATACTGATGTATTTCTGAAACAACTTGGAAGAAGTCAGAGTCTGGTTCTCATGGATATGGCCCTGGTAGATTAGATAATGGTTGAACTTGATGATCTTAAAGGTCTTTTACGACCGTAGCGATTCTGTGAGATACGACTTGGTGGGATGAATCATTATATTCCCTACAAGAAAAGTACTGAGCTAAACAGTCACTCACTTCAAGTATGTGCAGACCTAAGTAACCTGTTTGTTTACACTGACTGGTTACACAGTAAGACAGACCTGTGGACACTGCAGATGGCTAAATTAATCAATGTAGTAAAGCGTGATCATGAAAAACAGAGTTTCTTCCTAATGTTACAGGGTACTTGTGAGGAGGAAAAGATTGAGTGAGTTGAAACTATATGCCACAGTGAAAAAAACAGCACCTCTGTATTCCTAAAGTACTCCATTTATGACATTTTAGCTACAAAACATGGCTCTTCCAGCTGAAATTAAAGTCTCTTCAGTAAAGAGAACCTAGCGATAACTGCACTGCACTGTATCTATAGCCCAAGTTGAAAGAGCCCAGGCTTTAGTCGTAGCACAACTACAGAAACATCTTCTAACATTCCATATTCCACGGGGCTACCTTAGACTGAGAAGCCCTTCCACCGGGATGGGAGGGGGGGTTCCCACTGGCGTTTGCGGAGGCCCTGGGAAGCGGCTGGCCCCCGAGAGCCCCTCTCCATGGTGCTTACCTCGCTGGAGCCGCGGCAGCGCCGGGTCGGGGTGCGGGGAGCCCCTGGCCGTGGTGCTGCAGGGTGCGGAACAGAGATGGGGGGGATCCGCCGATCCCCACATGTAAACCCCCCAAGGTGCCGGGACAGAGCGGCCCTGTCTTGTTTGACAGTTAGTGTTGTCTTAAAAACCAGAGAGATTCAAAGAAAAAGAGAAAGAATATGAGGATTAGAAAGCACTGCAAAAAGAAGTCACTGGAATTTGGCACTTCTGGGGAAAAAATAAAATAGCATTGTCAGTACTGTTGGCAAAAATGTCTGTAACTGGGTAAAAAAAACCCCAAACCAAAACAAAAAAAGACACAACTCCCCCCCCCCCCAATAAAATAAAATTTAAAAAAAAGGAAAAAGAAAAAACACACCAAAAGCAAACAACAAAAAAACCCAACCAACAGGACCCACTTGTTCTAGAAATCCACAGAACTGTTGTAGAACCCTAGAAAAAATAGGATTTTGGAGTATCCTGTCACCAGCATCATCAGTCAGACTAATGGCATTCAGACAGAGAATGAGCAAGTGCCTTTTTCTTGGTTCTATGGTGAATTATGGGCATATCTATCAAGAGATGCATCGTGGACATTCAGACACCTGGAAAGGAAATGCTGCAGACGAGCCTACCGTCAAGGTCCATGAGATTGGCACTGTGAAAGGATTTAATAGGGTAACACTGGAGAACTTCCACGTATACCTTCTGGGGCACCTATTTCCACTTCTGCAATGACACGGTGTGTAACCACAACCGCTCTGATGTACCGTTCTGATGGACAATGTGGGAAAAAGGGAATTTAAACATCAAGCAACACTCAAAGTTGAGGCATAAGGGTTGTATTTACCTTTGGTATGAATTCTGTCCTATTTCGTATTACATTACTTAGCTGCTAGAAAATTTACTTTATGAAGCATATTCTTGAAGGCTTATCCTTTTTTCCACATACAAAGCTCTAGGAATATTACTGCACGTGTCCTAACTGGAATCATAGATGTGAGTGTGCATGCATATACACACACTTAAGGGTTTCTGTATAAATATGCTTTCAACCCTGGTCTCAAAAACATGTAACTCAAGGGTCTGAAGACCTGATCTAACTCATGGGACGAGTGCAAGTGATTCACACACCAACAAGAACTCTATGGCTGGAGAGAGGCTTCTGCTGTGCTTCTAACAGTGGGGTTAAGGTACAGAAAACCCAGCTCTGAAGTGGTACTATTGGCAGAAAGACAGGGTCTTTTCTCCCTAGATTCATATCACGTCATGCACTCAAGGTGCTAACAACAGCAGAGAAGCTCAGTACTGATAAATCTTCTCCTGATACAGTCATCTGACTAAAGACCTTCTAGAACATGTCCAAAGAAAAAGGATACCTTCTGAAAGTCCATGAAATAGCCACTTCTAGAGAGAGAAAATCAGGGTTTCTTTTGCAGACCAGACATTCTGTGTCATCTAAGTGTGACTGCACTATTGACTGTGGCTTCGCCCCCTCCCAGTTTTTGTAAGTGGAACATCTCTCATATCTTTAAAGAAACAACATACTTGTGCCTTGGGCTTCTGGAACATTCAAAAGCAGATAAAATACTACAATCAGTATGAAGGCTTTTTTGATCTTTGCTTAACAGAAGGAGGAAAGCCTCTGGCCTGCCCTGAATACCCAAGAGATGCATTTCACAGGAAAGAAGTCATAAAGCGCTGGTAAATAGCTGCTTTGTCTCTGAGCTGGGCAAGCAGAAATGTTTCACCTCTAACTGTTGGGAAAGCAACCATAATCACTTCAATAGTTCTATCACAACATTTTCCACAGAGTGTCTTTTTTTTTTTTGTTTTCTGTAAGACTTCAAGGCTGCTGGCAAAAAAGAAACCCTAAACATTTCTGTAGAGCCAACCTTTAAGAAGTATGCTGCTGGATTGGTGGATCCAACAAACCTGTTCAACACTCAGTTCTGTGATTCAACCCTAAAGAAGATTTCTGACTCATTTTCTGTGATGAATTTCTATTCTATAAAAGCAGAGAAAATGATATATTTCTGATCAGCTTGCTACCTGGCTTGTTGTGAGTGACACTATGAGAATGAAATGTTAATGAACTTTCTGTTGAACTAGATTATGGTAAGATTCTTTCACTGAAACACTGAATAAAAACCCTGCAGTTTCAGAAGCATAAATCTGAATTAGGAGGCATACATGATTCATCAGTACATAGCAATACTGCCATAAAAACATGTTTCTACATCAATCACTGATAAGGTTAAAACTGACTTCACAGGTCTATCTTCAAAAGCAAGAGCGCCACAAAATTCACTACCAGATATCTACAAGGTTTTGTCTGTTTTTTTTCTCTAAGTGAATAATTAGAAGAAATGAATGATAGTTACAGAATAGATGAATAATTAAAGAAGTCCACATGCAGTGGACAATGACTATTATAAAACCATAAACAATGACAAGCACAAGACAAGACAGCAATATGAATTATGCATTAGTAAACCTTTCACACGTTGCTCCTTGGAAAGGCAAAGTAGTGAGCGTTGTCACATTAGCTCAATAGTCTCCTCATTACCAACTTTATGCTCCAGTCCTTTGCATTTACCTTATCTACACTGTTATTTTAACTTGGACTACAAGCTTCCAAAGATGGTCTTTGCCATCTGCTGTGTATATGCAACTTACCACTCTCATGGTTGATTACTAAGTAAAAAAAATACCTCTGCTGAAATATTTGATGCTCAAGATATGATTGCCTGCAACCGTGCACTTCAGAATGAAGTTTTAACAACTCGGACAACTAAAATGTAATTATGTTTTTTTTCTAAGTAATGCTTATATAGTTCTTCCCCACATCTTTTAAGTTTACTGCAATTATTCTGAATGTGCACTTGTTAATGAGCATACAGAGTCATACCCTGAAGATCTGTTTCAAAGATCTGTCATGATTTCTGACTAAACAGCAGTGATAAAAATCCATATTCAGTCTACACTCATACCATCAGCACTATTTTATGATATCCAAAGCTACAGAAGGCACTGTGAAAAGCATATTGATCCTCTGAAAGATGTATTTTGGTTGTGTAGAAAATGAGAATGAACAGTGATGAAACAAGACAGAGAAATAAATTAATTCCACCAAATTGCCTTTTATTGATTTGCTGAAGTAATAATTATACTGAGAATCGATGCCTTACTTGTGTTTAATGATTTTGGCATTGGTGGTCACTCATATTTTGTTTTGAGACAGATCAATTATGTACATCACTGTAGTGATGTTAACAAATACACATAGTCTTTTAAAAAATTAATTAGTCAGTGTAGCAGAAGACCAGACTGTGTCTGTTGTTCTACTCATTGCAGATTTGGAAGATCTAAGCAGAAAGAGGAGTGCATATTTTCTCTAACTACAATTTTTCATTTGTTTCTCTGACCTTAATGTGTTGTAAGATGCATCCAGTCAACTTTCCTGTGTCTCCAGATCACAAGCTCTGGAACTTTAGTTTTCTCAAGCAAAACACACCTAAGAGGTTTGGTGTGTAGACCTAACTTTTTACTCAGAGAGAGTTCATTCAGCTACAAAAGTCTGATGAGTACAAAAGTAAAAAACTGTGTAGCGTTTCCTCAATTGTTTAAAGGAAATCAAGGATGAAATAGATGAATTACTAAACCCAGTAACTTTTGATCTAAAGTTGCTGTAGTATCTCAGGACTAGCTACGGGTAAATGATCCCAGCTTTTAAAAGCAGAAACAGGGAAGACTCATGGAACTACAACATGATTCATTTATAGGACATAAAAATCAGTAAAAAGTAATGAAATGAAGAACTTATAAACACCAGAATAAATGCATCTATTTGATGGAAATAAGCATGTCTTTTGTATAGGTAAGTCTTACCTTTCAGCTCTGCTGAAAGTTTTTTTGAAGGGGGTCTAACACAGTGTACCTATAAACTGGTAGATGAAGTCCAGTTCCCATTAGTTTTTGAAAATTAATGTACAAAAGAGTAAGTTTTGTTAACATATTTATACAGTAATTAACAATGCCAGGAAAACTTTTAATAAAGTCCCTCAAACTTTTCAGAAAACTGAGCTGTTGTGTGAGAATATAACCCCACTATTTATTTTCACAGGCAACTACATATAGCCTTTCAGTAACAGATTCCATCAAGCGTTTGTTTCATGAACTTCCTCTTGATGGTCTTAACTGCTCCACGACTCAATAAAACTTAATAGGGAATTTAAGGCTCTGAGAGAATCATGGGACCCTGGCTGATTGATTCATCAGCCATTTTTTCCACTAGTGGACTAATAAAGCATTGAAAAACCACCTGAGTCAGAATACAGCATTTTTTTCAAAGTTACAAGAAAAAGCAATCAGGCAGAAGAAAGGTCATGCCAAAGCTCTATAGCATACAAGTTTTTCCACAGGCCAGCATACTGGGCTTGAGGAAAACAGGCACCTTAATATACCTACCTAGGGGCATTTTTTTTTTTATTCATGCAATTCCCATACACAACAGCGCCCTACAATAGCAAAACCACAGCAGCACACGCTGTGATAACCCAGCACCAGCAGCCAGGGCGAAAAGAACTAGCGAGACCTTCTGGCACAGACACGGGCTGAGAAAGAACAATTCACCTGTAACCTCGTCCCTTCACAACGAGCGAATCCCACCTAGGACAGCCCCCGACGCTGCTCCCTGCGCACTCCCTCAGCGCTTTACACGCTGCTCACGACGGAGCCACGGCCTCCATCCGCGAAGGGTGGCCCTAGGCCTGGCCTCCCCTCGCAGCACAGCCGCGCACCGCCACCCCTCCCGCCTCTCCAGCCACCGCGCATCACCACACCACCGCCCAACCGCAGGGAACGGCCTGGCAACGGGCACCCCCCCCACCCTGCGACCCAGAAGTGCCGCTCACAGGCGAGGGCCACAGGGCCGGACCCCGCCGCGCCACTCACGGCTCCGACCGCCGCGCCCCGCACCTTCGCGGGCTCCGGGCTCAAACCACCGCCGGCAGGAAATGACGCGCGGCCGGTCAGAGCGCACGCACCCGCACGCTTCCCGCCGCAGCCTGCCGCGCGCGCGCGGTACTTCCGGACCCGGGAATCGTTCAGGGTTTTTTTTTTTTTTCCCCCTGCCTTCCCCCCTCCTGCCGCTTTGCCGGGAGCGTTAAACAGCCTGTATCTGCCCGGCACCGGCCTCCGCGCCGCTCGGAGGGTGCACGGGGGAGAGAGGGAAGGCTGAGGGAGACGGAGCGGGGAGGAGAGCGTCGCG
>JANVCC010000022.1:35902763-35997351 GCA_025345505.1 Todiramphus chloris collaris
GAGGGGGGCAGGCGCAGAGATGACGTTAAGGCCCTGGCGGAGCGGGGCGCTCGCAAAACGGGACACCCCGGACAGGGCTGCCGGCTCGAGAAGTTGGCATGAAGAGAGATTGAGGACTGGAGACCGGGCCAGGGGCTCGGCGGGCGAAAGGGTGCCCGGCTAAGCCTCGACTACAGCTCCCATCCTGCCCTGCGTCTGCCCTGCCGGTGGTGCGGGATCTCGGTGCGCCCGCCGGGAGGGCTAGCGGGGGGGCACCCAGCGAGCTCGGGGTGCCGCTGCTCGGGGTACGCCGCTTCCCAGGTGGCACTGGACTTGCTCAGGCGCGTTATGGCCATGGGGGGGTTGCCGCCGCCTGAGGGAGGGGAGCCAAGGCAGGAGGGGCACCCGGGCTGTCATTAGCGGCGGCAGCAGTCCGTCTGCGCACCGCCGCCTTGCCACTGGTCGTCGGCTGCCTACAGGGGGCGGGCGTTGTGGTGCCGGTCTCAGAACTAAGGCGGGGTTCTTATTGGTGGACGCGGCCGCCTGTCAACGCAGCGGCGCCCTACGATTGGCCTGGTCTTTTGGGCGGGCTTGCGCTCGCGTAAGCGCTGAGAGGCACCACTCTCCGGCAGCGCCGGGGGGAGGGCGCCGCGCCGCTAGTTGGTCCGCGCGGCCGTCAATCATTAGCATTCCGCGCGGCTATTGGCGACGGTGGCGCGGCGGGGCGGGTCTTTCTCGCCGCCGCGGCAGCAGGAGGAACCCGGGCGGCTGTCGGGGCTGGCGATGGGGTTCAGCGCCCCTCGTGCGTGATCCCGCCGCCGCGCCGGCCCCAGCCCGCCGGCCGCGCTGCCACGGTAAGGAGACCGCCGCCCCGCTGGGGAAGGCGCCCATGCGGGCGGGGGAGCAGCGGGGCCGCGTACTCTGTTGAGGAGAGCGGGGGGAGGAGGAGGAGGGAGGGAGGGAGGGAGGGAGGGAGGGAGGGAGGGAAGGAGGGAGGGGAGCGGTCGGCCGCGCCCGCAGTGCGGAGAGCGGGGGGCAGCGGCTGAGGGAGGGCGGCCGCGCGCGGGGGGAGGGGCGCGTGCAGCCGCCGTTGGGGCGGCGGGAGCCGCTGCACCTGCACGCCGTGGGGACGGGGGGGTGCCCGCTCTGGGGGGAAAGGCTGGCCCCGGTTCCCTTCCCTAATATAGGCAGGGCTGGCCTCCGCCGCCGGCGGAGGGGAGCGAGGCACAGCGCAGTGGGCCGGAGCTGCGCTCCCGCGCCGTCTCGCCGTGGGGCCGCCGGTCGGGCCCGGGGCTGCGCCCTCGGCCTGCCGCAGCCCTGCGCCGCCCTGGCCTGGGGTCTATCCCGGCCACGTTGTCGCGCCTACTTGTTGGACGATGTTGGTTCCTGGGCAAGCTCTCGTTCTGGGAGCCGGTTGGCGGCTCTCGGAGCACTCCAGGCCTTTCAGACGGGTGGGCTCCAGGGATGCCAAGTGTTGCAGGGGTGGGTTTTTCGGGTTTAGCCCCTGGGGTTGGTAGTAGTTGTTTGCAAGCGTGCTGTGCTTGTATCAGCTATTGTGGGTTCTATTTAGAACTCCCCTTAGGTTGTCTGGGGGAAAATGTTATGTTCGTGTTGCCTACGATAGTGTTGGAAGAGGGTTATTAATCTGTTACTCTTTTTTCTTTTTCTGTTGCATGTTGGACAAATCTGCATGTGGATATATCTAGCATACTGTAATCCAAAGCGTAAGTAAAATCGAGAGCAAGCTGTGTCACAACTTGCTTTTTACAGTCTCTCTTAATAACATTTTTCATTCAGTTTTCAGCACTGAAGAAGTGTTTCACTGTACGAGCAAGACAGAATAGAAAAAGACAGAGATAGAAAAAGAAGTGAGGTGTAGCTGTTCCTTACTTTTTGTCCAAGAAGAGTTTTGATTATTCACACTAAGAGATTTGCACAAATTGTCTTTGTCATAATTAAAACTGTAGTACAAGATGCATGTTGGTGGATTTGTGTGATCCTTGCAGAAAGCTGGATTAAGAGCGTGATGAAAAAAACCAGCACAAAAAGAGTGACAGATACTTTCTTTAGGGTGCATTGTCAGATTTATATAATCTACAGAAGTGTGTAGTGTTTTGGAGTAGTTTTAAAATTGTTTTAATTTTTAATATCGATGCCCTTTTTTCATTAAGCCTGAAATTAGAGAGGTCTTGTGTGCCTCATGAAGAATAGGGAATGTGTTGGGGTTTTTATTTCCTGTTACAGAGTGTCTGAGACTAGTCTTTTTGCAGTGAGTCTTTGACTTGCAATTTTCAACAAGGTTACTTTCCCTCGCCTGGTTTTCTGCAAGGAGTATTGTACTTGAGACTTGCTTTTTGGTTGATTGCTAAATGGAAGACACGATCACAGCAATCTTACAGCTCAGTATTTCCTGTGAATGTTAGATTAGGAGTAAGTAGGTATTAATTGTGAAAGTGAAAGCAACAAAAATGAAATTCTGAAATTAATTTTTCAAGAGGTTTTATTCAAACAATTTGCTATTTAGGAAATAAATGTCAACAGAAACATGTTTTCTTAGTCCTCCATTTGTTTGTTACAATTAATAATGTCATTGTCAGGCAGCTAATATTAAGCATTTATTTTGCACTAAATACTGTGGTGTCAAAGGTTTGAGTATTTTGTAAAAAACCTGGTGTTTATAGCTCCTCAATTAAGAAAAAAAAAGCCACAGTGGTAAAGATAAAGACTTGCATCTATTAAGTCTTGGAAGGTTAAAAATGTAGTGGTAACTGCATTGCTAAACGCAGTGCTAACTGCATTGCTCACTACTGATAGGTTATTTTTTATTTTATTTTACAAAACTGTAAATTGCCATCAGGATCAACTACTGTTCTCAGGAGTAAACGTACCAGTAATTTTAAGGGGCTTGCAGTGTACTGGGTTAGTCTTGTTAGCAGTTTTCGAGAAAACTGGTTTGGGAAGGGTGAATTACTCTAATCTGTTGCAGTGGTCCTCTGATTATATTTAATTTTGTGCGTGCTTATGGAGGAATAAAGAAGGAAAACCTGAGAAGACATTACTACTTTATTTGCCTAAGCATAATTCTGTGGGTTTTTTTCTTCCTTTAATTTGTATGAAGGTTTCAGTTTCTTAAGTTTCAGTATATTCACTGTGCATCATAGTCTTACTTTATACTTAAAGTCTGTGAAATTGCTTCGAACTAGATGGGCATTCTAGATGAAGTGATTTAGAAATAGCCCTGGGTATGAAACACAAACACCATGGTTGTGCGGTTTATTAAGTCAAGAAGTGCTGTCAGTTTGCTCCAGTAGCCTAGGTTAATTTAAGTTTGTGTATCTTTGTATCACTATTTTCACACATTCTCTTCTCCCCAGAGTTACTTTGATTTAGTGCTATGTATTTTTCAATGCAATGATACATTTTAAGATCCAAGGTACTATATCCCAGGCTTTTAAAAGTAGTTGATACAGTTGCATTTTTTGGACTCTGGGAAAGGTGGGACTTTGGGTGGCAAGTTCATAAAGAGTGGGTTGTTGGATAATGTCAGTGAAGCTATATAAACTTTGAATTGGCTGCAGTGTAGCATATGTTCTATTTTTTTAAAGCCTTTTAGTATATATTGATGGCATTTTGGTGAGCTAGACTTTTGCTACCCATATAAAAATAGCAACAACTTTGGATGTCCTGATTAGTGATGACCAGTAAGCTTACTGCTGAAGTGTATAGATTCTGAAGTTTTCCAGCACACCCTAATTCTTCTTATTCCATATCTATAAAGAGAGTTAAGCAAGGGCCAGTAAATAGAAAATACTGTAACTCCTGCGTGTACCATCTAAGGAGCTATCGTGGAAGTGGCAGACTGCTCTGTAACCCTGGCATCACTAGGTCGGAAGGACTGCAGGAGTGTTGGGGTTTGGGAGCCCGGTTAAGCTTTTAGTGGCAGTTTTCCCATGTACATTCCACCTCGTAATGGCTGGAAAGGAATGACCCAGGGGCTTTTGTTAAATGCTGCATTCCAAACTGAGCCTTTTAGTAATGGAAAGATGAGTCGTTTGGCAATGCAAGACCTGAATAATAAGGTCTTTCACACCGTACTCTTTAGGCAGGGGGCATCTGAATGTCTTAATATGGTGCTTACCCTGGCTAACATCTATGCAAGCCCATTGAAGGAGGTTTTATGTATTTCTTTGTTGGCTTTTATTTGAGGTGGTGGACCAATGTGCTATATAACAGTTAATAGATTTTTGAAAGCAATATTGGAAAGCTATATTTCTAGGAGATCATAAATCAACAACGGATTCTGAATAAATATTGCTGGGGAAAATGTACTTTCAGCCTGCCTATAATCTTATTTTCATTTCATAACTTTTTGAAGGAGTGCTTTAGAGAAAATAATGTCTGAAAACAGATTTGTGGAAGCTCAGCAACCTTAATTACAGAACAGGCTTCATCACTACTCTTGCACAAGTTAGTCTTTTTCAGTTTAATGTATGTATTATGAGAATCCTGTCAATGGGTCATTTTATGATACAAACTTTTTTCTAATACATAGAAATAAATTTCCAAAAATATTATACTTGGTTATTGTATGTTTGTATCCAGTCTGCTGAAGCAAACTGTAGACTTGAAGGGCACAGCTGTGGGTTGCTTAGTCAAGGGTTTCTTTTCTATTCTTTGTCTTGAATCTCTAGAAGGGAAGGGGGCATTCTCTCTCTGCAGCCATTGGTTTCTGCATAAACATTTATATACTGCATTGTTCACCTGTCTTTGTTTATCTGCAGCTAAGTTTTGCTGTTCTTTTATCTCTTTCCCAGCATCAATTCTTGCTATTCTTTAATCTATATCTCAAAAATTTGTGTATGAAATGGAATTTTGTCCTTTGTTTAACACTCTCAACTCTCTGCCCCCTCCCAAGGTTTATTTGTTACCAAGCTTGTACTACCATTTAGGAAAGATCTTTGTCCAGTCATGTCTAGAATAACCTGAAGGCTGAAGTTCATCAAGACAAACATTTTAAATATCATTAAAGCTACGGTTAAATAGCATAGCACAGTTGTTCCTTCATTTTGAAAGCATAATTTCTGATAGCTTGTGTTACTAGGTCAAAAAAATAACCCCTAAAAGGCATAAATGTTGCTGGTGTCATTGCTGGATTTGGTTTAACTGACTGTTCTTAGCAAAGATCCGATGCTAGTTTTGTGTGATTGGCTAGCAGTTAACCTACCACAATAGTTCTGAAGAAGTATGTTGGCAGCTAAGTGAGGTGTAATAGCTTTCTGTTAGTGTCCAACTGAACTGGTTTATAGTATGGTGAAGCAGGATAGAAGTACCTTTGTTCCTTGTAAATATCTGCCTTTGTGAAAGAGGCATATCCTTAGCTTTTTGTTTGTACCCTCTATCACCCCTCTGATCTATTCAATGAGCTGTTATGGTGAGGATTTCTGAACGTTTCAGACATGTAAGATGTAGCTCTCTTACTCTATTAAATTGAAACATGTATAGGGAGGCTCACACGAGCAGTTTAACTGGCAGATGGAGGAAATGGTAACTGGAAGTGAGATCAGTGTGACTTCTTTAGCGCAGCTGAATCTAGAAAAGGCTTTTGGTGTGCAGCTGGTGAGTGAAGTTTGAACTAATTTGAGTGCTTCTGCCAACAGCAGATTGAGGAGTGTTCTCACAGTTCTTTTTGATATCAGAGCTTTGGGCATAAAAATCTGCTGGTGGCAAGTGGCTGGGAGCAGTTGCATCACTGACCAGCATGCTGGATCCGTAAGAAGATGATTGTAAGATTTCCATGTGGTTTTTATATTCTAAGTGAGCTCAGAAGAATTCAGTATGTTCTTGTGGAAGTACAGTAGGAGTTTTGAGAGACACTGGAACGTTATTGACATGTATAACTTAGGCTTCGATCAGATGTTCAGCTTTTGTGCCCAAACAGTGCAGTAGCAAAATTAGTTCAGTTGGTTTGTGGGAAATTCTTGTCCCTGTTACCACAACGTGAACTGGAGCGTTCCAAGAGAAGATAAAGTAAAAAGCCTGATTCTTTTAAATCATTGTAAATCCCTCTATCTTTTGGATGAAGAGCTACAGTTCAGGTTCAGTGTTCTCTGTAGGTGTTTAAAGAGCAAAACTTGCTGCCAGGATTTGATTCTTTTTCTCCCTTTTATAATCTATTGAATCTATTTAATAACTTATAGCAAGAATTGAACGCTTGCCGATTTCTGTCTTACCATAAAAATAGCTTGGTTGGTTAGCATAGCTACATAGAATCAGTACCTTGACTCAAAATTTGGCTTGTCTTTTTGAGCTGATGCATCCTTATCCTTCTTAGACTTGGGAACCCAGCTTGTTCCTGAACAAGAATCTTTGCCTAAAGGCTTTTCAAGGAAAACTGATGAATTTTCTTATGTTAATACCTGTTGCACATACTTCAGTGGAAGAAACTGTGGGGAAATGGATAACTGGATCCTTGTAGTATCTACTGATAATAGTTCTACTGTTATAATTGACAATAATGAGTCTTTGCAATGAAGATTACAGATGATTAGTCTCCTAGTTTAGGTGTTGTGATCTCTTTGTTGTTATAAGCATAGAAAAGTGATCTTTAATGTAATTTTACTGCAAAAAAAAATCTTTTAAAAAGGATTCTAGGTGTGTTTAATTGCATGCTGCCTTATTGTCATGGAAAAGTAGACTACTCTTTCAAGGGTTTAAAGCTGTACCACAAGCCAGTACCGTTATTGCTCTGAGGTGTCATCCTTGGAAAAAAAAGGACACGCAAAGCTATTCAGTGAATTTTTATGGAGGCTGCTATAGGAATACTAATGTCTTCTGGTCTAGTAAATGGATATGAATCTTTCACACAAACTATTGTGTTGATTTTAAAAAATGCTATGATTTTCATCCCAATGCTTTGTGTGGTAACACTACACAGGTCTTTATTTCAAATAATGACTTCTCAAGAGGAATGCCTGCATTTATGTGGACATTCTTGTTACTGGGAGAAGCAACTGACTCCAGACTGAGCTCAGCTAGCAATGATTTAAATACAGAAGAGCCTTCATCCTGTGTAATAAGTAATACAGTATTTTGACTAAGATTTCTGAGCTCTGGTTGGTTCATTTAGACTAAATTCTGAAAGGAGTAATATGATCAGAATAAATGATGTTACTGGGCTAACCCAGTTATTGCAGTGTATGATGTTACAGCAGCTGGCTGTTCATCATTAGGTGTGATGACATCCCATTAGTTGCTAGTTAATCTTGTCTTTACTGACACTGTAGATTTTAATTTGAAAAGCACAGAGAGCAGTAGTCCTTCTTGCATATCAAAAGAGTAGTGAAAGTTATCTCAGCTCAGAATACAGCCAGCTTTTATTTGACCTTTTCTGTTAAAATATTGGACAATGTTAGAAAGGGGATTTGTATGTCTATCTTCCTTGGTCCATAGGATTGTGAAGGCTTAAAATTACGATGTTCCATAAATACCAAGAAATGTAAACATGTAGGTATTCTCTCAGTATTTCTTTTTGTTGTCCTATCTTCCAATATGCAACCAAATATAGGCTAATTTTAAGCAGGAAACAGTTTATCCCATTTTTAACTTGTGGAATAATTGGAAATGGGAGACCTTGAAAAGATTTTTTGGCTCTGATGAGACAATGTTTGTGTTCAGGCATGTTTTAGATCAGTGGTGACAATTCTAAAGCCTGTTGCTTGACTGAGATTAGAGTCATCTGATGGAGTTCTTAATTGTCTAGTTAAGTATCTTGTCTCCCCATGCTGCTCCAGAAAGGTGGCAGAGTCTCCTGTGGATCTGTCATACCTGCCCACTAGATACTGTATCTGGGCAGCTGAGTAGCTCTTGATACGACAAAGTCCTCATAGGCATTCAGCTTTAATACTGCTCATAACTTCATAACCTCAGGACTCTGTTTGCAGTATCAGTAGTCTTATGGATCCATATTTTATTCATATCTGCATAGACTACAGTTTCATGCTTATAATGGCAGCGCTTCAAAGATGTTTAAACTACATTTCAATTCAGAACACCCATGTGCTATATAGGTTAAATGTAAGCATGACTATTATACTTATATAGTAGTAGAAGATGGATTCTCTCGCATGTTTGATGTTATAACTTCCATAGAAAATGTTTGAGAACAAAAAATTGGTTTTAAACTATCCTTTGAAAACTTTAGAAATAAAGTAGAAGCAAGTAGACTTGCTCCAGTTTCTTAAATTTAAAGGAAAAACTTGATGACCCTAACAAATCTTCTTACTAGGCTAACTGAAAGTCAAGTTGGATGAACAAAAAAATTTCAGTTAGTTCTCACTAAATCTAGGCCTTCCAAATACTCTCATATTAAGTAAAATAGTGGAATGTTTGTGGACAAGTATGCAACGTAGCGCACTGTGCACTCCGTGATTGTGCCTGAAGACTGAAAGGAGAGACTGTATGGGTCATTTAGTGCAGTATCCTCTCATGGCAGGAAATAATCTTTTCATAACTGTGTCAAACTTTATCGTCATGTTAATTGAATTGCTAGCTGTCATCTTTCCTGCTGGATAGCAGTTCTAATACCTGACTCTCTGATGTCTCCTGGCTTCCAGCCTGGCTGACTGTGGCAATTTTATAAGCACATGGTTTTGTGGTAGCCTTTTCCTCTAGCTTAAGTAGCTCTTCTACCCACCTGGTACCTACTACAGCCATGGGTGCCATCTAAAAAAGATCTGTGTTTTGATGGTCTTTTTCAGTCTTGTCTTGAGCTACTCTGTTTTTAGAATTAAATTACATTTTTCATACAAGTTTTTACCAGTGCAAACACTGTCTTCCATATAAGGTCTCGCCAGGGCTTTATTAGAATGGCATTTATGCTGCTGTAGATTTTCTGAGAATAACTTGAATGATAGGTACATCTTGCTGCGTTTACCTTTTTCAAGGCTACCTTGCATTGTGAGTTTAGTCACAGAATCAATAGTAACTGTAGGATTGGTTAACTGTCTTCAATCTTGGTTCTATTGAATTACTACTTGATTTAGGAATTTGTCACTGGTAACAGTGAATAATGTTATTGGTATCCTTAAGTTCATCTTTTTGCATCTGCTGGTGTTACTTCCCATGTTTGTGATCCAAAGATGTTAGTACTACACCTCGTGTAGTAGGACCAAAATGAAAAAAGCTCCATTGCTCCCCTTGCTCGTTTTCCCTCACTGCCTTACTCATTTGTCCCCTCTTTTAATCCACTCCTTGCTATGACACCTTTGTTAGTAAGCCTTCTAATTGCTAAAATAGTGTTTATTAATTTCCATTGTCTCTGCTTTATCAATTTCCTGCATAAGATCACATATAACTCAAATAGATTAGGCCTACTTTATTTTTCCTGATAAATATTACTTTATTAAATAGAGCTGTTTGGCACAGTCTGTGTTACACGGTTTTTTCTATTGATTTTGCCTTTCATTCATTTTTTTCTTTAAAATTTGATCAAAAGTTGAAATAGTTATTTTTTTTCCTTATGTTTACTTCTGTGTTTGTCATTCTAACATCAAACCATTCCATTGTGTATTTTGTACTGTTGCAAAAAAATCTCTGCTCTGGGACTTCTCTAATATTCTGTAGTTAGTGGGTATGCTGTCTTCAGCATTTACATTCCGAATCTTAATCTTTCTTTCTCTTTGACTATACCCTTTCAAATTCAATTTCAGCTGTGCTATAGTGGTTTTCTTGTGTACTTGCTTTTTCTGTTGATATGGGTAATGAACGTTTTGTCTGCAAGATCTGACTCCAAGTGGTAACTTGTGGTTTTGACTTGCAAGATTTACCTTTTGGTCAGTGAGTCTGTTTTGGGGTGATTTGTTGGGTTTGGTTTGTGTTGTTTGTTCTTTTGTTGTTGTTGTTGAGTTTGTTTTCTTGCATTCTCTGCATTTATTAATCTAGCTGAATTTGCAGTTACTCCTTTTAAAGGGCTTTTCTCCCTTGCCCCACCCTCTTCTCCCTCTGCCACAGGGACTCTGTTGTGAGGGCAAGATCCATAGACATTTTAGAGAAGATTCTTTAAGTAATCTACACACAAACCATTGTTAAATTCTACATAAAATCAATCAATATAACTTTATATATATATATGTATTATTGTACATCTATATTGTATATCTCTATAAGAAAATGATACATCAAGGACAACATGATTATCCTCAATCCCTGGTTGTTGTATCCTGAGGCTATATCAAAGTCCCTGTCCCAAATTGCCTATAAAGCCTTTTGGTCAGAGAAATGCAGGATTCTAATAATTATTGATAACTGTTCTATTAATAATAATATTTTCTTTGAGTATTCTGACTACATGAATAAGATTCTTAAGGATTGACTTATTCAGAGGTAGAGCAGTGTTAAAGTTTGCTGTTTCTTTAAACCATCTCCTTTCCTTACCTATGTTTGGTATCACAGAGAATTAGTGTAGCACTGATCTTCTGGTCTGGTCACACATTCTCAGTATGTTAGGCAAAGCACAATACAAGTTGTAAGCAAATACCCTTAAAATGTGAAAAATCTGATCTGCAGCACATTTTTTGTTCCTGTAGTTTTAAGCTTTCAAAACCTTTCCCCTCCCAAACTTAGGTGAGCACAGGCATACACACCCACGGAAGGGTGTGTTTGGTATTTGCATTTTGAGGGTGATTTTTTTTTTTTTCTCCTGTCAAGTTTGCAGTGGCCTGGTCCTGCAGGTGTCCTGAAGGTATATTTTAAGGTATTTTGAAAAAGACAGTGGTACTTATTTTTCATTTCCATCATGCCTTTATAATTATCTCCAAACTAGTTTTCCAGAATTGTTTTCAGATAAATTCACTAAATGCACTGGATTAGTTTCTCATCTAAATTTTCAAGTGTAAGAGTTACAGAGATCCGTCAGAATATAAACTTACTGGTGGCAGTATTTGTCCTATGTTTTTTAATCTGTCATGCTGTAAGCTAAATCTTTATTAAGTTTTTTTCCTTCTTCCCTCCCCTCTAAAGAGAGCTAAATTTTTTGATCCTGGTAAGTTTTTTTGATGCATAGCCTCTTGTTGTGGTGATTATACCATGGAAGAGGATATGCCATCAAAAAAAAAAAAAAAAATTTGTATTTACTGTAAATGTTGGCATCGTTTCCTTGACTGAACCTTCTACTTAAGAAGATTAAATACCTTTGAAAGCTATGAGTTCCAAGGTGGCAGAAAATGATATGCCATGTTTTTATCAGTTGGGGAAAGGAAGAATCAGGTCTCCATCTCCTTTGTGCTTGGGTCCAGATGATTAAGCTTCTATTCTTCTGATAATGTGCTTTTCAGAAGTGTTCATTCAGAAGTAGCAAGATGCTGAATTTACTCTATTTTCCTTTGTTACTAGGATTTTCAGTTTAGAGATACAAAACCGTGCTTAAACAACTGTTTGAGGCCATCATGTTAGTGAGGCAGTCATCTCCGGACTTCTCTTTTACCAGAAAGCTGAACAAAGGAATTTGTAAGACTCAACTGCAATGCAGGGAACTGCTTAGCACTGGATCTTAAACCTGTTAAGACTGAAGCTACTGCAGAGCACAGTAGCTCATTTATAAACAGTGCAGGAAGACTAGCTGTAAAAATCAGATACTTTAATCTTCTGTGAGTTAGTTCGTCTCCACTCAACATTCTTCTTGAATCGTGGATTCCACAGGAAACTGGTTTAGCTATAAAATAATTCAAGAAGCTTTGCTGACATGGATGGCTTTGCTGGTAAAACTTGACTGTTAGCTTAATGTTGTGAGATTTCATTGTATGAACTTAAGTTTAAAAACTAGTTCTAGCTGTCTGTGGGGTGTTCAGGTCTGTATAGCTGTCACACATGATGACAAGAAAATTTAATGTGTAACTTCTTGCAGGACATGTCCTGAAATTAATTCATATTAATTGAAAATCAGCTAAACTGAAACAGTTGCTTTTAGTGACTCACAGAATCATTTAGGTTGGAAAGGACCTTTAAGATTTTCAAGTCCAACTGTTAACGAAGCACTGCCAAGTCTACCACTAAACCATGTCCCTCAGTACCACATCTACATGCCTTTTAAATACCTCCAGGGACAGTGACTCTGCCACTTCCCCAGGCAGCCTATTCCAGGGCTTGACAACCCTTTTGGGGAAGAAATTTTTTCCTAATGTTCGATCTAAACCTCCCCTGGTGCAGCTTGAGGCCATGTACTCTTATCCTCTCACTTGGGAGAAGACCCCAACACCCATCTCACTACAACCTCCTTTCAGGTAGTTGTAGAGAGCAAGTAGTTCTCCCCTGAGCCTCCTTTTCTCAAGGCTAAATAGTCCCAATTCAGTTCCCTCAGCTGCTCCTGGTAGGATTTGTACTCTAGACCCCTCAACAGCTTTGTTGTCCTTTGGACATGCTTCAGCACCTCAAAGTCTATCTTTTAGTGAGGGGCTTCATAGAGAATTGAAGAGTATTTATTAAAACAATACCATATAATTATATTGTCACCTTTTACTGTGTTTTTGCAACTTGTTTTGATAATGTCAAGTTTGTAAACCAGCTTTGTAGTTCCAGACAATAATATGCAGTAATCTTGTGGCATATGAATTTATATATCAATACATAGATTATGTTAATCTCCAGAAATTGGGAACTTAGCTTAATAACTACAAATCTTACTATTTTATGGGTATTTATAGTAGAGTGAGATTGGTGACAAAGCACCAAAAGGTGGGTCAGGTTTGTTAGTTGGGGTTTTTGTGTCTCATTACAGCTTCTCAGTGAATCCACAAGGAGGAACAGTTCATTCCTAGAACAAGTTAAAATAGTTATCTTCTGTCACACTCAGCAAAAGAAGAATGATACAGCTGGCCTTGTGCAGGTACTGAAATCATTGCTGACCAGCTAATCAGAGACTTTGTTGGAAAGCCTAATGAAGGTTTTTATGTGAGTTCTGAAGTTTTGAGTGTACTGACTTACCAGAGTTGAAAGTTTTAAATTAAAAAGTATTGCCAAGTCTTGCTGGCACTGCTTTCCGAGTGCAATGCTAGACCATCTCTAGATTGTGCGTAAGGATTCCCCAGAGCGTTTTGTATGGGGCAGAATTCCTGCTGTGGATGTGCGTGACGGGTGAACTGTGTCCAGTTCTTCTCAGTCTAGTTTGTAATTGCCAAAATTTATTCCCATCCCTCTGGAATTATCGTTGACTGAGTACAAGGAGAATCTTAGACAGAAAATTAGATTTAGCTTTGGTTCAGGAAAAAAAAAATTCTTTTAGATTGTGTAACAATATTTTATGCAAATGCTTATATGTCTCTACGCTAGAGCCAAGAGCCTTTTGTGTTCAGACTAGCAATCTTGCCTTACATATGTAAAAACAATAAAGAGATATGTGTTTAGAATTCTAATAAACATTCTAGGTAAGGTATATAGTGTTTTCATTTGCGATGATGGAATAAGGCTATTGCTCGTATAAATCTCATGATTCAGGAGTACATATAAATAATTCAGTCAGGAGTTGAAGATCTTCGTGTATTGCCACCTGCTCATTATTCAGAAATTCTTGTTACAGTCTGCTGTTTCCCTAGCAACATTCTGAAAATTAGTGTTGCATCTATGAAAAAGCTTTTGTTTATCTAGCAAAGCCCGCTGTCCGATCCGTATCATTGCAGGATGCGTCTCAAGTGGCGACTCCAGGTCCCAGCCCTAGCTGTTTAAAAAGTAATAATCTTCTTTTATGTGTCATTAATTGAAATTTGTTCTCTTCCTCCCCCCCCCCTAAAATAGATATTAAATATGATGCTGATTTTCCTTAAAGTCACTTTATATCATCTGAGTAGAAATTCCTGACTGTACAGATATGCAAGAAAGTAAAAATCCCATGTTGACTCCCAGTGTTCTTAGGGTCCCTCACTGTCCCTCCTACCCATCACTCTCCTCCCCACTTTCTCCCTCCCCCTGTTGACTTTTATATGAGAAGTCAGGTCTTGCTTAACATTAAACACCCTGGGATTTTAAAAGATCTTTCTTTGTGCTGAAGTTAACATTAACCAAATTTGGGGCGGGAGTAGGGGTGGTGTTAACAGAGTCCTTGAAACTGCTAATGCCATAACTGGCAGAAGTCTCTCACAACTTCAGGTTGAACGTACTTATCTCACAAGATATTCCAATGCCATTTAATTTTAGAACAAAATCGAGGAGTAAAGCTGATAGTCCAGATTTTATTTTTTCAATAGAGAAAAATAAATTGAAAAACAGTGTTAAAAGTAGCCAAATTCCCAAATCCTCTCTCCATTGTCATGAGGCAAGAGAAAAGCTGCATCCTCTTCCCTAGCCCCTCTTTCGTACATGGTTCAGATCCTCCTTCCATCTTTTGTCATTTGGTTCAAACCTACAGTTACTCATTCCTTTCTTCACAGGTGGAAGGTAACACACACCTGCTCTGAGGAAGTGTCTCACTCTTGTTGTGACCTGTTGATCTCAGGCTCTGACTTCTGGAGAGTAATAAAGACTCCTGCTGAATTAGCAAGCTGTAGTCAAACTTGATTCTAGAAGAATACTGAATTTGTCTAGACTGTTACCTCTTTGCCTCTGAAGTACTTGAGGATTGGCATTGATGAGATGTATTGTGATTTCTTAGGGGTCTTCTTTGTGGCTCCTTCATGACATGAAAGCATGCTGGCAGCCATTACTACTAGGTTGCAATGTTTTAAGAGTATATGGAACTACAAGGAGAGAACACAGAACAAAAGGACTTTTGACAAATCACAAGCTTTCCAGAAGGTTTGAGTAGTATTGTTATTTTAAAGAATTGTCTGATTTTTGGCTTGTGATGATATTAAGGATGTTTAATTTAGGCACTTGATAACTAGCAACATAGTAAATGTGAAGTTGTGGGGAAGGACCAGGTACAACTGAAGCAACTAAGAAATGTGGGATTACAACTGAATTGCTTATTGTGATTCTAGCTGAGGCCTCCCCCCTTTCCTCTCTTTTCTTGCTTTCAGGCACCTGGCACTGAAGCCCTGTTCCCATGTTCACGGTTGTCTAGAATTCATTGGGATGATAACGCAACTTGTTGTGCTACTCAAACATAAGAGCAAGTTTATTGTTTGGGTTTTTGTTATTTTGGTGGTAGGTGTTATAATTTGGGAACTTCTATTTCAGCTGTCCCTTTGCAGAAAATAACCCTCGTTTAGTACGAACAGTTTCTTACAGTTCTCTCTTCTCATTACTGTGCTCACAAAACTACCGGTCACTGTGGCTTTTTGCTAGAATAGGCAAAAACTGAACTTTATTTGTTGTTTGATAGTGTCTTTACCAAAAAGCTGGATTTTGTACCCCTTCAACCTTTCCCCTCCCCTTCCTAGTGTCACACTCTGTATCAATTGCTCATGGATTTTGAACAGCATGACTTCAAAATCAGTACGTTCTAAGGAATGATTGCTTGCATATCATGTACATTATGGAGACCAGGTTTTCAAAACTTTGGGGGGGGGGGGAAATTGGGAGAAAAATGGAAAAATATCTCCCATGAGACAAGTTTTTTCTCATTGCTGGTGCTTAAAGCAGATACTGTGATTTAAAAAAAAAGTCTGTTCAGCATCTGGCACCTTTATATGCCTGGTCCACCGTGTCCGTCCTCTTACTGGGTCACTTATGGGAAGCCCAGAGGAAATTTATCAGAGATGTTCTTTGTTTTCAGACTGTTGCTTTTTCATTAAGAAGAGCAAAACACAATGCGCCTTATGTGGCTGAGAGGATATTACAGAGTTGACTTGCAGGTAGTTAGGAAGACTTTAACCTCCAAGTTGCAAGTAAGTAGGTTAATTTTCTGCTTAACCCAATACCTGGCATTTGGATGGGACTGCATAAAACCAGAACTTCTACAACAGTCTGAATTTAAACTACAGTTCAGGAAAAAAGTTAATGCCAAGATACAATTGCAAAACTAGACATAGTGTGTTTAGATTTACTTGAATTTATCTTGTGACTAAGTTTAGAATTACTTTATTTTTTTTAAATCATTTTTATTAACAGTGAAGTGAGGTCATTTATGAAGAAAATGTGAAGGTTTTGAAAGGGTTATAGACCCATTTTTTAGAAGTAACAGTGAATGAGAATGCTCAGTGATAGGAACAGCTGGGGGTGGAAGGGTAGAGATTATAGTGATAAAACATGTGTCTGGCAAAACTAACTGATCTTTAGTCTGGCTTTGTGATATATTCACCCCTTTGTTTAGCATGAGGCATTTCTCAGTTGTTCACTTAAGCTGCAGAAGCCATACGTGATTTAATTAAGCAGCAATGTTTTCTTTAGATGTCAAAAATCAATCTGTGGTTGAATGTAATCTGAATGGTTCTTACTCCAGATTATGGACACGGGCGAGAACCTCAGTTGGTGGTCTTTCTTTTCCCCTTCTTGTGTAGCACTGTTATCTAGCTCTCAGAAAGGGAGAAATATGGCCTTTTAAAATGTATTCTAATGTGCTTTCTAGAGGGGGGGGAAAAAGGCTTCACTTTTGGCCTTTGTTGGGTTTTTTTTGCTTCACAAAGCATGACTTTAAGAAATATAATTAAGTGAATTATTATCTCAATAAATACAGGGTCATCTTCTATTAGAATTTGTTTTCTGCTAAGTTTTGTTTTCTATGAAGTTTTCCTCACTCCTTGAAACAAATAAGATATTAAAGTTGCCTGGTTCAAGAGGGAAGAATTGGACAGAACATATCTTTCAGCTTCTTTACCTGGTCTCAAAAACACCCCTTCTGCATTCTTAGTAATACCATTTATTTTCTTTGAACAGTCTGGTCACCTGAATGTTTCTCTTATTTGATTATTTAGAATTTCTGTACACCAGAAGTTTGCTTATATCTAGAGACATATGTAATATTTTTCTAGCAGATTATTATTGTAAAGAGATTTTGAGTCTTGAATTCTGTGAATACTAGTAGGATTTTTTTTCAGCTTGTTTTTATACTGCTACTCTAGACTTTCTAATTAACAGTAAGTTAATCTTTCATCAGCAATCAGCCCTACAAATGGGCTCACTGGACAAATGCTCATTTGGTATCTGTTGTCCAGAAGGTATTTGAAATGTAATTGCATTTAGTCTTTAAGACTTTGCACAGTCAGAGTTTTGAGCTTGTTCAAATTTAGGGCTTTAGCTTGAAGTCTACTGATTTTATACCTGGACAAGTTTCTCATTATCTAGTAAACCTAGCTAATTGGTGACTAGTTTCTAAACAGTAGTAAAATTGTTTGATATATGAGCAAGTATGAGGATATATTTCACTTCTTGGAACAAAAATATAACCACCAGAGAAAGATGTTTGTTTTAGCTTCATCACTGGACTGTCTGAGCTGTGCTTGTGATGCAAAGGAATGAAACTGCAGTGCTTGAGGGCTTGTGCTTTCTTGGACGTGAGGGGGTTTTATACGGAGATTATATAAACTAAATACAGAATAGGCATTCATGACCAGTTATGTAATTTCTCTAAGGATAAAGATTTCTCTTAAATCAAGTGTTTAAGACTTATTAGCAGCTCAGAATAGACAAACTCGGAGTCAGTCAAGGGGTTGAAGCTAGCTGCGATGAAGATGGCTTCGTATGGCACTCTGTTAAATTCATGTAGATAGGCCAAACATTACTTAAACTGTTAAGTGTCTCCCTTTTTCATGTAACTGAGAAAAGCTGCTCTGTTTCCTTTAGGTTTATAAACTTCATTTTAGAATTGTGATAAGTATCCAATTCTAGTCTTTCTAAAGCTTTCTGTTTCTCAAGGGGTTTTTTAAAATGTCTTTTGGTTGGTTCAGAGGCTTGCTTTTTAGTTTGTTCTTTGAGTCTTCAAAAAACTAATTTTCTTTCTCTTTCTTTGTTCTTTCTTCTAAAAGGAAAGGCTGTTGTTAGTCAGAACATTTCAGTTTGTTAGCTGTGGGCTTTCTTCTTCAGGAGTTTGTGTCCTGCCTTTTCTGCCTCACAAACGTACGGACCTGTGAATATTATTGTGAGTTGTTTTCAGGGAATGTAGGGCCCTTGTGCCTCAAGTGATTGGATATTGCAGAGCCAGTAACACCTGCTTCCCAAGGATCTCCTATGTAACAGACCATGCTATTTTTTTGCTTTCTTAATCAGTTTGGATTTCTTTCGGTGTCAATACCGGTCAAGTTTTAAGAAAATTTTGTTCAGGGCAGTCCTGTCTATTCTGAGAGTCAGATACTGGTTTGGGGGCACTTGATGATCCACTCTGGTCACTTACTGACTTTTGTAACTTTGTTATGAGTTTGTTTGTTTTGTTGTTTTGGGGGTTTTTTGGATGTTTGCTTGTTTTTTACAAGAAGACTGTATAGATACTAGTTTCCACAATCACTTATTCTTGTTGAGGCTTTCAGTACAACTATCATAGAGGGTATTGTTTTGTCAGCAAAATGGTTCTGAAGTGGTTGTGACTGTGTTGCATATCTTCACTCTTTTCTCAAGCCTGGAGAATCCTTCCTTCTTTAGCAAGCATCTGATTGCTTTCTAGATTTATTTTTTCTCTTGAATATCTGACTTGTACGCTCGAAACATGGTATTTCTTTGAAATTTCAATGGAATTGAAATGTATTTGCATATCTATTTCTGAGCTTATAGTGCCTATTCTGTTAGGTGGTATTTCAGCAAATGTAGTCGTGTGTGGTTTGATAAAAGATACAATTTATACATGTTCCGAGTTGAAGATCAACCAGGTCAGAAGTTGCTAATGCAATGGTAAGCTATCCCTGAGTGCTCCAATCCCTGTTTGTAGGATGTAAGTTTTTCCTTATCTTAATCATATTAATTCTGTGTCTTGTCTCATTTAAGAGAAATGTTAAAGCATTATTTTAATGACACTCTGTTCAAATTATTTTCCTATTTCACATATGTTAACAGGTTATTTCTATATTCATTTACTCATAATTGCATTTGGCATAATCCCTATATAAAGGCATTCACAGACAAAACATCAAATTATGTTTCTGAGGTGGGAATAATTCAGGTAACTATTGTTTCTCTCAAAATCCAATTTTCCTTTTTAGTGTTAAACTATTTTAACAATAAGCTATTGTAGAAGCCCTGGAGACTATTTTAATATTAATGTAAAAAGTATTTCTTACCTCTTTAAGGAACACTTTTGTTCTGGTAGGCATTGATGGCTTCTTTGTAGATTCAGTGTAGTAGTTGTAAAGAAGCCTGTCTGTGAAGGGATTGAAGGATTTGTTTATAGTAGCTATAAAAACTAGACCTGCATTTTGGGATCTTCTGCATTAGATTGCCTTCATTTTTCTGGGGTTTGGTTTTGTTTGGGGTTTTTTTTTTTGGGGGGGGGGGTGTGTGTGTGTGTATGTGTGTGTGTTTTCCTTCCCCTCATTTCAGCAGTCTTTTCCAACTTCCCACTTCAGTGACTTCCACCAGTAAAACCTGCACCTTCCTGCACCAGTCTGTAGTTTACATTTACTTAATGTGTTACTGCCTCCCTCCACCCATTTTAAGATTATAGAAACAAAATGTGGTTTTCATTTCCCCATTTGGTATTAGTCTGTATTCATACTGTAATATACGAGACACCTTTTAGAAATGCAGCTTATGAAAACAGTGCAGAGTTTCACTGAACACTGTACTAATTGTCAGACTTTACTGGTAGCTTCATGGCATGGCTTTCAGCTGACATTTTCATTGTTTAAAATTCTGCATTTTTAAAGATGCAGTCAGTTTTATTATGTTTATCCCTAGTATAAATTGTGTCACTTGACTACGTCTTACCTTTCTATGCTTTTATTCAAAAGAGCATCTGGTAACAATGGTAGTTAACAGACTTAATTGGCACAATGCAAGTATCTTGTGGGTTGGTTGGTTGACCTTTTTTTAAGAGTCTATTTTTAATTATCAAGATTACAATTTATAGAGCCCTGTTGCAGAAGTGGAAACTCAGATGTGTTAAGATGGAGTTTATTCCGTAGTTCTGACACTCACTTGAAGTCATGAGAGGAGCCTGTAGCAGTAGTGCATATAGGGTATAACAGTGTACCCGGTTAGACACAGGGCCTAAACTTTTCTAGGAGGGAAAGGTATTAGAGATTTTCTTCTACTGGAAATAATGAGAAACAGTAAACTCCTGGAAAGGAGGAAAGTTATCTCATAGAATCTGGACAACTGGAAGGTGAGGATTTACATGGGTGTACCTCGTGGAATTCTCTGTAGCCTTTTTTTTTTGTTGTTTTTTAAGCTCCTGCTGAAGGCTGAGCTTCTAGCTATGGGGTGGAAAACATAATGACTACTATTACGATTTTTAATCCATTAGTTAGAGCAGACCAGTAAATTGTGTAGTGGGGATTAAAAAAAAAGGTTTTGCTTTGCTTATGAGAAAGAAAACCCATACCAGTCTGTCCTCTCCTGTTGGATGACAGCCTCTCCAGTATAGGAGTTACAGAAGCTAAAAGAAGCCAAAAGAGAAGTGCTTAAGATATTAACGCCTCTATAATGTGTGTGTAAGTTTTAGGAAAATTAACAAAACTGTTCAAAGAGGCAGTCCAGTAGTTCATTGCCCACTTCTCCTTTTCCCGTGAGTACTGATTTCTTTCCTGTCTGGGGTTAGCTGCACCTTGTTGCTGTTCTTACTGCTTCAAAAAAATACTCCTAGGTTCTTTGCTGTGATCTATGTAAATACCAAATCTTGGCTAGAACAGTAGTTAGATAAACATGTCTGTGTGCATGTGTGTTCCTAGCATTGTGTATCGAGACTACTTAAAAGATTATTCTGATATTAATGTCATCTGTATAATGTGTCCAGAAATGAAAAGCTATTCTCTTTGGCAGCATTCAGAGTACAGCCCCTGCAATGAGTGGCTTGTGCACATAGATGTCACCTATTCATTTTTATGAGGAATTCATTATATGACTTTTAAAAAATGGAATTTTCTTCTCTGACATCTTGCCAAAGTAGTCTTTACCAGGTCGAATAATGCTCCTATTGCAGACCAGATGAAAGAGAAGAAGTGAAACCCCTGTGAAAATACCGGGGGCCTACCGGGACTGTGCCTTTTGTAGCATTTTTGTAAGAGTTGTTACAGACTTGTGTGTTGGGAGCTAACTGGGTGTGTTGATGGGGCAACACCGTGTGAGCTGGTACAGGGTTATCTAGATGAGGAGAACTGTTGTCTGCATACCTGAAACCATAGCCTTGGGAGAAGGACAGGAATAGCTGGCCTGTGTGCTAATGTGAGGAGGTAACTGTTGTGTAGAGAAGGGGGATAGCCTGCAGTACACTGAACCTGCCACACAGGGAAAAACAACAGGTATTCCAAGAGCTGCCATCTTCTGCTAAAGGAAAAAGGCTTACTTTTTTTTTTTTAATATGATCTTGCTGGTCAGGGATGACATCCAAGATGCATGGAGTGTGTGCCACTGCCACTTGCACCCAGTAAAAGTCGAGGCTTTAAAGATGGAGCACAGAGGTAGCAGAAGAGGGGAATAACAAGCACTGAAAGATTTAGACCTGTCACAGACTGTAGCAGTCTCAATACCAAAAGATTTTATATATATATATGTGTTTTTTATATTTGTAAAAAGATACTTTGATACTGAGACTTCTGCAGTCTGTGACAGGTCTAAGTCTTCCTATAGTTGTTTTTTGTTATTTATTTCCTGTGCTTGTTATATTATAGAAATATGTGCCTGTGTGTGTATTTTAAATTTTTTTTTAGTTTTTTAACCTTGTGATTTAAAAGTACAGGGTTCTGATCTCCCATTGGTCAGGAATTGCAGCCTCCCAAGATTACACCTCCCCTCTCTTGACACCCCCCCCCCCCCCCCCCCCAAAATAAAAGTACTGCTCCAGGTTTATGTGGTGTATGGGATTCCTGAGAGTGGCTGCTAGAGAAGGAGAGCAGCAGGATTAGCATTCTGGGGTGGTGCTGCTGAGCACTGTGGTCATGTTACAGATGGGGTACTGACAGCAGCTTCTCGCAAGCAAGAAAATGATAAACCCCTGGTCTGGATACTGGTTTTGGAAGTGTGATAATTAGCATATCATAAGTGGCTTTTTTCTGGCCCTCTCTTGAGAAAATGTTTTTCTTCCTTATTCGGGTTCTGATAGTGGTTGTGTGCCAGTCCAGAAAACGATGGCATTCATACGGCCGATGACAACTGCGTTTTGGCTGCTGGCACTCCCTGCTGACCTACTGGTGGCTTTTTAAGTGGTGTTCATAATGCCAAACCTAAAACCCAAAAATGTTTCGAAAGGCAATTAATATCTTTACAGCCCAAACGTTTTTGTCCTACTTCTGTGCCACATCATTCTTTCAGCGTGGCGTAAACTTTCATTTCCGAGAGCAGTCCGACCGTTGGTGGCCAAAGCGATTAAAATCCGCACAGCCATTTTACAGCACAGCCACAGCTTCCGCAGGCCTCTGCATCCCTCCCTGGAGCTCGAGGCAGGCTCTGGGCCTTGTGGCGACTGCCTGGGTGGCACTGGCAGCTCGGCACCCAGCTGTTGATGTGCTATTGTCTCCCGGGCTCCAGCAAGCACAGCCCTGGGAGCTGCCAGCTGAGCGGGGCTGGGCAGGCCGGCTCTGGCACGTTATGGGAAGCACGTCTTCATAACTGTGGAATGAAGCCAAATGCCAATATGATGCAGGTAGGTGAGCTCTGAAATGGGGTATTTAAACCCTGTCCGAAAGGGGAAGGATAAAATGTCACTAGATAAATTGCAGTTTGCATTTGGTTTTCCTTTTTTCCACAAAAGCCATTGTAGGCCTAATAAATTAACAAAGATTAATAGTATCCCTAGATCTCTTCTTTCTTTAAACATTGATTTTAAGAAGATTTGTTCTTATATCATCTCTTTATTAAATGAAATTTTTGCTCATTTTTATTGACTGTATTTTCTGCTTGTGCTATGATTGGAAAACCATTATAAATATCTCTGCTAAAAGAAGACAGTTGCCCTAGGTTGCAAAAATGGGGTAGATGCGTTTTGGTTTAAGTGTTACTGTTATCTCCATTCTAACAATGAACTATAATCTTGCTTTTTTTTCAATAAAAATAAGTTTGTAACTGAAACATGGATTTCCAATCAAAACAGCAAGAGTATTTACACTAGACTGTATAAGGATGTTTTTCCCTATGCAGGATGTTGATGACTGTTCTGTATTGTGGACCAAATCTCCTTACATTGACATAACAAGTAATTTTGGGTTGCTATTAAAAATCATCATACTTGATTCCATGAAGATCAGTGGTCATTTAAGATTTTTTCAAGTTTCTGCACTATCAAAGCAGACACCAGAGCTGCTGTGGCTTTGTCATAAACCGAGCAAAAATAGCTAAAGGATTAATTTGGGCAGACAGTTTTAAAATTCTGACGTGTTGTTACATAATGTTTAACCAACGGGGTTTTTTTAAGCTACCAAGTGATGTATGGATGTATCTTGTCCATGTGATGTAGTGGTTTGTGAAGCTATGGAAGCCACACATAGGTGGGAATATTGACAGTGCCCCATGGAAAGCTTTGTTGCGTTTCTTTTGTCACTTGTTTTGGTGGGTTTTATCTTTCTTTTACTTTATGCAGGAAGAGGCCATAATAGCATGGTAATTCACCAAGGTAGTGATACTTGTTGTAAGGGGGAGAGAAAGTGTCTGTTGTATTTGAGGCTTTTGCTTCATAACTTTTTTGAAAACCAAGTTCATCTCTTAATCTTGAGCATCTAGGGCCCTAAACAGAATCTTTAATCTGGCCAGGTAACTCTAGGAGTTTATTCCTACCACCCCCTGTTTTATCCTGTTATTATCAATGGAAATAACCAAAGAGAAAATGTAAACTTAAATGTTCTAAAAATAAAATCTAAATACTCTATTAAAAACTGTTAGTTGCTATTTGCAGTTCTGGGTGGCTGTTTTCTAGATGAAGTGATTTGTATCTTTTCAGAAAGCTGCTAGGTGAAGGATAGCAACTGAAACTGGTCATGGGCAATGCTTCAGTTTACTTAAAATAACTGGGGGAAAAGGTCTATCTTTGACTATATTTAGGTTTTAATTTGCTGCTATACTATCTGAGGACATGTACATAACATGTACTTATTTGTTGTTACATGTTTTCTGCATGTACTTTGTTATGTGTTTTCATTTAAGTGTTCTGAGTAGCAAGATTTATTTATTTTTCTACTGCATCTGAACTGAAAATATTTATGTACTCTTCTATCTTGTTTCTAATATTAATTGATGTTGATCTGAAAAGACTCTTAAAGATACCTTTGGTTAGTTTACAGTTTGGTAATATAAAACAAATGTTAATTAATTTTTTTTTAAGAAACCCTAAGCAGTTCAGGCTATACTTACACTTAATGTCATAGGGGTTTTAGAGCATAATGAAATCTAAGCATTGATAACAGCATAAAGGGAAAACCAATTATTTCTTCACAAATTAATCATTTTGTTTCCAACAGACACAGGAAAAGCATATTGTGACACTCTTTATTCCAGGTTAAGGCCTTAACACTACAAATCTATCTTAAGGGAATGAGCTAAGAACGTGATTCTTTTCCAGTTTTTAAGAGTTGTTCTTAATAAGACAACTGGGTATTTCTATTTGATAGTTTAAACCAGGTAGATGTCTCAGTTTTAGGTCTTTGATCTGACTGACTTTGTCCTAAAAGTATTAAATACACAACAGTATTATATATGGCAATGCAGAGTTTTATGCCATGTGGCATTGCAGAATGTGTTTCATGGAATTGTTGGAGGCTTTCTGAATATATAGTTGAAAATGAGTGAAAATTTTAGGGGGGGGGGGGGAATATGCAAGCTGATAAAAAGGAGCTGATCAAGGATGGTGGGTGAGCATGCAGTATAAACATAATAAAGATGGAAAGGGAAGAGTTGGGGATTGCCTGCAGGATGAACTGGTTTGAGTCAGAGGGCCAGCACTGGTGTGGGGACAGGGCTATGGATCTGGGTGCTCCTGCCATAGCTCTCACCGACTGGAAACAGCTTAAGGGACAGGAGGATTTTTTCTGCTGTCCGTTAGGTTTCTCTGAATGATGTAAGCTAAGCCAACAAAATCTTCCATCAGCATAGTTGTTTCTACAGAGCTTTTGCTGGTGCAGCAGTGTCATGTGAGGAGGGCATTCATTTTTCACCTCCCAAGCCAACAGAACTATGCTAGCAAAAAACTAAAGATGTGTCGTGTTGTATTTCCTAAGCATTTCTAAATAGCTCTCTCCTCGTGCCTTTAAACAGGCATGTTCTTTGGGGGAGGATGGGCTTAGCCATTCAACATACGTACTTTCTGCCAACCTAATGCTTTGCTATTTCTGAGGTATTTTTGGAAGGTTTAATGCTATAATAGCGTTCAGGCTAAAATGGCTTTTGTCTGCCAGTGTATGTTACTCGGAACAGATGCATGCCAGTGAGACAATGATCTAAAAAATAGGTTTGAGTTAACTGTCTTGAAATTATTTTCTTTCTCTCTCCCTCTTCGGAGGAAAAAAAAAACCCAAAAGGCGAGAACAGATCCCAACAGAGATACAACTTTAAATAGTGCATAAACCATTTCAGATTATTTTAGTTACTGTAATGGGAGTGGGCTAGCCACAGAGTTGTGTTTTATAACAATACGCCTGTGCTAGCCGAGTTGGTTTTCATCCAACACAGATTGTTCAATGCTAGAACTGTCATTTCATCAGGAGCCTTGCATCTGCTGAAACATGTGTATTGAACGTTCCTGGCCTGTCAGGAGGACTTCTGTTACAAGACAAGGGTTGTAGTGGGAATTTTTCCTAGATGGTATCCTAATATGCCAACTCTTTGTTTCTCTTAAAAATAACCCTGTCACGCTGTGCTGTAGCAGGGGCTACATTCTGAGGACTCTTTCATTTGCCGTGAGGGAGCCAGGCAAAGTTATTTACTTGCTTTGATGTGCTTTACTCTGTTCATATCCTAAAAGTCTGAAGTGACATCCAAGAAGAGAAGTAATAAAGAGAATGACAGTGCTTTGTGCAGAGCGGGCTGGCTGACCCTCCTGAGGAGCCAGCTCTCCAGATTGTTCTGAAGTGCTGTGGAGTTTCTTTAGTGTTTTTCAGCCTAGCAGTGTAAATGTAAAGTTTTCTAGGACAGTATTTTTGAGTTTACGGATAACAAATGCCAACAACAAACTTCTGCTGATCTCCATAAACACTTTAATGCTGTAGTTTCCTATCAATATATAGAATAAAGATTGCTCTATTCTTGCTGGTTGTAAACTTCTTATTCTTATGCATGCAACTATATTCCTGAAGGAGTTACCTTGTTCTTCTTTGTCACCATCAACTGAGTGTTTCTATTGCATTCAGTAGTGAACTCAGAGGAGAAGGTGAGGCAGGGTTAAAGAGCCTTAGAAGATTATTGCTCAGAATTTAAAATATAAAAAAAAGGGGGAGGGGTAGTTACTAATAATACATTGTAGCTTCTCACATGCCTATTACTGTGAAAGGTGTCCTCTTTAAAAGCCTGTCAACTATCTTAAGAACAAGGGTAGTGTCCTAGCTTATAGCCTGAGTGTGACAAAGGGGCACTGTGTTGTTTTTTAAAATGGTTTGAGAGATTGTAGTGTGCAAAACTTCTCTGTAGAAGAAAAGGAGGCTTTACGGAGCACAAGTTTCAATTTTTGTTTCCGATATGTATTATTACTGTGTAAATAATATAGTGCTGGTAACCTGTATGCATCCGAAGTGTGTGCTGTTTGGAGTAGATGTTTGGCAGGTATGTTCTGATGAATCTTGCTGCCATGTGTTAAGACAGTGTCTCTGTCTGTCTTTCCTTCCTCTCAAGGCAGTTGACTTGGCATCAGAGTCAGTGGATGGGAAGGTAGGATGACATGCCTTGGTCATGCAAGTGTGACCTATATCTTGGTGTATGCAGTCAGTGAAAGTCTGTATGAGCTCAGACACCAGGCCAAGCTGGAGTGATTGAGATGTAAGCATGTTTGCATCTGCTGTAGTAGTACCTCTGATAGAGAGCCAGAACAGATAAGTAACTCTTACAAAATAAGATTTTTATTTACTTTTATACAAAGCAGATTACTTTGTATAACCAGTGCAGCAGGAGGAGCTAAAGCAAACCTATGAGAGCCTTTTACTGAGTTCACAATTGTGGGTTTTTTTCCTTCTGTCTTCTGAATTTCTTCAGAGGAAGCGTTCTCAAGGACGTCTGCAAACATCATCTGGTAAATTTGCTGCTGTTTCTGTCTGGTTAATCTTTTTTTATGATGTCTACACTCGGTAGTAACTTACATAGACAGTGGAATGCATTTAGTCTTTAATTAATTTTGGAAGAGGTAGAGTGACTGCATATTATGCTTTTATCATCATACTGTTTCTTTGAAAATCTAATTACTAAATAGCTTGGTAAAATAAATCAAATAATAAGTATCTTCTGATGCTAATGCAGTAAATAGCAGTCAGCTGTCAACTGACTAATGTATAACTTTGAAATCCATGTAGATATTATCATTGAGAAAAGTGTAGTTAAGTCATTGCAGCATGGATTCATTCGTACAGCATTTTCCAGTATATAAATGTAAATAAGAGTCATGCTTCAAAAATGGACAGATTAGTTGTTTAAATGCTATATTATTATTAAGATCAGACTTGTACAATATCATAGTTCAGTAGGAGGCCATCATTCTCTGCTACCTAGTTAGTCATTTAATGGGTCTCAAACTTTAGACATAAGATAATGTGCAGAAAGCATGTGCACAGAACTCTGTGCGTGTCAGCTTCTTTGGAAAACAGCTGCCTCTGCATAATTCCAATTTCTCCCTCTCATAATTGTACAGAACTGCTTTGAATTTTATGTTAAATGAATGACAATCTTAAGATAAGCTGTTGCATTTTTATAAAAGCTGCATGGTAGATTTATAATGAATCCCTGGGCCACAGAGGTAAGTAAAACACTAATTGAGAAAGGGAGAGTGAAACTTTGGTTGCAGACCTCAGTTTACAGCTCTCAGAGTATCTATGAGCATAGTTTGGTATGTTTGTGGGCAGGGAAGATATTATTCCAGCTGGAATCCTCCCTTGCTGTCCATATCAGGATTTTTTTAAGGTCCTGAGAAGGGGTTGTTTTTGGTTTTCCTTCTCTCCTGCTCCTTTATCACCTGAGGCAGTTTCCTCCAGTCCTTTTCCCATCCCTCCCCTAAGGAAAGTTTCCCAGAATGGCCTAATCTGTTCCAAATATAGGTGCCTATCAGGCTGTCTGACTTTTGTCCTAGGATTCATCTACAGGTTCTCGATTAATAGATACTTTTGATACTTCCCCTCAATCCTCACTGAAAAAAAAAATATTAATCTGCTCCTTCACAGCTTTATTTTAATTAGAGTGGTGTTATTGAAGAGTTTCTTTAATTGATCACTGGCGCAGAGCTGATATAAAAGTCACCACTGTAAGAAGAGGGGATGGTACAGCTGTTTCACTGCCCCTCTTGCTGCTTTCTTCACGCTGCCTGGCGCTCATAGAAACTTGCTGTGCATCACCATAGCTCAGCAGCCCATCAACAGCTACCCAGCCAGAAGAGCTTTATGGTTCTCAGGCACTTCTTGTTGAATCAAAAGCTCAGCAAGCACCGGAGCTGATGCTGAAGGTGGAGGTGGGACCACATTTCAGGAGCATGGGGCAGAGTACCGGCAGAAAGAAGCAGCAAGACCTCCACTCTTTGACAGCAGTGCATTCTCTCTTGATTTAGCTGTCTGAGGCATTGGTCTAACTTGCCAAAATGAGTTGTTTTCAAGAACTGTGTGTAGATCGTGGTCCTCAAGACCTAAGCAGGGTCTGGATACAGTAATTCTCTTTTAGTTAGTTACATACACAGTTTTTGTTAATGTAAGAATGAGATAATTTTGATTGGTATCTTTCTGCTTAAGGCATAAACATCTTCCCCTTTCATCCTAACAAAGAAACATATGTAATGTTTTGTGAGTGGTTTTGGTTGCTTGGAAGGGTTAGTGTTTGTTCTAATCACAGGAACCCTGAGGTTATGATGCTAATATAAATATGTTTATATTGTGTTTAAATGTTTCCTAAAATAATTGAGTTGAAAAATAGCTGGAAAAGCTCTTGTTGTGGCTAGTCTTTTATATAAGAGTCTTCAAAGATTTATTTTTTTTTCCTAGGGAATGTCCTAACATTTCTTTTTAAAAAATAAAAAATAAATCAGCTCTTCCACATCTAAGGCAGGCTTGTATCACCAGTATGCTAGGGGTAAAGCAAGATTCTGTTTCCCAGACACTACTTTGCTATACTTGTCAATCAATACTTCCCCTTGAGCTGTGGAGGGAGTTGCTCCATGAAGCAGCTGTGTAAGTTACAGTAAGCTATGGCCAGTGTTTGGTGGTTGGTTGTTTGTTTTGGATTTAGTTTTTATTTTATTTTCTCTCCTGCAACTAATTCTGTAACAGAGTTTTTGAAATCTCATGGTTCTTATACAAAGCTCCGATCTCCTGGAGGAAGAACAGGTGAATTTGGGGAATTCTTAAGGGGAATCTACATTCCCCTTAAGAAGACAGTATAGCTTCTGCTGAAGACAATAGCAGTCTAGTCTTTTTGTAGTAAAGGTAACTGTTGTTTAGTGCAGAGCATCTTTTATGCATTTTCCCCCCTTTCTGATACTTCCTCTCCGGGAAAGATTATCCTCATAATCCTGCTTCAAACAGAGTAGAAATGAGTAAACCCAACATTGATTCTTCTCAGTTCAATGGAAACCAGCATAAATAGCATAGAAATAATGTACCGCTGTGATTCCTCTGGGCATGTATACATGACTAAAGCAGTCTGTCTTTTAAGTAGAGGAGTGTCAGCTCTGTGACTCTGAGCTAGGAAAATGAAGAAACAAAATGTAGCAAAAGTGAGCCAACTGCAGAAATGTGTCATTGTAGATACCTTTTATTTGATTAATACAGTCTGTTCTTAACTGTCCCCACTCTTCTGAGCGTATTTCCAGACTCTTCACTGCATTCGATCATGAAGATGGTTTTCCTAGTTGCGAAGGGAGGGTTCCTGATTGCTGGTCATAAATCTTTTGTACTACATGCTGTGTTCATCTTCCCTAGCATTGCTTTTTGGGAAGACATGGAGCACTCAGAAAGTATGAAATGCTTTAGAAATGCTTACAGGAGATTTAGAGGTAGCAAAGAGAAAACCAGATTCTGTCTGTATGTTTTTTTTCCTCACATTTAGCATATGGAAATGATACAACAAATGTAATAAAACTATACATTTTCACTTGTATGTAAAAAGCTGCACCAAATACCAGACTTTCTTACTGCCTGTTTGTGTGCCTTAATGCCCTACCCCCAGCTTCTTTCTGGTCCTGTATCTTGCATGTCTCTCCGGTGGTTGCTGGCCTTCTGCTGCTGCGACAGACAAATGACTCAACTACTGCTGCTTCCTGCTTTAAATTTTAATACACTGATTGGTTTTACTTTCTTTTCTTTAAACTCTAACATAGATATACAGTACAGTGAATATGGCTTTCTCTGTATTGTTTCACATAAACTTGGTCTGGTTTCAGGGAGAGTACAGATGGATAATTAAGTTCCAGTCTTTAGTGCTTGGATAATAAAGCAAGTTCTGAAGAGAAGTACAGCTTTACAAGTAACAAGAACACACGTCGAGAGCTAAGACAAGATGCTGTGTACAGTCTGGAGATCTTTGACTTGCAACAAGTCTTTCTTAGCTAGGGAATTCTTAGGGAATTTAGCATTGACTGGTTTTTGACTGCCAGGTTTGGAGGTAAACTACTTATAATCATAGTAAAAACAAAGTAGGTGGATCTTGTGCACAACAAGCAATACTCTTCAGATATGTGCAAGAATTCTGTTGAAATATCTGGTGAGCAGAAGCCTGTTTAAGAAATACATGTTCACTTTGCCTTTCCACTGACAGTCTGTCCACTTTGTATATTGAATGTAGATTTTTCAGCTCCACCTTTCTAATCCAGTTTCCTGCCCTGAATTTGTTTGATGCCTGTTATTTTGACAGCTGTTCCTGAGGTCTTTTTGACAGAAATTATATCGATAATAACTTTAAGAAAGAAAGAAAAAAAATTCACCTTCTGTCTTTTTCCTTCCTTTTAAAAGAAAAATAATCAATTTCTTCTGTCATTGGCAGAGCAAAGCTTCCTTCCTCCATCTACATTGCCAACAAGGAGGAGATAGAAGTCTTGATGCCTGTTAGACAAATTGGATTAAGTTGAGCAGATCCTGTTCCCAGAAATATCCTCCTCACTCATTACAAGTCAATTTAGCAGGTTTGCATATGATGATTTTCAAGTCAGAACCCGAAACAAAGGACTTGGTGGTTTTCCATATGTCATGATTCATAGAATCATAGAATCATCAGGCTTGGAAGGGACCCTAAAGATCATGTAGTTGCAACCCCCCTGCCAGAAAGTCAGGAATTACTTTGCTTGATGTTATCCTTTTTGGGGGTTTTTTGGGGTTTGTTTTGTTTTGGTTTTTTGTGGGTTTTTTTGGTTGTTGTTTTTGGGTTTTTTGGGGGGTTTTTTATCCTTTAGAATCATAGAATGGTAGGGGTTGAAAGGGACCTCTGGAGATCACTGAGTCCAACCCCCCTGCCAGAGCAGGATCACCCAGGGCAGGCCACACAGGAACAGATCCAGGTGGGTCTTCAAAGTCTCTAGAGAAGGAGACCCCACAACCTCCCTGGGCAGCCTGTTCCAGTGCTCTGTCACTCTCACAAGTGAAGAATTTTTTTCCTCATGTTAAGGTGGAACTTCCTTTGTTTCAGCTTGAAATCATTGCCCCTCATCCTGTCACAGGGCACCACTGAAAAGAGACTGGACCCTTCTACTTGACAGCCACCCTTCAGATATTTGTAAACATGAATGAGATCCCCTCTCAGTCTTCTCTTTTCCAGGTTAAACAGCCCCAGGGCTCTCAGCCTCTTGTCATAAGAGAGATGTTCCAGGCCCTTCGTCATCTTTGTAGCTCTCCCTCACACTCTCTCTGGTGTTCCCCTGTTCCTCGTGCACTGGGGAGCCCAGAACTGATCACAATACTCTAGATATGATCTCACATCTAGAGCAGAGGGGGAGGAGAACCTCCATCTTTGTTGACTGCAACCTTCAACACAACCCCAGGTTGTGCAGAAGAGTGCAGTATTGATAGTTTTTATGATTTTATGACTTCTGTTTCACAGCTGATAATAATTGTTTTATTTTAAAAAAAATCCTTCTCCTTATTCCTGTCCTTCATCTCTTCCTTGATTCTGTCCCTTTTACTGTAGCTTATGTGGCACAGAATCTTCAGACTTGAAATCTATCTTAGGGTCAAAAATCTATTCATAACAAGTTATAAGCAGATCTGTAGTTAGGTGGTTGTAGAAAATACGAGAACTTTTTCTTGTGCTTCAGTTTTATGGATTGGCATAGGCAAAAGAAAAAAATGTTTGCAGCAGGAGTTTTGCTGACTGCATGTGCTGATAGCCTTTTTTAAGATGGTATTGCAAAAGGGTAGGAGCTCTTGAATTAACAAGAAAGCTTCAAGATGTTGATTGGAGTTACAGTATTTGTGTCTTGTGTGGTAGCAATTAAATTACACTTGATTGCCAAGATTTTATTTGCAACTGGATATAAATGGTTTTGTTCCTGTCTTCAGCTTCTAATCTTTGTTAATGTTTCTCTAAATACAATGCAAATCATATACCAGTCAACAAAAGCAAACAGCATCTCTGTTCAAGTCTTGTTTACAGCAAAGATTGTTAATCTGAGCTTCTTCCTGAATCACCATCTGGGTTGTCTGGAAAAGCTAACTCAACAACCAAACAGCACTGCACGTTCTTCATGGTGTTTCTGCATCTTTCCATTTCCCATTCCTTCTTTCACCTATAATCCCCTCCATTACAGTCAGTGAATAGCATCTTTTACAGGCCTAAACCACAGCTCATCTTTTATCTTTCTTTCCCATACTTCTTTGCAGCAAGGTTTATTAAATCAAAATGTCTCTAGTATCTTACATCTCTTATCAAACCTCATGTTTCTTCAGATCTAGAAAAGTTGTTTAATGTCACCTGTGAGGACACCTGGCAGCTGGAGTGCTGCTGTTTCATGCCCTGGCAGTCTTAGTCGTACCAAGGGGTATGTCACCTCAGTACAATGAGGTATTCTCCTCAGAGTTTTAACACTTTATGATTAATTAAAGATATTGTAGCACTTAAGAAAGAAGTGTTAAATGCTACACACTATTTAACTGATAATTTTCAGTTGTTCTTACCCAAATCTGTTTTGCAGGGTTTATTTGAGGGCAAGGGGGAAGTACATTGTTCTTTTTTATGTGTCTATCTTCTGAAGTGGTGCTTTCTGCTATTTTTACAGTTGTTTTCCAGGAAGGCATCAAGAGACTGCAGTATCTTTGTGTACACAAAACAATTTGAATACAAGCTGGTGGTAATGTTGTGGAATGTAGAGAATACAAAATATTTGCTGCCTTCTGTTTCGTTGCAAAGCCTGCTTCCCATCTTCAGTTCTGGAGGTTTTTCTTCAAACAGGACATGGCTTTTTCTATCAGTAAAGTCAGTGTTCTATTCAGCTAGCTTTCTGTTACATTATTTTACATTAAACTCTTTGTTTTTGACAAAACTGGTAAAAGGCTGGGCACTGTCACACACTGACCTTGTAATTTTGATAGTAATTGCTCTATAGTGACCTCATACTGCAGAAAGCCTAAATGCTTTAGAATTCCTCCAGCTAAGATGCAACTTGTTGGAGACACTTAAGATCTTGCATGACTTGGGTTTCCATCCTTTCTTCCCGTGTATTGTTCAACTCTTCATTTTGAAAGAGAACACTTTAGTGCAGGTTTTTCACCTGCCTTGATTAAAATTGTGTTTGTAACCTTCATGTAAATGCCTCGTTTGTTTCTTAACTTGACTTCAGACAATTCTGATGGTTTTAACTTGTTTTCCTGAAACAACTCTTAATTGTCATGTAACTCACGGGGATATTAAGTAACTCAACTGAAGTGACAAAATATTCCTGATGTTACGATTTGTACTGGTTTTAGTAAGACCCTGACTGGGCATGAGAAAATTGGGGAATGCAATGAAGAGATTTGTTCAGCTATTTTATTTCAGTGTATCTTTCCCGGGCTTGAAAGATAATTACTTGTGTTCCTTGCTTTAGGATATTTTTCCAATGTGGGTTACACTTAGTTTGCTACTAGATGTCTGCTGTTGCCTACTGCTCGAGATGCTTGCGGCCTCGTGGGTGGTGATAGCATTGATTTCTCAGAAAAGCAAATCTGAAAAATGTGGGAAGGTGTCAGTTTGGTAGAAATTTGTGAATCCTCATTCAAGGGCAATTACTTTGTTAAATAAAATTGTCTTCTGTAATTCAAGTTGCCTAAAATATGGATTATGTATCGTGTTTGTAGATTATTAGCTATGGCAAACAGAAAAATGCTGTTATGCTGAATCTGTGGGCTTTCATGGCCTATTATTCCCTCACACCTGCTGGGCTGCTTATTTCAGACAGTCTCAAAGATACCTGCTTGTTTACAGAAACAGTTTCACTAAGAATGCCAACAAAATGTTTATTATGACTACTTGTTAACTTTGTAATACAGAAATATCTTGTGAGTCTAATGTATTATCGCTGCTAGATAAAGCAAGTAGAATCACTAGATGTGAACAAATGCTGATTTCTTCTGGGTGGGTGTGTTGGTTGGTTGGATGGTTTTTTTCCCTGAAATGACTAAGTTTTTAGGTGCCCTCATGTTCCCTCTCCATTCCCACCCTAAATAAAAGTATCATGTATTTCCTTTCTTGATTTTTAGGCATTCGAAAGGGATGTTCTTGCTGATTCAAGGCAACATAGTTCTATTCAGGACTCTACACTGGGGATAAGGACATGGGACTCCTCCTGCCAGATTCCAGATGGTTCATTACAACTAACATCTTGGTTGACAACTGTGAAAAGGAACTTTGGATTATTTTATTTTATTTTTGTGGAAGACCACAATCCCCAAGCTGTAGGACATATCAGGTACTAAATCAGATACTACTTAGGCTTTTGCATAATGTTATTTGATTGTTATTTGTTTTCCATGAAGAATTTGAAGCATTCAGATTGTACTCTGTTTCTTTTAAGAAATGGAAAATTTTCTGGTTTACATCTTGCACTGTAGTTGAGTAATGACAAGTAGTTGCATTTCTTATTTCTTAGGGAAAATTGGGGTGGTTCTGTTACAGCTTTAATCATTGCTGTTATCTTTATATAGTATTTTTAATTATTACTATAAATTATAATTGCTGATAATAGCTGTTATTATCCTAATTACCAAAACTGTCTCTTTCTTTTTTTATTGCTTTGGAGATTTTGCTTCGTTTTATTAAGAACAATTTTGCTACATTTACTAGGTTAGATAGTTGCTGCATTCAGAACTTGCCCAGTTATTACCTGGCAAGTAGGAAACTTAAATTTTTAATGACATTTATGAATGTTTACACACTTAGTGTATTCATCTGTTTACTTTTGAGCCTTTTAAAAGAAATCTCTATGTAATTCCATTTTCCTTTCAAATGAGAAAAGCTTTCTGTGTTTCTCTTAGAAGCTAGTTGGATTTGAAGTATCTGAATGCTCAGGTGTTTATTTCCAAATACAGAAGGGAAAATCTGCAACTGTTATCCTATAGTGCAGCTCTTAGTTCTCATTTGTAGAGATGTCTGTTATTTTAAGCCTCTTGATAAAAGTGGCGAAAAAGGAAATGATCACTCCTCCAATACAAGACCAAAAAAATAGAACAGCAGGGGGAACCTTTTTTGCAGCAAAGTCATATTTATTTCTGGTAGCTGTTTGGGTATGTAATTTTTTTTTCTTTTAATTAATTTAAAATTACTCAGTGATCCACTTTTTCCTCTGTCCTAAAGGTTCCATATTTCTTGTAGAATTTTAAAATAACCTTTTCTAATGAGGATGTCTGATATTCTTACTGTAAATGATGAAACTGATGCAATGAAGGGTTCAGAAGCTGAATTTAAAGATACAGACCCCGATGAAAACCTTATAAAATCAGGAAGTCAGGAACAGATTCACGTGGAAAAGGATGAAAATTGTCCTGACAGCAAAAACAATATGCCGGTAAGAAGATTTTCACTTTATTTTTCACTAGTATATCAGGTTAAGTAAACCTGTGTTTTGTTGTTCTCTCTTTCTCACGATCCCCTTACATGTTTCTTTGGTACATGTCAGGAAAACTTGATTGGTGTTAGGGAAACAAGTAGAATGATTATTGCTTTCTCTCCTCCTTTGCCCCACTTCTCTGTTTATATTCATGTAAATATGAGAGTCAGTAATTTTTAATTGAAGTAGGTGAGCCATTTTCATGGGAGCTGGACAGTTTGTCTCTATTTGTTTTCCTGAGCACGCATGTGAAGTTCAGTCTTCTCATTGTAGCGGAGCAAGGGAAAAATTTGGCACTTGAGCTGTCTTTTGCTGTTGCTGAATCCTGATGGAGTTTCAGAGCCTGGACTGTGTTATGGATACACTGTATAATAATAATGTGGTTTGATCAAAAACTAAGCTGTTGAGCATTGCCTGTATGAGCACAGCACTGCAGCATAGCTCAGCGTATCTGCCCTCGGTAGGGATCGCTAATCTAGGGCTCTTGAGCTACGTGCAGCTTACAGGTGGCTCAGGTGTAACTTTTTTACAGCAGAGCTGTACAGCAGAAGGCTAAAGTTATCAGACGTAGGTAATCCAAATCCTCTGGTGTCAGAGGAATCAAATCAGCAGATCTCCTGAGGCCAGTGGTCTGGGTCCTGCCCTAGTCACCAGTAGGTCTGGCCTCTTTCTCCCTGTATCAATGGAGGAGTGATCTGATGAGCTATCAGCCCATCTTGGCTGCTAGCTAGTACTGCCCATACCTTCCCTTTTCCTCTGTTCTTCACTGCCTGACAGTTTTGGTACGTGATTTACTAGGTAGGAAAACTTACATGGTTCTCATGCATACGCTGATGACCTGATGCGTATAAATGAATGGTTGTTGCAAGGTGGGAGATGTACCAGTAAAAATTTTGTGGCATAAAATTTCAAGTGATATGAAAATACCTTGTGTTAAAAGGAGAACACACCAATAAGGATGGGTTAAGAATTTATGGCAGCAGATTTAATACTTCTGAGGCTTAGTTGTGCAGCTCAAGAGTTCTGAAAGATCCCTTTCACACGGGATAAACTGGCGAACTCCTGACTGAGGCTGCCCACTCAGTCACTGAAGGCTGTAAGTGTCTTAGACGAGGCGAGGAGTTAAGGAAAGCAACTGAAATTTTCTGGCACAACCTAAAAAACGGGTCAAATTTCTCAGAGAAAACACAGAAGCTTGTGTTTGACAAAAAAAAACCCCACCAAACCTAGTTTTCTGTAGGAATTTTGTGTCTTTGGGTTAATAATAAACAATTTTCTGATAAAAATCCCAATTGGGATATGGGGTATGGCAGTATTCTCTTATGGGTTAGTAGGACAGTGCCTTATTAGATTCTTGTTATTGAGAATTGTGCAAAAGGTTCTTTTGGGAGCAGTTTTGTTCAAGACTAACAATTCAGTATTCCACTGAGTGAAGTAAGCTCTATCACTACGTTAAATTGCTTCCAAATAAATCTTGTAGACCACTGTAATAACAATACAGTTTTATACTTCAATATCAGCTGGCTTTATGAGGGCTGGATCAGTGTAAATAGATAATTTTTATGGGAAAAATAAATCCTTAAAATGAAATACCTCTCCTGAAACATGTGAGAAATAACTGTTACTGAAAAGCTGGTAGATGTAATAGCTGAGCTGGTATTTTCTTTAATCACTGGAATATCCCAGTAGTGAGCCTTAAAATTAATTTAAGGTTGGTTGCTTTTCATACAGTTCACTAATTTGGAAAAATCTCATTCACATTTTTTCATTCAACAAATTTCATTCAACACATTTTAGCATGGAAACTTGTATGAGACCCCAGTGACAAACCTGCCTTCCTGCAAAGCAGTGTGGCTGCAGAGTCAGACCCAGTCTAGAGAAAAGGATCCGTTGGTGCTGTCAGTGGCCGTGGGGTTTGGTGAGAGGGTTGGTTGCTTGGTTTTGTTCTTTTATAGAAGCAGTAGCTGGTGGTTGAAGCAATTATCTAGCATACACAAGGTGAACTGAAAAACTGTGTAATGAAGGCTGTTTGATGGATACAGCTTTACTATCATCTTCACTTAGTGTCGGTGTGAGTGGTGTGTCCAGGAGTCTCCATCAGAATCAGAATATTGCTGTTACATGACTAGCGTAGTTAAAAGCTGCATGTAGGCTGGGGAGTTTGATTTCCAGAGTAGTAGGATGACAGTCAATTACAGAGTGGAACCTTGCTAATGAGTCGTCTGCAGCAATTTAAGTCAGTAAAAGTTGATGTCACTTGTACAGCAGTAGCTGTTAGTGCAAATATATGTTACATATTTGAGGCCTTTTCATTGAAAACATGTTTTATTCTACAACAGAACAACAATTTTGGCCTGACCATAGTAACCAAAACTTCTGGGAACAGTAAAGTAGTCAGCAAGTCTTTGACTAATGGATGACTAGTTTGAGTAGTGAAAGTTCACTGTCTGTGCTACTTTTCATTAAGTGTGGGTTAAATGTGACTCTAGTGGTGGGGAAAAAGAGCAAAGGATTTGCTGAGAAATGTTAGAGATAGTTACTGGAATGCGTTGTGTTCTTTTGTGTTTACTATTTGAGTCTATCAGAGGCTGGACTGGGAGTGGGAGTTGTATGGGGTTTGGTTTTGGCTTTCCAAGCCAGTAGTTAATTGCTTAATAAGTTTCATACCTATTGGCAAACTACAATAATACACCCAAGTACAATTATCACTTGATTTCTTACTACTTTACAACCAAGTAAGAAACAGGCTATGATCTGTCTTCTAAACCTGGCATTGTTTGGATTCAGATATGTTACTGGATTTTCACAGTTCCAGAAACTGGTGATTATACTTTAACCGTGGCTCTAAATCACAGATTATTTTGAGATGTTGTGCATTGGTAACCTATTTGCTGTTGTGTACAGTGTGGGAGATACAATGTCAATGAGAAAAATATTTTATCAGAGCACATGGCTAACACTACCAACTTCTTTAAGCAATGCATTAATAGTATAGTTGGTATAGAGATTCTTAGGGAAGATTTTTGAATAGTCATATTTTGAAGTGACCATCAAGTAACATTTAAATGGGACTGGAAATGAAAGGCACTCGTATGACAAGTACTTTTGCAGAAGTCATGTGCCTCTCGGCACTGTGGTAGTTTTTTGTGATCAAAAAAAGTTTTTGGTTCAGCAGTCACTGTTGTCTGCCACCTGTTAATCTTCTCCAGGTGACAGCCTTTATTAGCTAGAATACAGGGTCTGAAGTTTGTTGCCTTTGTCACTGGTTGGTGGGACAAATAATACTTCAGCCACTATAAGGATTGATGTTGATGTTACAAAGTTAACATGTTAGGAAATATTGACAAAAAATTAATCAGCCTGGATTTATCTTGTGGGGTAGTGCCTTTTAGTCACTATTAGGAAGAGCATTTGTTGGTTTGCTTTAACAAAAAATATTTAAAATCATAGAATAGAACTATAGAATTGTTAAGGTTGGAAAAGGCCTCCAAGATCATCAAGTCCAACCTTCTACCCAACACCTCCGTGACCACTAGACCCTGCCTTGAAATGTCACATCCACCCTTTTTTGGGAACACCTCCGGGGATGGTGACTCCACCACTTCCCTGGGCAGCCTGCTCCAGTGCTTTACTACTCTTTCAGTAAGGAAATTCTTCCTAATAGCTAATCTGAACTTCCCCTGGTGCAACTTGTGGCCATTTCCTCTAGTCCTGTCGTTTACTAGGGAGAAGAGGCCAGCACCGGCCTCACTACAACCCTCTTTCACTTTCTGTAGAGGGCAATAAGGTCTCCTCTCAGCCTCCTCTTCTTCAAGCTAAACAATCCCACCTCCCTCAGTCACTCCTCATAAGACCTGTTCTCCAGTCCCCTCATCAGCTTCGTTGTCCTCCTCTGTACCCACTCCAGCACCTCAGTGTCTTTCTTATACTGTGGTGCCCAAAATCAGACATAGTACTGGAGGTGTGGCCTTGCCAGTGCTGAGTATGGGGGCACAATCACTTCCTCCTACTGGCAGCACCATTTCTGCCAGGTATGCCATTGGCCTTCTTGGCCACCTGGGCACACTGCTGGCTCATCTTCAGCCAGCTGTCAAGCAACACGCACAGGTCCTCTTCTGCTGGGCAGCTTTCCAGACACTCATCCCCAAGCCTGGAGCATTGCCTGGGGTTTTTGCAACTGAAGTGCAGGACCTGGCATCTGGCCTTATTAAACCTCATGCAGCTGACCTTAGCCCATTGATCCAACTTATCCAGATCTCTCTGTAGAGCCAAAAAAACCCACTCCATAATGATTCACGTTGGTTTATGTATAATCCAGAAAAGGAGGCTTGTTCTTATTCTATAGTCCATGTAATATGGGGGCTGGGGGGAAGAGCATTAGTCTTAAATACTGTCATCTCTTCACTGAAAAATAACTATTAATAAGTACATGTAAGATCCTTGATGGGATGATGACTGCCAAGGCAGTAAAAGGCTGAGAAAAAGAAAGCCGCATATCACAGTGTAAAAGGAAAAGAGCTTGCAAGCTGTGGAGAGTAGAACCAAAATACCACCACCACCAAAAAAAAATCCCCAGGGCAGGATGGAGGCAGGTGCTTGAATGCAGGAGTTGCAGGCATCCACCCTTTGATATGGGCAAGGCAAATGTTGTATTAGCTGAGTATAATTCTGGATTGGATATGTTAATGAAGCAGATATCCATGTCCTTTGGAGGAATCAATTTTTTTACGTAGCAACTAGACATCTGTCTTGCTAGAAGCTTCTTCCCTCCATCCCAGCACAAGCCTTTGTTTTCTCTCTCTGTTCCACTCCTTGAGTTCTCTGTACCCTTTCTCTGCTGCCACCTCCCTAGCTGTTTTGGTCTTGTCAGGGTTTACGTGACTTAAGTCTCCAAAATATGTGACTTAATACTTCTTAACCGATAATGATTAGGCAGATTCTGTTTAGTTACTTTTCTGTGTCCAATAGACAAACTATTTTTCCATCAGTCATCTGCTGTGACATGGAAAATTGCTGTCACTCCTCACCAATACAGGATAGCGAGTAACCATAGACCACACTGGGATTCCTTCAGTGTTACAAAGCTATCTGTGATTGTCAGGACTGTAGCCCTTAAACTGCATTTAAAATTGAGACCTAATTTAAAAGAAAGGTACAAATAACGAGTGTCCTTAGAAGCCTCTTTGTTCAGGTCTGTCATGTTGTGCCTGGCCTCTGAAATGTCTAAATGGTGCTTCAGAAATAGCTACAGTACCTTCTCACAGAACCCTTCACACTCCTAAGTTTGCCATCTTGAGCCTGACCTGGTTTTATCCACCTTGTTTAGACAGCTCGGTGATGATAGGCAATGGCATAGAACAGGTCCTGGTCTTTACTTTGGATTCAAGATACGTGATCTGTGGAGGTAATTAGGGAAAAATAAAACAGGCAAATACTCCTTCTGAGAGCCTGGATATATAAGATTATGTATGTTTGAGAAACTATCTTAATTCCCATTTTATTTTGTACTTGGAAATGAAGCACAGTAATTGGTCTTAAAAGCTGTTGCTTGGTTGGTTGTTTTTTTTTAAAGACAAACACCTAATCATTATTTTCATTATGTAATTGTTTGGAATACTTGCTTTTAAACACTATCTTTGAATCATACCCATAATGACTTTAAATGGGGCATAAATTTATTTTTAATCTTGCTTTCATTAACACAATGTTTTCTCAAGTCAGTAGAAGTCTTTGACAGCCGCAATACAAAGAAATTGCTTAATTTGCATTTGCTAAGTATCACATATTCTGAAGTAGCTATAAATTGTTTTTCACAAATGTGAACACAGAGATGCTCTGTAGGAGCAAAACTGAGTAAACGCAGAGAAATGAGGACAGAGCTGAAAAGAGAGAGAATGTGTATTAACTCTCCCTCCCGTTTTCCTGGAATTCAGTGGAAAGTGGTAGTAACCCTCAGTCAGCGTGGTTTTGCCTGAGAAAGGAACTGTGCCCAGTTGTCTTCAAGTTTTGTGAGTGCAGTCACTTTTGATGTCACAGGACTTTGGGTTTTGTATTTCAAGGTGCAGACTTTACATCATAGGCCTTCTCTTACAGTAGCTGTCCCTGCAGTCCAGCCAAACCAGGTATATTCCAGTGCTTCTCACCTGTCAGGCGTGTGGTGCTTATTCCTCACAGTTACAGCTGGATGTGGGGACTTGTTTTTCAGGTTTTGACATCCTTAAAGTTGTGCAGGAAAGCAAAGAATCCACAACTATTGAAGGATTGTTTTACCAGGCAGCTGTTTCCAGATAATGAGTCTTGCTTAATATAGTGGGTGGGATGATGCTTATGTGTAACTCTGAGGTTTGAGTCATTTCACTCCACGGAGAATATCCCTCCGACAGTGGCCCCCCAGCTCTCCCCAGTGGTATTCTTGTTGGTTTGGTCCCTAAAAATTGTCAGGTGCTCATAAGATTGAGCATCATGCTATTCAAATACCTTAATTAACTACCCTGAATATCCTGTATTGCTTTGATTAACTTATTCAAACTCCTATATTTTAAAAAAAACAAAATAATCTTGAAATGCAGTGTAATTGAGTGTAAGTTGGGTTGGCTTTCCAACCTGGAAATAGAACTGTAACTCTGCAAGCAAAATGTAGGACGAGATACAACACACATAGAACACGTAAAGGAATGTACCATCAAACATCCTATTGTGAGTGAAATCTGAAAACCATATGAACTTTAAACACTCTTAGAGTGCAGATCTGATACTATATGATTTCAGTTTCAATGTCTCAATTAAATTTTGAGGCATTTGCTTCACTTTATCTGGCATGAATGAGCATACTTAAGTTTTGGCTGCAGTGGATTCCTGAGACTTTACTGAGGTAAGATGAGGAGCAGATGTATGCTTGGTACAGTTCTTAATTAGATTTAATTATGATATGGTTTCTGCTTCCCAGAAACAATCTCTTTTCTGGTTTTGTGTTGGGTTTTTTTTGGTTTGGGTTTGTTGTATTTGTTGGGGTTTTTTTAATTGCTCTTTAAAAAAATGGAAATCTGTATGTCTTACCTCATTAGTGAACAGTAACTGATGTGTAAAGTCGTGGTTAACAGTATTACAAATACTGTTTGGCTAGTTTTAAAATGTCTTGCGTCCTGTATATCTAAGTTGATTGGTTTTTTATCTTTCCCCCTCTTGCCTCCCCCCTGCCCTGACAAATGGTGGATCTTTGGCATTTGCTTCCAAACACTCTTTTCAGTTATATACTGGCTTCCAACATTTTTCAGAAGGGAAACAATTGCCCAGTGTAGATTCTTCTGTGTGTTGTTTTGCCAGTGAACTGAGGGCCCCACTGGCAGTGCTGGTTTCTTTTAAGTTTACACGATTTGATTTGAACCCACCGAAGATAACTGTTGCTGGAGTAAATTGATATCAGGCTAGGGAATCATCCAGCTCTTGGAAGTTTAGTAGACTCATACAATAGAGACTTTGCTAGGGGCATGCAGAGTGCCAGCTTTCAGTATGCTTTTCAGCACAGATGACTGAAAGAAAAAAGGTATTTTGCAGGTAACAGCAAAACTCAAAAGTCTTTCTATTGTTCCAGGTATGAGAACACTTGAACTGTCTTTGCAGCTCAAAATCTCAGCAAGATTCCTTTGAAAAACTGACGATGAGTTCAGTTAGTTTTCAGTGCTGCTATTTAAAATCATGCTATATAGTGAAATGAGCTTAAATGAGCTCCCCTTCTGCTGCTCTTCAGCTAAGCTAGTGCAACATCTATAAAAGACATTGGGGACTTGGGGAAAAGGAGAGAAATAGTGATGATTTTTTTTTTTTTTTTCCCTTCCCTTTTTTGGGTTGGTTTGGGATTTTTTTTTTTTTTTTTTTTAACAAGATGTAGGTCTTACTAAGAAATTAAGGTACTTGGTAGACATCAAGTCATTCTCTGTTGCTGTGGTTGAGGCAGTGCTTCCCCCCACACCCTCCCCCGTAAGTTTTTGCAGGTAGGTTTCAGGAATAGGAGGAAAATTTCTAGAAACCATGTCATGTTGCCAAGGAAATTAGGACACAAGAATTTAAAACGTAGGAGCTGGTTGAGAGAGTAAACTGCTTGAATCTTACTGAACAAGAATAATGCTTGCTTCCTGTTAAATTCCTGTACTATCTGTTTTTGATAAGAAGAGAAATCAAGGACGAGCACAATGAAACTGGGAGAGCGTATTATCCTTCAGCTGAAAGCACCTGCTGTTCCTTTTCCAGATTTGAGCATCACGTCAGTAATAACTGTTAAAGCTTTCTCTTATACAGCCTTCTGCATTAACACAATTGTACCATTAAGTTTAATATAAACCTTTTCTGTTGTGCCCATCATTCAGCGGCCAGTGCAGTCTTTTGGACAGACAGCAAAAAGGTCGAAGGTACGGTAGACTTGTGTGCTGGCATGCTAAGGAAGCCCTTCGTGCTTGATGGAGCTTTGTTACTTTGTGAAAAGTGCCTTTAGTTTTCTTTTTTTGGCATTGAAGCTTTGTTTTATTCTGTTGGATTTTTGTCTTGCCTAGTTGTCTGCTTTTGTGGTTTGCCTTTATATTTTTGGTGGCTTTTTATTGTTACAGAGAGAAACACTTTCCCAAAGATTTGATTTACTTTTCATTAGATGTGCTCTATTGTGCTGACAGTGCCTTCGAAAGCTGCAATTGCTTGGGTATTTTCATCCTAAAGGAAATGACGTGTTCTATTGAAAATATGAAAAATGCAGTTTTCAGCCATTTTGGTTTACATGAAGTGAATGGCAAAATAACGGCTTATGGTATATTTGTATAAATTTATTTTTATAAGCCATAGTTTTTAATTTTACATACTTTCCTTCAGTCAAACACAAAGTTAAAGTTAGTTCGGAGCCTTGCTGTATGTGAAGAATATCCACCACCTCCCACAGCTGAAATATCACAGGACCTCCAGGTAAAAATCACGTTACTGAAGTTTCTGAAACCATTTCAAGTAACTTACTGTTCAAAAGAAAATCTGGGTACTCCTTAAATATGCAGGCACTGTGTGATGTGAATTTATTGGTTTTAATATAGCTTTAATAGAGGTGGTATGGTGATATCAGATGAAGAATTTGCTGCTTTGTTTTTCTGAACTGTATGGGGGATGTCTGGGGAACGGGAAGAGGGGTCTCGTAAGTTGTTCTAATTTTCTAGTGTTACAGTGCTCTTGAGACAGTCTTAAACCACTTCAGTGCTGTCTGCCTGCCGTCGGTAAGACAGAGAAAGGATGACTAATACACAGCATAATTTACTGGTGGTTTGTATTTAGAAAATTGAAATGCTTTTATGTTTTAGCATTTTAACTGAACTGCTTATTAGTCTTAATTGCTGGTATCTCTGTTAACATGGGCCCAAGGTGTGCTTGAAGGCTAATCTGTTAAGATGATATAACACACTTAAAGAAATTCCCAAATGATGGACAAAAAGTGCAAAGAATACTTCAGAAAATTTAAACCAAAATCTAGTTTTCCATAGTTTACCTTCATACCAGCCTGTATTTTTAGAGTAAAATCCTATTACTAGTTTTAATCTGGGTACGAATAAGGGGCATGAAAATGTTGGGTTTTTTCCACTCCTAACAAAACTTAGATGACCCTCAGTGACTTACTCGGAGCACACTGACTTCTTTTGCTGTTACTTGAAAAGCTTCTAAACTGCCTTTTTGTGAAAAATCTTACTTTTCTTAACAAGCAGAAGGAAGCAACAGGACAGCGGGATGCGGGGGGTTTGCTAGGGGAGTGGTAATTCAGTCTAGAGGAGGCAGGGTGGCTGAAAACTCAGGAAGGTATTTGTCAAGCTAATTAAATTTCTGTAGGATTGAACCACACAGTATCTAAGATGTTTGTTTGTTGCTTGTTTTTTTTTTTTTCCCTGGAGAAAAATGAGAAAATAGTGTTTTTCATAGTCTTTAACTAATATGCCAGCATTTCAAGAGCTGACTAGAGGAATTTTGAAACCGAGCCCTATAATTTGTAAGTCTTAGATCTCTAAGGCTTAGACTGGTATAGCCTGTAGAGTAAGAGACTGTATATTAAGAAACAAAATTAGATCTAGCTGTGAGTTTTCTCTAAAAACAGTAATGTAGGGAAAATGGATTATTAATCCCAATAACTATGTACTGATTGAGAGAAGAGATTGATTTCTTCCCTGTAGAGTGGAGAAATGCATGTTGAAGAAAAGAGAAGTAAGATCTTGTTACAAGGTCTGGTGCTGGAGCGTGTATCCTATGGGACACGGGTCTTCCATGACCCTATGTAATAACTTACACAGAGAATTTCTTCATTTTTCTTTCTTTCCCAAACATGGAAGAGCTCTGTAAGGATCAACTGACTGCTGGCTGCCATAAACCCCTCACTTTGAAGCATGATGTGTGAGCATTAATTGTGCCTGGGACATGTGGCAGGAGGCCTGGTGCCTGGGTGAAGCGCGAGACTGTCTTGCACAGGTCTCTCTGGCAGCACAAGAATAACCCCTGTGATTGCTTCCCCTTGCTGGAAAAGTCATTGCTCTGTTTTAGCAGTGATTGCAACTGATAGCTAGCTTCCAGTCTGGCGTTCTTAAAACAGTTTTTCTGAGAGTTAAGAAGAATAAAATTCAGGATAAAGTGGCTGATAGCTCTTGAAAAATTCCAAATTTTTATGGTTAGAAAATGTTAGCCTTGATAGGATGAAAAAGACACTGAGTCAACTAAGGAACTGGTGTGAGTTTTGGGCTAATTCTGTAGTCTTGCCTGTGGCTGTTTATCAGTCTTGTGTCTGCATCAAATCTTAGCAAGGTAAAACGTGAAGGTGAAGTAGTCACTTAGCACATCACTGCTGGCTGCTGCTCCTCAGAAGGCTCTAGTGAAAGAGTCTGACAGACCAAAGCAATTGTCTCAAGCAGATCAATTTATTTTCTGCTATACTTAGTTATATTTTCTTGAGCAATTGTAATATGAAAAAAGACACTGTTCCTCCCCGAGAAACCTAGGTAAGAAAGAGCTCACAAATTTTTAAGCCTTAACTGTTAAAAAGCACTGGCAGCCCTAAAAGGTGCTGTGAGAGCACAAGCTCATCAGTTTATTCCAGAAGGAAGAATGCAACTGATTTATTTGCTTTTTTAATCTTTGTAAATATACTATTTGCTCACCATCCTTTCTCTAAGTATTAGGTGCTGGAGTTGTTTACTGATTCTTTACACTCTAGTACAAATTATGAATGCGAGCAAGAGATGATCCATTTCAGCTGTCTTTAAGGAAAGGCTGCTTTCATATGAATGTCAGTTATTATGAGTAACAAGTAAATTAACTTTGAAAAGATTGAACTTTTTCTTCTTTAGCAAAGGGGGGGGTGGAAGTGGGGAAGAAGGCAGCCAGGGTCTGTAACATTAGTTTACACTGATTTGTGTAAATTCAGATTGTTGTTGGTTTTAGAGATTGCTGGTAAAAAGCCAAGATTCCTGGATGTAGGACCTTAGAGTAATATTCTGTAATGTTTCCTGACTTTTTACCTTTTTCTCAGGTATTTTAAGCTTCATGAATTCACCAGGTTTTGATGGTTTGTGAGGTTTTGGGGTTTTTTTTTTTGTCTTCTGATACAACAAGAGCTTCAGGTAGGCAATCGTCTGAGGTACAGCAAGGAGTCTGTCAAATCAGTATGCCAGCAGAGAACACACACCACCCCCCTTCCCCCAGCAAACAGGGTGGGGATCATAAGAATTTTAAGGAATGAGAAGTTAAAAGATTTTTCAACAGCTTTCCAGTCAAGTAGGTCATATTTAATTAGATGCTACAGTTTTTATAGCATGAAATCACAAGCAAGTGCCCTTTGGTACACAGTTCTGTTGTATCGCGCTTTGAAGTAGCACTGGTGGCAGTGGAAGAACTGTCTGTTCAGATGGCTGTGCCTTTTTTTAGCTCTTGTTGGGAAAAGAAGTATGAAAATGATTACTGGCTGAAATCCTTTGACTAAATTATTGCTGTATGCTTTTACTTTGGATGAGTTTAGAATATGAAGTCAATCAATTTTAGTGAAGGAAAATCAGACTATGAAAATTTTCTTTACTGGTAGTTTTGTAGAATATGACTGTACAATGGAGAATAACATCCTGGTGGACCTAAATGAAAAATAATTTTAAGAAAGACATAAACCATGCTTCTTTCTCTTTCAAATAACTGTTAGGAAGCTACTAGGTGAAGAGTAGGTGTAATGCACTTTGCGGTGACAAATAAATTGCTCATCTGAATTATATTCAGGTGTTTGAGGTGAGGACTGCCAAGATTTGTTTTGGACTCGGTTTGTAGCCAAGTGAATTCTCAAGAGTAGGAAAGAATTACACAAAGGAGTGATTGGTAATGGTTTTAATTAGACTTGGGTTTAGCTAATCTTATAAAAGCTGAGAAGTCTTCACACTTGTACTGCTATTTTGCAGGGTATATATGAATTAATAATTGTAATTAAAACTTTTTGTGTGGGGGAAAGATCATAATGAAAGAGAGAGCTGGTAAAACTGTCAGCCGATTTTTTTATTATTATTATTTTCCTTATTTGTAGAAGTTGTTACTCCTAAAATGCACACCAAAGCTAGTTTTCAAGCATAGCCTCATTAGTATAGAGTTCCTATTGCCTAGCTCTGGAGGGCCCGAGGAAGAGAGAGCAGTTTGGTGTGCTAGGGCAGGGAACAGCATTACTGCAGGTTGTGCAAGGGTGTGTTTGCACGTGAAACGGTCTTTAGCCTTGGTGAATCCTGACTATATTTAACTCTGGCCAGCTTAGATGAGTGAGATCAAGTCTGTGGAATGATGACACGTGAGGAGAGGCTTAGAGCAGGTGCCTGGATGTGGGTAAGAAGGGGCTCGAGGGAAGAGCGAGAACTTGCGTGGGAAAGGATTTGGTGCCAGACAGGAGAGTGATAGGCAAGAATAGATGAGGGGGAGGTTCTTGGGGAAGGATCAGGTACTCTCAGGTGGGGGTGGGGGCAGCCTCAACTCAGCTGGCTTCTGAAGGAGCAACATTGATGTTTGTGAGAGTTTAAGATAAAAGGCAATGGAGGAGTGTTGCTCTTGCAGGACTTTGCCACTCACGCTCTTGGAGTTAATCAGACACATAGTGTCTCTGTTTCCCCTGACCTCCTCTTCTTTTGCAGTCTGAAATATGTTGGTCCTCGACTGGCAGTCTTGATAAAGAACAAAGAGGCATGAAAAAGAAATTACAATCTTCCACTATTTAGGGGACCATTATGTCACTGTGATTTCCAAAGGAAGGTCTTTTTTTGTTGCATAAGGGAAATAGGTTTTATGATTGTGCACCTACTTGTATAAAAGAAAGGATTTTGAGACGATGACACAGAAAGCTGCTCTGTCAAAATGTACAGGAAGTTAAGAATCTAAGCCTTGATGACAGTAAGGCTTGCAATTTGTGCCTTGAAATATTGTACTGTAAATATTTCCCTTTTATATGGATCTGGGTATACTGATCTGTCTTAGATTGAAACATCTGTTGTGGTTTGATTATTTATTTACTTATTTCCTAGTATAAATCAAATTGAAGTTTGAAACCAGCTTTTATAGTCAACAACTCTGAAGAATTGTGGGAGGGAAGCATCATGGATGATGCATTACTTAAATGTATCAAATAAGATACATTTGGATTAATTTTGAAATATTCAGGGCCTGTGTGTGCAATTTCTAAAATGTGTATTGTACTTCCTAGGCCCTCTCTATAGTTTTTGATTTACTGATAAGTAGTTTAGTATTGTGGTCACATAAAGTACTTGTGGGATCAGAAAGAATGTGAAGGCAATTATTTTCTTCATTACCTCTTTATTTTGCAGGTAATATAATGCAAAAGAGTTCTTCTGCAGGTATTGTTTGAAATCATTTCCGTGATGACTTAATTTTGTTTTTTTTCTTGACAGGAGAAAATCCAGATCCAGTTGTCACAGTCTTTTGAAAAAGAAGAAAAGCCTGCAAAAGATGAAACGGAAAAGGAGAAATCCAGTGATAAACTGTCCAGAAAAATGTTATCAAGAGGTTTGCCCTTTGTCATTGTGCTTTTAAATGTACTCTGTAGATAAGGAATATTTATAGAAAATGCAGTTTGCTTCCAGGTCATTGTTGCATAAACATTGCACTTCTTTATTACCAATTGCAGCAAGTAGATGAGACATCTTTGATCTGGAGGAGGAATTGGTCCCAGAGGATACAGTGCTTTCAAGACTTCATCAAACACATGTACTCCAGCACATGCTTTTCCTTTCTCACCTGCCTAGCTGTGCAGAGCAGCATAAAAGCAATTGTGTTGCCTCAGTTGTGTCCAAGTGTGATTTGGAAAACTGACTGTAGTTGTCAGCAGAGGTTCTTTTGATATTCCTACACTTTGTTTTTACAGGGTTAGTGAAACTTCAGTGAGACTGACAACTACCGTTGCACTTTTTCTGACTTTCGTTTAGCAGAAGTCAATGTTCTTGGGTTTTAGTTTATTTTACTTTCAATAGTATCTAGAATATTTTAATAAATTTTTGAATCAAAGGTAGAACTACATAAATAAAAATGACAAGTATTATGTTCTCCTTTTAATATTCCTGCATTCTGGATTGAAAAATCTTTTTTAGCCTTAAATAGAACTGTAAAATTACTGACATGAGCCTGTCTTTGTCCGTGTTACCTAATGTCTCCTAAAGACAGAAGACTTTCTGCATTGAAGTCAGCACATCATTGTACAGATCTTGCTTTAAAGACTGGATCCAGAATGTTTATCTGAATGTCTTAGATCAACCAGTGTGTAGGAAATATCTTTAAAGTTAGAAATCTTTTTGAGACAGGTAGCACTTGTCTATTTTGTGTCCCTCAATTCCATAGGACCTTCCTCTACGGGCATTTCAGTCCATCTTGTCCCACCTGGCAGCCAGATACCTGAAATAAAAAGCACTGGGATGGAGAACTTAACTGCATTTATAGATATCAGGCTTTGAAATGATGCCTTAAGAAAATAGGGTGTTCTTTCTAAGCTGACTTGCTTGACCTTTAAAGTACATGCCTGCCTTCTAAGATTAAGGAGGAAAACCAAACCAAAACAAAAGCCTACCCCCATCCTCCATCCTTCCCAAAAAAAACCAACCCACCCAACATGTTAGGTAACAATGTGTTGAGAGCAAAGTGATAAAATGCCTAAGGTAGAGGTAGCTGTTCTAAATTCACTTATCTCCTCTGGAGGTTAATTACTTCCCAATTTTGGATATGCCAAAATAGGAAATGATGGAATTTAAGCATCAGTCTTCTAGTAATTATAACTGAGTTATTGCTCACTTGCAAATTAAGAAAATTAAATAATTATTCAATCTTAAAGTTGTTTTATAAGGCATACTCCCCCCCCCCCCCCCCCCCTTTCATCCTCATGATCAAAAGTAGTCCCAAGCTATAAATGTTCAAACTTGTCTGATCTTGTTTCTACTCTCTTGATAATACATGGGCAGGATTAATAGTGTAACGAGCTCTGCAGACAAACCCGCTTCTTTGGGGAGGTAGAGATTCCCCATCTTGGATTTTGTCCAGGAAGTATTTAGGTCTCATTTTTGAAGGCTGGACGCTTTGGTCACCTAATTTCCCACTATGCCAAGAGGCTGCTCTGCTGGCACTGTTGCTTCTGATGGAAAAGCCTCCATAGATTCTGTTTCCACCAGATCTTATGCTTGTTTGTGCAGTAGTCCTCGCATTGCTCATAGAAGTTAATTTGCAATGTCTGCTCTCTATACTGACCACAAAAAGACCTGGAACAGCTAGGACCTAGGTAAAAGTTTAAGCTGTGCCTAACTTGAGACAAGGTTAACATTTAAGTAGTTCATTGAAGAAACCTAGTTCCAAATATATTTTTAAAACACAGATGGCTTTGACTTCTAAGACCTGGAACTCCAAACGGTGGCTTGTGTAAGGGAAGATTCAGTCTTAAGTCAGTGTTTCTTTCAGTTGCAGCTCTTACAGAACAAAATGTCACTCTGAATATTTTGTTTCACTGAAACCAGAAAGGAGGCAAAAGCTTGCGAGACTTTTTGAAAACTCCTAAACATCATGTTGTGAAAATGAAGCCCAGTAGAAAAACAATTTTTAATAACGCAAAATCCCATTTGTGAAGATTAATCTGTTACATTCTGAATTACAGTATTTCTTCAGGCAACACCTAGTAACTGTGTAGATCAGCTGCTGCACCATGAAAGTGTACACAACAGTGCAATGTAGTGTAATGAGAAAAATTGAAAGGTTGATAGAAATCAGATGACTCATGGGGATAAACTGCATAAAATATAGAGCAATTTGTGAATAGACCAGCAGTGCTACTGCAGCTTTTGCTTCTGTATTGCGCTGGAGTTAGGGAACTGGGGGGGTGATTTGTTGGCTTTTCTGTTACGTTGTTGGTTTTTTTTGTTGTTGGTTTTTTATTTTACTTGAGCCTTTTCCCTGGAAACTGGAATTGTTTAATTTGGGGAATAACATGCCTACTAGTTACACAGGATTGATCTATAAATAGTATGTTCAACAGTAACTGGAAAAAATAGCATTGGTGTTTTTTGAGTGTAATTTTGCTCTCTTCCCCCTCACCCTTAGATTCCAGCCAAGAGTATACAGATTCCACTGGTATAGATCTCCATGAATTTTTAGTAAATACATTAAAAAACAATCCCAGGTAAGCATCAGTGATGTCAACTTTGTTTTTCTTTCTTGTTGCCTGAGGTGTCACACCACCTGTTTGGTTTGGGTTTTTCCCCCTCCTAAATGTCTAACACTACATGTCAGTTATTTAGGATGAGACTTTGCTGCGCAGTCTGTCTGAAGCACCAGTCCCACTGTAACTTGTCTGCTATATGAATAGAGGTTCAGGCTGTTTAAATGGTTTAAATGCTTTTAATGTTTAATAGGCAAATAATGAGTTCTGTCTGTAGGCAGTTCCCTTCTTGAAGGGACTCTAATATTACCTCTGTAAAACTTGCCTCTCTTAACATCTGCTTGTTAGAGACCAAACTGCCTCCTCTTACTTTAACCTGCCTTGCACTGAATTTATAGACAAAGGATTTTTTAATTTTTATTTTCTCTTAAGATGTACCATATAAGCATAGTTAGAGAGGCACATTTTCACTCTGCACATCAGAAACCAAATCTGACCTAATGCAGGTCTGTCATTTTTGAGGTTTGCAGCACGTTGCCGCTGATCTCTGCTCTTTTCATCGCGAGAGTTTCATACTGGGTCTGCGGCTGTATGTGCAAGGAAAGAAATTAACTCAGTATTGTGCTGCTGTTGCAAAAGTTGTTCCACTGCTATTTCTTATTCATATTATAGTTATGATTTCCCAGGTGATAATTTGTTGGGGTTTGATTTTGTTGGCAAAAAATGTAGAGGCCGACACCATTTTGCCCTATGGAGTAAAATTATCAAGCACAGACCTCTGCTAGACTCTTACATTGTTGCTATTTGAAGTCATAAAGCACCCCAATGAAAATAAGAAGTTGTAGGTGAAGGCCTGCTGTGGGTTTACGTGCACAATGACCGGGAAGCTTAGTTACTGATGTGCAGAAATTATGAACTATGTGACAGTTAATTACATGTTAATTTATTGGAACAGGCACAAACATTTTTAAGACTCATGTTCATTTCTATCAGCTTGAATTTTAGCTTTTATTGTATTCTTTTAATATCTCACCACATCGCAGTATGTGCCAGTTTTTAACCCCCTGGTTGGTGGTACGCTGTACCAGTGCCTCCTGGTACCAGTGCCTCCTGGTGCCAGTTCTCTGTCACTCTGTGGCTGTGACCCTGTGATGTGCTTCTCTATCCAAAGGCCAGTTCAGGCCTCTGCAAATCCTACTACCCATACTAACCAGCAATGAACAACCTAGTCACTGCTTTTCCTTGTTCTTGAGACTGTCTTCTCACTGACTGTACTTTCTGTTAAGCATAATGAGCAGAGATTACTTGGGGGATCTTTATATTCTGAGTTCTGAGATGAGAACAGCATGTTTCACCAGGCGGGTGCAATACAATAGAGCTTAGTGAAAAACTTTGTCCTAAAAATACTCCATTTGACACCTGGTGGTCCTATTTACAGTCTGCCATCATTCCTTGAGCACAGATCTTATCTGTGTATTCTTAAGATGAATACAACCGCAGTTATTGGAGTGTCTCATATGTGAGTTGCTGTGTTTTTATTTTCAGGGACAGAATGATGCTGCTGAAATTAGAACAGGAAATTTTAGATTTCATTGGTAATAATGAGTAAGTACTGTACTCTCATAGGAAAAAAAGCTTTCAAGAGTGTCCCTGTTGACTAAGTAAAGCTACTGTTCCTTTCTTCCAGAGTTCCAAGAAAAAAGTTTCCCCCGATGACATCTTACCATAGAATGCTGTTGCACAGGGTAGCTGCTTACTTTGGATTAGAGCACAACGTGGACCAGAGTGGGAAGTCAGTCATAGTAAATAAAACTAGCAATACAAGGATGTAAGTGTGAAAGTTTTGAAAAGCCTTTTTGATGCATAGATTTAACACCTGGGTTGTATTATGCAATGCTGTTGCAGCTGGGGTCTGCCTGCTCATTGGGAACCATGCATCAAGGAGAGGTAGCTGCAAGACCTTTACTGCTCTTGTTCCAGTGCTGTGTAGTGATGTAATCTGTTTCATATTTAAACTTCTTGGGGGTGGGGGGGGAGGACATTATCTGTAAATTAAGAATTTTTGCTGTTGTTCTCAAAGAAGTGCATTGCTAACTTTGTTTCCATGAAATACAAATGTGTATCAACTATACATGTTTGAAGATTTATACCAGAAAAGTGTGCAAAGTACATTCTTTGTTTCTTTTGGAAAGCAGAAACAGCCCTTTAATCAGAACAGGGTCACTTCTAATTTGCTGAAGGGAGGGGACAAGACTTGCACAACTTTAGCTTTCATACTGTAAAAATCTACTGGGAAAATTCAGGCATTGAAGTCTTTTGTTGGAATAATGTTGCTTACAGGTCTCCCATGGCCCTACAAAATAAACACAGCAGAGAAGACAGACATCTCATCAGTGGAACCGTAGCCGGGTTAACAAGTCATGATACACTGCATACTGTGAGGGCTGGGGAGATTTTGGAGAAACCAGTAGGCAAATCTGTGTTACAGAAAGGTAGCAGTGGGACCACTGCATCTCCAAAACCTGTGTGTAGTTGACCTTTTTACTCCAAGGGCCCAGCTGTTCTCTCTGTCCTCTGCACTTGCTCCATCTCCTCTTTCTCTCTCAGGAAGACAAAGGATTGGTGTGTTCATATATTTATGCCACCTGGTTTTAACTTAAAGCATCGCCTGACACCATTGTTTGGTGGTGGTTTTGTTTTGTTTGGTAGGGTTTTCTTTAAGTACTCTGATTCGAACATGGAAGATACTACAGCACCTGCATCCTGATCCCAGTCGCTGTGTACACCATCCATAGCTTTGGGACACAAAAAAAAAATCTAATTATCCACCCTAATTTTAGAGTCAGCGGAACTGAAATAATATACCATGCTGAAATTTCACTTCAGTAAACAGTTTCCTCCTGAAACATTTCTAGAAAAACATAGAGAGCCTAAACATGTGAAATAACTAATGTATTCATGCATGTGTTTGCTTTGGCTATACATTCTCTATCCAAATGGACTTTGTAAAGCCACACATTGCAAATCTGTTGCCTTGCATCTCCCAGCATGTCTAGACTGAAGCTTCAGTCTAGTACTTCAAATGTGGAATAAGAACTATTAAACAACAATTTCTTCATATTTATGCTGCTTTTTTGTTCTTTTTTTTTTTTTTTTTCTTTTTTTCTAGAGCATATTTAAATAGTCTGTGGCCTCTGGAAGCCCCCTATAGGTGTAGTTACTAATTAGCAGGCATTTCATCTAACCTGCAGACGTTAAGATTCATAATGTTTTCAGTATTCTTATTTTAAATCACTTTGGATATAAAATAAGAATTTAGAAAGAAAACCTTGGAGATCTGCTCCATGTTGAATAAAACCAAACTTACCTTTTCCTCATAGGCAGATTCCCGGCTCCATCGCCGATCAGTGATGTTACTGACATCAACAACCCAGTGCATACTGGGACGTCTCAGTGGAGTGGGAAGTTGGTGATTGCAGGGCAGTAAATTCAGGGACCTTTAAAAGAAAGAGGTAAGACAGTCTAAAGGTTCTCTGAAATGCCTGCTAATTATGTTTGGGCATCCAGTAACTTATAGGTAGGCTTGGCTGGTTTCTAGAAAAAGATCTCCTGACTCTATACAGATGTCCTGGGTAATGAATAAAGAAACAGGAACAGGGAAGAGTACACATATGGCTTGTCTTTTATTAGACAGATATTTCCTGACTGTCTGAAAACTTTTCTTACAGTAGTAGTAGTTTTATTGTCTAGGTTCTTGGTACCTGTTTTTAATAACAAGAGTTTGCAAAATATTGTGTTTTCTTTCACAAAGCAGATAAAAAAAAAAAAACAATCTCTGACTCATCTGGTGCAGCTCTTGCTTGCCTGCATTGTACTGTTCTTCTCTTGCTTGCTTCTACTTCATTTTGGTTTAGAAGTTTGTAAGTTTCAATGCTTTCTCCTCTATCTTCTTCTATTTTCCCTTGAAATGAGTTCTGAGGTATGACAGCTCTAGCAGAAAGCACCTCTCTTCACTTCCATGCATGCCCAGTGCATCCGTTGCATGGCACCAGTGTGGATTCAAGAGCACTTCTGCTTCCCCAAGGGCATGTGGTTTGCTTGCCACCTTAATTGGAAATCAAAGCAAAAGCTTTGGAGGAGGAGGAGATTTTAAAAGCAGGTTTGTTACGCCTCAGGAACAGGACTCGTCGGGGTACACATCATCTTATGGTTTTGGTACCTCTTCCATTGCCTGGACAACCAAAATCTATCAGTCACTTCAGTTAGAATATTAAGTGTATTTAACATTAATATTGAGCATTATTTCAGTTTGTTCCACTGTCTGTAGTATTTATTTACCAAACCGTAAACCTTTTCTCTCTAATGACTTTTCACAGACCTGACCAAAAGTTTTGTGAGCATATAAAGGATGACAAGAGTGATGATTTCCAGAAGCGGTACATCCTTAAAAGAGATAACTCTAGTTTAGACAAAGATGACAACCAGGTAAAATACATATGGCTTATTCCCTTCCACTTGCTGTATCCAATTGTGTATTTGTACTATTTTGCTGTAGAATTTGACACTATATCACTTAATTTAGATGAGAATACGATTAAAAGATGACAGAAGAAGTAAATCCATAGAAGAACGTGAAGAAGAATATCAGAGAGCTAGAGAAAGAATATTTGCACAAGATGTATGTATCCAAGAAAATGTTACGCTGTTTTGTATGAATCCTTTGCGCGCACGTGGGTTTTGTTAAGGTACTTCTTCCCAGGAAATTTTCTCTTTCTGAAGGGGATTGAGCAGATAAGAATCACTAGTGTGGCCTGAGTGAGTTTTAAATTATACTGGAATTACCTGGAAGTCTTCTGATTTCTCTAATCACTACAGTATGAAACTCAAGCAGCCTTCAAGAATTACTTTGCTGCGTTATCTGGCATTACCCATTTCAGTATGTTCTTTTGCCCCTCACTGAAATTTAAGTTATAGAATTTCAGTACTGCAATCACTTCAGCTGTTGCTCAGAGCAATAATTATTTAAAACCAAAGAAACCAAAAAGATAAAAACCAACAACAAAATTCCCCCCAAACTGCAAACAAAACTCCAGAACAAACAAAAACCAATAACAACAAAAATGTTTTTTCTCACTTGTGACCACTCATACAATGTGTTTGTTCTAGACACATGAAAATTATTTGAATTCCCATACGGGAAATTTCATTCAGAAATCTAGAAGTCCAGTCTCTTTTGACTGGAGTTAGCAAGCAGGACAACACTATATAATTCATTCACAATTAGTAATTATATTGAGTGAAACAGAACAAATAGTTGTTCAAAAATGTCCTACTTCTAGCAATCCACTCTTTCTGACATGTAGCTCTTACACATCCAAAACCAGATTCCTGCTCTGAAGAAAGAACAACGTCCAATCCGCTGTTTCCAGATATTTTCCAAAAGCTTTATTTAAAGATTTCTTAAATTGTTATTTATTTTCCACCTTACAAAGGAAAAGAATGGAATTTTGGATATGAAATTACCTTCTCCTTTTGTGTACTCATTTACCACATATTGTACCCTCAGAAGCCATATAGCAAGTGTTAGAAGTCATAATCAAGGAGAACATAACTGAAGTTAGCAGTAGCCTTTCTGATTGTGCGTTCTGTCTGCTTTTTAGCCTGTGTGTGTTTGTACCCAAAGAATTCAGGGCAGTTCTTGCAGTAGCCAGCGTCACACGGAAGACAAGGCAGCTCAGGTGGGGTTAACAGACGTGGGGAATCACACGTCAGCTGGAATTGCATAAGGCAGCAAAGACCCAGTGGAAGATTTGTAACTTCAGACAAATACTGCTATAAACAAGGGTCAGCATCAGAACTATTCTAACGCTAACCTTTATTTCTTGCAGATGGGCCTCTTTATATTGTCTTAATTTCCCCCTCATGGGGAAAAAATATCCACCAAAGAGGTTAAGTTTTCAGGCAGCTTAATATAAAGAGGTGAAAGTCCGTGTGTAATAGAAAAGACTCCAAATTGCAGCATGTTTTGCTACCGCGCTGTAGTAGGGGTTCTATATGCCATTCATATTAATTTCTACACTTCTTTGCCCCTCAGTCCCTGTGTTCCCAAGAGAATTATTTCACTGACAAAAGGTAAGACAATTTGCAGTTTAATTCTGTTTCATGTTTCTATTTTCGTAATAAATATTAAGCTATCTTATTAAAATGCCAACAGAAACCAGGAGGAAGAAACTAATAGTACACAACAAAGACGACAGATACTTAGGTATTTGATGCTTTCTTTAAAAAACAAAATAAAGTCCCAAAGCATTCTGCATGCATTTCACCTTTTCTTTCTGTTGTTTTTTTTGTCTTTCTTTTTTTTCTTTCTTTTGGTTTTTTTTTTTTTCCTTTCTTTTCCCTTATTTTGCAATTCATGCTTGTGCTAAAAGTTTAGTTTATAACTTGCAGGATCAATAAGGAAACATCAGGGAGATCAGCCAACAGCCATCAGAGCAGCACTGAGAATGAACTGAAGTATTGTGAACCCCGCCCCTGGAGCAGCACCGACTCTGATAGCTCCAGCCGCAATCTGAAGCCAGCTGTAACCAAAGCCAGCAGCTTCAGTGGGATATCAGTTCTGACAAGAGGAGATAGCTCTGGAAGCAGCAAAAGCACAGGCAGGCTGTCCAAGACAGGTACAATGCGATCTGTACAAATACCTAGCTCGTTAGCACTGAAGTACCTGACGGTTTGATGTGTGTTGCAGAGGTGCGCTCGGTGCGTACAGTCACCTCTGGGTACAGGGGGGGCTGCATACAGCGAGTGACTACAGACCTGCCCCTCCTATAGCTCATGCAGACTATAGGAGACCTATGCAGGCCTAGCCCTCCTATAGCACATAAATGCCCAGGAGAGCTAAACTTCAGGTAACAAATCAAACTCAAAAGTCTTCATTTGGAAGTAGAATTTTAAAGTGCATTCTAGATGGTGCTAAGCTAAATGTATTTAATCTCATACGAAGGATTTGAAAATATTTATTAACAGAAGTACAAAAATTCAGAGTTCAAGTCTTTAGCTTCAGTGTGGCGAAGCTGCGTTTGGGCAGGCTTAAGAAGCTGTGCATTGCTGCCCTACCAGCTGGGAAGAAACAGCATCAAAGGCTAGGAATTGTTCATTATGTTATTGTGTTGTCTATCAGTGCCATTGTTAAATGAATATGGCAAAAAGCCTACTGAATTTTTAGATTGCTGAAATGCCAGATCAGTGGAACAAAGTATACTGTTTAAGATTCTGAAATGTTGGGGGAAATGCTCATTTTTATAAGAATCTGGGTTTCAAAGGTGTGTTAAGTTGTAATTAATGTCAAAAGATAATCTCAGAAAATATGGATATACATCTGTGGGTCAAAAATGAAATTTAATAAATATTTGTATTTTAAGTGCTAGCACAGTTTAATCCGATAGATAATCTTGGTCGTGGAGGATGCTGAGGCTTGTAAGACATGGTGGGGAACAGATGCACTACTTCAGAATTTGAAACAGAACTGTGAAAAAGCAGTCTTATTGCTTGCCTGTGTTACGCTCGGCTTTGATCTTATTTATAAACCTTGTTTCTAATGAGGATCTGTTTAAATCTTCATCACCACACTTCTGTATCTTAATGCAGTCAATCAGTTATAAATTCTGTTCTGTCCACTATACACTTGTATACAAGAAATACCTTCCAAGGTACTCCTGCATACGTTGTAAACGTGTGCCAGCAGACTGAGTTCTTTCACTTCACGATGCAATAATAATGCTTGGCACAGCCTGAAGAGCAACTACCACCTGACAATGGTGTATATATAAAACACATTCTTCAAAAGCTTTGTTTTCCAAACTGCATGAACAGAAACGAATTCTTAAAATTTTACTGGAAACTGTATTTTGGCATTTTGAGAGTTAACATTCGAAGTTCAGAATGCCTGTCTTGATGGTGGTTGTTTCACTGCAGTTACAGGTTGTGGTGATTTTGCATGTGTTGAGATTGGTTTTGTTTGTTCATTTTGATGGAGGATTTGATTGGCTTTAATTACGATGGCTTCAGCCTAATTTCTCTACATAATCTAGAAGTGGATACCCTGTTAAATCTAATCAAAGTAACTCTGGTCAGGTGTAGATTGTTTTACTGAGCTGGGATATTGTATTTTGCCCAGTTTACAATGAATAGCTTTGTATTTCACTTCACCTAGCAATAGAAAAAAGGTTAATAGTCAGTATAGCTCGAAGCATTTGCTGATGATTTCTTTTCATATGCACAAATAAAAGGGTTACAATTGGAAATTTTTATGAAGGATTGTGAATTAACTTCAAAATTTCATCCCACCCCTTTTTGAGTCTTGCTTTCTCTTCTAGATTGTATAGAGGCTGCTAATGACGAGCTCTTAAATTTAAACAACTGTATTCTGTTTCCAAGTACTGCAAGTATCATAGCAAAGACTTACAAAAAGTATGATAAAATGTATACCTAGAGATCTAGGTATGCAGTGGTCAAGGAGCAGTACAGCCCTCTCCTTATAGGACTTGTGGAATGTTGCTTTTAGCTGCATGCATTGGCTTTCAAAAAGCTCGGGGTCTGATTCTTCACTGCCTTGCAATGTTTATAGTCATTCATATCTGTAAAATGATCATTGCTTTCAGCCAGCTATTTCTTACTCCTTTTGAACTTTGAATTGTTGCGTAAAACTAGGCTAAAGCTATCATACTGCCACAACTTCCTCCAGCTGTAGTCTTGATTTCAGTCTGAAAATTATCACAGGAGGAAAAAAAAATATTTTTTTAAGTATTCTGGAATTTGTCCAGCAGGTGAGTCAGAGAAGTTCTCTGGCATCTAGTAGTAAAACACAAATGGTCATTGCTCACGTGCAGGCTGTGGCTACAGAGCATGTGAATTTAGGCAGCGTCTCTGAAGGGACTTTGGGCCCGCTGCATCTGCGTTGCCCCATGGTCTGCACGTGTGCAATGCTTGTAGGCTGTGTGTTCACCCCTCGCTGTATCCAACTGATGCAAGTCCGTGCATCATTTTGGAGTGAGTGACCAATCACTTGAACCAATTGCAGACGAACCGAACGCTGGCACTCTGCGTTTCTACAGGAGTATGCTTGCTGTCTGGAAAATCAGAGCTAGATATGAAAGCCTCGCTTCACAGTGCAAAGCAGTGCTGAATTGGCCCTTAGTTGGCAGAAGGGGTCTTGTAACGGTGTTCCAGGGGAGGCGAAGGGGAGTTAATTGCAAAGGCCACTGTTTAATAATGTACTTAACACTGAGCTGTAAGGGTAAGCGTTTGCAAGTGTATATTTTAAGTGAGCATGATGTTTCTGTCTCTAGGTAAAAACAATTTCTCATTACTCCTTTCCTAGGTTCAGAGTCTTCTAGTAGTGTAGGGTCATCCACGGGTTCTCTTTCTCACACCCAGCAGCCTCTTCCAGTGCCAGCTCTAAGCCAGCCTTCTCATGGCACGCCTGCCGTCTATCCAACTGTCAGCACTAGTAACTCTCTTTCCTTTGATGGTGGCATAAGCGGGCAAGTGGCACCTACTAGCGCTAGCTTCTTTTTGCTTCCCTTGGAAGCGGCAGGCATTCCGCCTGGCAGTGTTCTGATCAACCCTCAAACAGGTTGGTACTCGCTTGTGGATGTTTTCTGTTACGGTTGAGAGCTTGCAGTGTTTACATGAGACTGAATGTCACTATTGTCCTTTCTTTTTCTTTCTTTTTCTTTTTTATTTTTCCCTGTGGTTGTGTTTGTTCGGTGCATTTAATTTAAAAAGAAAGCATGACTCTAGGATCAAAGGAATAAGTAACTCACTTGATTTTTCTCTCGTAGGGTTTTAACTTGTATGTAAAAATTTAATGAGTGACTTGCAGAAAGTATGAAAATCCTGTGATATATCATCCAGAATGCTGAATAACTTAATTTAATTGTTTCAGCTTTTTTGAGGAGCAGGAAAAGTCTTTCCAGGCCTACTATAAAAAAGCATTTCAGTGAGGGGAGAGAGCCTGAAGAAGTGTTTATATTGCCTTGAAAGAATTTATCATCTTTGGTTCTGTTTGTCACAACAGGTTCTTAGCTCTCTATCCTCCTGAAACTGACTCAATACAAGGGGAAGAAATAAGCATAAGATTACACACTATTTCGGAACTTCTGTGTATCAGTTGAAAACAGGATTAAGGCAGTGATATTTTTAGTAAGCAGTAGGAAATTGAAACTTCACAGTGTAGATGGAAGGCGATGTGTAACTACTGGTCTGGATGAAATGGCCGGTTAGCATTTGCTGAACAAGCTTCTACTTTGTTGTAGAAGTTAAGAAATATATTGCAAATTTTAATTTTTACGTAACACATTGTAATCTTTGGAAAAATATTGTATTTTTATTTTAGCTTAAAGATTTGATTTCCTTGTAGGAAAGAAAATACTTCAGGATGTATTTCCCATCATACTGGAGATGGACTTTATTATGTTGGAATATAACTGCATGTGGTGTTTTAAACTGATTTTTTTTTTTTTCCTCTTTGGGGTTGTTAGAATAATGGTATTAAATTATTCCTCTTCTATAACTAAAAGATTTAACATAGATAATTTTATCTTAATAAAAATCAATTGCTGTTGTGTACAAAATCAGACCTTATTTTTTAATTAATGATTCTGCACGTTGACACGGTGCTGAAGGTTTCTCTTAAATGTCTTGCTGTATAAATGAACAGTTCAAGCCAACCCTGCTAGAAGGTTGGTCAGAACTGATATCTGTGGCCTCTGGCTTTGATAGCCAGCCCCTGGGTGTGGAGGAGGCGTGTGTGCCATCCTGGAGCTAGGGTCTGGACAGTGGCATTATTGACTAGAAAAAAGATAAGTTCTAGTGTGATAGTTGTACATCTTCTACGTGACTTTTTCCATTGTGTGTTGATCATCTGAAGACAAACTCGATGGTCAGTGAACAAGTTTTGCTAGAAAAATAAGCGGGTTTAGTGTTTGTATAGAGTAGAGTACTTTGTACTCTATGAAGAATGTTGGCTGTCATTTTTTGTGTTACGAGTTCAGAGAATGACCTTGGTAAAATCTTTGTATAGGCAGGCACTGAAATGACACCTTCAGCTTGACAGTGATTTCATGGAAAACATGACACAGTTTTGTCATTTAAAAAATAGTGAGGTTTGAGTCATCTTCGTTTCAGTTACGTGCTTGTCAGTATTTTGCATGCAATTAGTTTCGCTTTCTTCCTCTTGTACTGTTGGTCATTTTCCCTGTTACATCCAGGCAGGAACAGGGAAGAGCAGAGAAACAAATGTGATTGTGAAACTTGTTCACCTGAAAGCATCTTGTACTTACACCCTCCTCAGAAAAGGCAGTAGAACTGTAGACTTGACTCTGCTTGATATTCATTAAAATTAGCTAGAGTTTCAAACTGTGATTCTTCCTACATTTTATCCACTTTTAATGTATTTAAACCAGTCATTAATAGCCTTTCATAACTGATTATGTTACTATCTAATGAGTGTCTAATAGAAGATAAAGTACACTTCCAGAGCAAGGAATATCTAGGTTCAGATAAAATTTTGACTTACAATGTACACAAATGATATTCTGTAATTGTTCATGTGGCTTTATTGTTCCACATGACAGTCACAGTTCAAAAAACACAGATTAGTTTCTCAGCATTTCTGACAGAGGCTCTCGTGACCTTAGGTCGACAGAGTCGTCCTTCTGGGCAGCTGAGAGGGGGTAATTAGGGAAGAACAGTTCTTACTCAGCCACTACAGGAAACAAGTTAAGCTCCTGTGATTACCAGCAAGTGGTAGAAGGAAATAAGAAAATCTGAAACCTTATTTATGTGAATGTTCCCAATTCTTGATCATTAGAGAAATCCATGAAGCTAAATTGGATACAGCTTGATCACCTGCAGCCCAGTTGCATAATCTGTAGTTTAGTTTTGCAAGTCTGCTCATGCTTCATGTCCATCTCTTGCATTAAGTGCTTCAGGTCTCTCTGGTACAATTGTTACGTTGGCCAGTTGCATTTCAATATGATGGGATGAAGTCTGAAGGAGCACTAGTCTACTTTGACAGGACCCTGGCTAGGGTCCAAAGGCTTTAGTCTCGAGTTTATATTCTTCTGGAAAGAATCTCGCACAAGGAAATACTTACACTAGAGGAAATAAAAAATTACATCAGTATTTGTACCTTAAGCATCAAAATAAGCCAGTGCAAGACACATGCCATTAAGCTGCTCAATCAGGTCCCTGCTAGCTAATCTGTTGTCCCTTCGGTTCGGTTTTGTTGTTTGTTTTGGGGTTCCCGCCCCCCAACCCAGGTACCAGGATAAATCACTGCTTGTTTATAATGTACTTTTAAGTAGTTTATTTTTTAAATTATTTTTCATTAGTTCACTGCTATAATATTGAAGTTGCAAATTAATAAACAGGAAAATAATACTAAGTTCTTTAATTTGAAAGCCAGAGGCCAATTCATCTGTGACTAGTAGAAGAGTCCTTTAACAGTAATCAGCAGTTATGGGAACACCAGTGCAGCTCTACTGTTTTATATAAAATTATTTAAAATACTTGCCTTTAAGCTGTCCTGTGTTCTCATTGGTGTTCAGATTGATTAAAGCAGATTTATTTAATTACCTTTCAAAAGTTCTGTTTACTAGAGTTTTCCTTGTATTACTCCTGCCCTTTTCAATCCACTTAATTAAAAATGAGTTTTCAAGACAAGCAGGATATAGTAAATATTTATCTGTGTTCACTAAGTAAGGACTGGGTTATTTTTGTTTGCCTTAAATGTTCTGGTTTTCAACTGCATGTAGTTTGTCAAATGAGGCCTGGTTAGTGATTGCTATTACAAACATAGCTGGGGGGATTTGACATTCTAAACCAGTGTGACTTCCCTTGACTTGTAGTCAAGTTTTGCTATTTTATTCATGTTGCCTACTGTAAATACATTTGTCTTTGTTTTCTCCAGACTGATGATGCAGCTTGGCCGTCACTTAGTTGTGTTTCTTCTCTTCTCACTTTCCAGGTCAGCCATTCCTTAATCCAGATGGCACTCCAGTTGTGTACAATCCTCCTATGCCTCAGCAACCCGTTAGGACCCAAGTGCCTGGACCTCCGCAACAGCCACCTCTTCCCGCACCGCCTCAGCAACAGCCAGCAGCTAACCACATCCTCTCTCAGGTGCACATGGCAGCTACACCGTGCTTGTGCCGGGGGCTGCTGCTCTAACACTGCCGGCTGCTAGCGAGGGCTCGGGAGGTTTGTGCTGTTCAAGCACAGGTTAAGCAGTAATAGTTACACAGGTGGGGGTACCTGGACTTTGTCCCCCACTGTCCTCAGAACTGCTAGTACCTGAACGTGGTAGGCAGCCTTTGCTTAAAAACAGAGAACGTATTTTAGGATGAAAAAGTGACAGTATCAAGAACGTAAAGATACCATGTTATGATATCAAGGACATTTTCTGCTCTGGAAGGGGGCTCTGCCTTTGTCCTTAGCCACACTGTGCCGTTACCCCTGGCATTAACAGGGATACTGCAATCTTTGTCTCCTTGTCTTAAGGTTATTTTTCAGCCAGATGAATTCTTGGGCCACATTGCACAAGCAGTACTCGCAGCACAAAAGAGGTAGATGACGACTGGTAGAGTATGAACACTTCCTTAGCAGCACTTTGGCTTATTCTACTGACAAAAGCGCATGCAGAAGTACAGGATATGTTTTATTCCTGTCTTGTACAAGTGGCATTTAGTAAAACAGCACAGATTAAAGATGACCTTGGCCCTTGAAAAAGAAAAGCAAAGCAGAGTGTTTGGGCAGGAGAGGGGAGGGTTCTGCCTCTTCTCACAGCAGCTGTTTTGGGCACCAAGCTACTGGCTATCACCTGCTATGGTGTTTTCAAATTGTTCTCAAATTTTATCAAAAAAATTATTTATAGAACTTCATCCGAACCTTAATCTTTGTTCATTTTCCCTGTTTAAATCTTCTGTTCAGGATATCTACTGTTTATGCCACAGTAGCGATGGTCTGTTTTGAAAAAGGCTGGTCTGTACCCTTTCTCCTTATCTAGTTTACGGAAGTGTCTCTGTGGTACTTGCAATTTTCTTCACACAAATTCTTTACTGCTTGCATGATTACATTCTGAATGGGTACTGGAGGTGAACCTGCCCAAAACATTATCAGTAGTGAGACCTCTCTGATGTTCAAATGGCCACAATCTAGGGAAAACATTTTAGTACTGTTGAAAAAGTGAAAGGAATAGGTTTTAATCGGTGGTTAGTAGTAAATTCATTTTGTCTTTAGCTGCTTTGAAGCAACTTGTGTTTAAAATGCACGTGTAGTTTTTATTTCTTAATTTCCCAAAAATCATTCTAAAAGAAACAGTAAATACTGCACAGAAGCAATTTACTGACTTACAGCTGATTCTGGGAGACTGAGATATTGAAACTTCTGGTTTAATTCTAGGCAGTCATGAGATTAAAAATGGATGGTGATGGAACATAGTAGTTTTTTTGGAGAAGATTTGGGGTTTTCTATTACAAAAGACTTTGACTTTGTTTTCACTTTTCTTACTCTGATGATAACCATGTTTCTAAACCTGTTGTTTCTTCAGCCCATGCGGCCTCTGCAGCCTTCTTCCCAGCCTGTTCCGTACTCTGCAGTTTCTTATCCACCCCCGCTCCTGCCCGTCTCCTCTACACAGCAATATTCTGTGGTATTATATCTTCTGTTCAACTTCTCTCTGCATGGGTTAATCTTTAGCAGATGCTGACCTTTGCCTGGTTGGTTAAGTGGTGTGTGATACCAGCGTAGTGACTGGCTAGCTTCTCAATCACAGCAGCATTCTGCCCGAGTGGAGAAAAGCAGCTCCCCAGATTTTAATGTGTTTGTTTCACATTCAGCAGAAATGTGTACAATTAAGGCTATATCTATGTGTTTCTATATTCAGATATTTAGATATATATTATTTCCCTTTGAAAAGGAACAGCTTTTCAATGCTACTGTTTTGTTAGCCAGTCAGTACCTTTTTATGTCTCTGGATTAACTCCTTTCCATCCTTCTTGCTGTTTCTTTGTCTGCAGTTTCCTCTGCTGAACTCTAACACATTGAGGGTTGAGTTGTTCTGAGTTTTGAGGTTACCCTTTTCTAGCTTCTTGGCCAGAACTCTTAACACTCCCACTTCACTAGCATCCCTTGTTTAATAAGCAGAAGCTGGAAATGGAATATTTTACGCTTTTGTGTTTAAAAAAATAATTTAAAAGAGCACACAAATTGAACCAAAGCTAGTAAAGGAGAAAAGTTATCCAAGGCAGAATCTGAACGAGAGTCCAGGTCAAAAATGGAGGCTTCCCAACTCCCCAGACAGCTCTGATACTCCAGTGAACACGTGTTTGTGTTGGGCTTGTATGGCAAGGTTTCTGTAGCAGGGAGGGTGGGAGTGGTGCAGGGGTGGCTTCAGGAGCTGTCCATGTCAGACTAAGCCAATTCCAGGCAGCTCCAAGACGGACTCTGTGCTGTGCCAAGCTGAGTCAGTCAGACACCAGCAGCACTGATCTGTGATGATGTATTTGAGAGAGGGTAAAAGATGCTGTGCAGCAGCTGTGAGGAAGAAGAGTGAGAAGCAATTCTGCAGACACCAAGGTCAAAGGAGGAAAGGTAGGAGGTGCTCCAGGTGCTGGAGCAGAGATTCCCCTGCAGCCTGTGAAGAGGAGCACTGTGAAGCAGTTTCTCCCTCTGTGGCCCATGGAGGACCATGGGGGAGCAGATGTTCACCCTGTAGCCTGAGTAGGATCCCCCACTAGCACAGGCAGAGATGGCCTGAAGAAAGCTGCAGCTTGCAGAGTGGAGGAGCAGGCTCCTGGCAGGAGCTGTGGCTCATGGAGCAGAGCCCATGCTGGTGCAGGTTTGTTTGCAGGACCTATGACCCTGTGGAAGGGGCCCGTGCTGGAGCAGTTTGTGAGGAACTGTAGTCCATGGGAAAGATCCACAGTTGAAGAGGTTTGTGAAGGACTGCCCCATGGGTGGGACCCCATGCTGCAGCAGGGGATGAGAATGAGGAGGAAGGAGGTGAAGTGTTATGAACCAATCACAACCTCCATTCAGGGGAGGAGGTAGAGGAGTGGGGAGTGAAGTTGAGCCTGGGAAGAAGCAGGGGGGGTAGGAGGAAAGTGATTTTAGTTTTGTTTATATTTCTCACTATGCTACCCTGTTATTAATTGCAGTAAGGTAAACTCATCTTCCCCAAGTTGGGTTTGTTTCTCCCTGCCTTTCTTGACCCCTGAGTTTATTTACTCCCCGTGTATCGCTGAGGATGAGGGGGTGACAGAGTGGCTTGGTGGGCACCTAGGAGAGGAGCCAGCCAAGGTTCATCCACCACAGTGTTATACAGTAGCTATTTTAGTAGGTGTTCAGTCTTTATGTTGTTACTATTGTCAACATTAATCAGAAATATTTCCTAGTAGTAGATACAGATTTATCTGAATGCAATAGCCTGCGTATACTTAAAACTCTGCTGTTACTGTTACCTGTACTCTAGGTATATAATTCTAAAAGGAATTGCACTTCATGGAGAGTGTTTTGTTATTAGCAATGTTGTTTCTCGTGTTATTTTAGAGTTTGAATACATGTGGGCTGCAGTCAGTGTATTTTACCTCCTTAGTAACAAACCAAGAGTGGTTAACTAACCAAAGTGAGCTTCCTGGGCGATTTTCCTCTATTTCTAAATTGCTGTCAGCAGCAGCTAGTTCAGGTGTCTCTGTGCTGTGGTTCATAATCATTGGCAGGCATGTGGCTGCTAAAGCAGAGAATGAAAATCCTTCCAGGCTTATAATCATCTCAAAGCATTTCCCATCCAGGGAATGAGCTGAGATACCAAGTGTGCTCCCAGTTTCACAGACTTATTCCTGATGGTGGTAACTGAAGTAATATAGTGAAAAGGCTTGGTTCATAATCTAAATGCAGCACACCTGCAGTAGGTACAGGGAAGCTGTTTTGGCCGTGTGTTGGCAGAGCCACGTCTCTGTGGTTGATCGTGCTGGTCCTACACGTATCGCTCTAGGACAGAACTGACCTGATCAGGATTTGCTCACGTTGGTCGTGCAGCAGAAACAAATGTGTATTGCTTGGGTTTATCCTTTGGACAGTTTTACAGGCAATATTAACTTACAATTAAACTGCAGTTACAATGCCTCTCTAAATTAGGTATTGTGAAAAGCAGAATGTAGAATCCAGTGTAGCAAAGAGTTAATAGTTGTGTTAATAGGCATTATTAAAGAATGAAACGCCAAAGGCAAGGTTGGGTTTTTGATGCAATGAAAACAGAGCTTTTTAAGATGTAAAGGTTTTCTAAATAAAGTTTTAGGTGCAAACTCAAATTTCCAGCTGTAATTAAGACTATCTTTAGCCTGAGAATTACAAAATTTTATCATTAAATGTGAACGTGGCTCATCAGTAAAAGACAGAGCTTGCACTTACGCTTTCTCTGTTAACTCCTATCTTCTTCTGATCTAAGGGAAGATCTAGTGGTCTTAAAATAATTCTAATGTTCATCCATGTTTTGAGAGTCCACTTCTGAAGTATGAACCAAATCTTCCTGTTTAGCAAACAATACTAGCGATCACTTCTGATTTCCAGGATGTTGATGATTTGATGCTGAATTGCTTATAAAGCAAAGGAGCTTGGGGCTGCAGTAATAGAAGTTTCAAATTCCACAGGACTCCTGCAGTGGTTGGTGCAGTTGGTATCATAGTTTCAGATGTTACCAAAATACAGATAGTTAGTAACCATTAGAATACATTTCTTGCAGCTCTTGATTTCAGGCTAAAAAAAAAAATAATCCTTGTGTAAGAAAAATAAGAAATTAGAGAATGTACCTTGTTATCCAGAACTGGAGCCTCATTAACTTAAGCTCTTCAAACCAAAAATTGCCTTAGCAGTACTAATGCCTTCTGCTGTTCTACCTGGGGTTAGATGTTTTCATTCAAGATTTTGGAGTCCAATCAGAACATGTTAGTTGACACCATTTCTGACTTTATTTTTGTCAAGTGAATTCTTACAATAAACAGATAAGAGGTAGACGTAATCCAAAAATCAAGTATTTCCAGTGAAAAAAGTGAGGTGTCTCTCCTGCTGTCAGCCCTGAAGATAATTTATGTGTTCCCTCTTGTCCTTTCCTGTTGTTCTTTGGCTGATGTTGCTAATGCCCAGTAATTTGAGACATGCATACCTGAAACTTACTGAGATATTTGGTTATTTTATTCCTTTTTTTCTTGTATGTTCATATGTGAATGTAATTTTTCCTTGCTTTTTTTTTCTTTTTTAACTACTACAGCAAGACAACCTAGGATCACAGTTTAGCCATATGAGTCTTGCCCGCCAGCCACCTGCTGATCCAGCTGAACCTCACACTGCCATGTTCCAGTCCACTGTGGTTCTGCAGCCCCCCCCAGCAGCCTGGGTACATCCTCACAGCCGCTCCACCTCCTCCACCCTCTGGCCAGCCAGTGTCTGCTCCAGGCTACTCGCCCTCTAGCCACCCTGTCAGCCAGCAAGTGCTCCAGCAGCAGGGATACATGCAGCAACCTGTGCCACAGGTACAACGGCTGCGTTTCCATCCTCCCACGAGCTACACTGAATAACTGACCATGGTGTGGGGCTCCCTCTGAAATTCCAGTTGTGTCCATTGTGTTCTGGGGTTGGGGCTTTTTTTCTGGCTTATGTTCTTTGAAATGAGTGAATTCAGTTTACTTGAGGAGCAATAACCACCCAGGTTTTCCTATTTACCTGGTAAAACTGATATTCTGCACAGTTCATTAGGATCTCAGATGTTTCTTCGTGGAAGTAGGGAATTGTTACTTTGACAGTGAATGTAGAAGAACTCAGCTGGTAAAGAGGGAATTTACATAGCAGAAGCACTTCTTCCTTGCTAAGCTAACATTAGTTGCACCCTTTAATAAGCTTTGCATCTTTCTTGGTTTTGCATTTAGATACCTGCCTTCTATGGACTTTCAGGTAGTGACTCTGACTGTTGCTCGTTTTTAGATGCCGGCTTGTTACTGTACCCCCAATCAGTACCCGCACTCCAGTCAACAATACCGGCCTGTTTCTGTTCATTACAGCACGCAGCAAAACCAACCGCTGGCACAGCCTGGGCAGCAGACAGGTTTGTTGAACTCTTTCAGCATTTCATTAGAATACCTCACATCTGTGGGTTCTCCTGGTTTTGCTTTTTTAAACTTATTTTTCAAATAAAGTAGAAGCTCAAATATGGGACACAAATTGTAACTAACGTAAGGTAGAAAAATTGAAGTCAGTTGTTCATGGAACTTGGTATCGGAGCCACTTACGAGCGGCTCACACTGTAACTGCAATTATATATTTTTATATTTATGTTTTTTAAGTTTAGAACAGAATAATTTAAAAAAACCTTGTAACTTACTAACTTTTTAGTAACATGAAAAGTAAGAGGAATTAGTACCTTTAAACGATGTAATGTTGCAGAGACTTAACAGAAAGTTCTAAAAAAAAAAGATCTTGGTTTTAGATGTTGTGGCATGAAGAGAGAGTACTCTGCAGAAGATACTGGTGATACTATTATAATTTGTATTTCTGTCCTATGATTAATGGCATCTGGGTATTTAACAGAGTAATTAATGAGACTTAAGTGGTTATAATTAGTTTTCTGCTCCTCCTATTTTTAGTAAAGACACTTCAACTGTTGCTGAGTTGCCTTTCTGTGAGCATTACCAAGCTGTATTTATGTCCTTTCTTTCCTCATGTCTTTTTTTTTCCTTGCAAATTGTAGCTGTAGCTACCATTATTCTTATAATCTATACTTTAAAATATTGTTATGACTTTTTCAGTAAGATTTAGATTCCAGAAACAGATTTACTCATGAGTAATATCTTGACTCACAGTCAAAACTTTAAGAATTAACTAGTGGTATTTGGAGGGTGAGATCCTTAAAAACTCAGGTTTTTATGCCATGTTGTAGTTGAATGCGTTAGGCTTAGTTTCCTTCAGGAAGGATTTTTTTTAGTTCCTCCCTCTGCCCTCAGTGATGCGTTGCCCTATGAAAACAGGATGAAAGATCAGCTTTTACAAATACTACCTGGATTTCTTTATAGCTGTTCTATAAAGCAGCCTGTAAGAGGTCTGGCTCCCTCTCCCGCAGTTCTAGGAAGCGTGCTCCAACAGCAGCGATGCTTGAAGCTGTTACTCCGGGCTTCACAAACATGCACAAGATTATTTCATTGCAGAGCCATCGAGATATGATGCCCACATATCAGATCACTTTAAAATACTGTAGTACCTGCTTACTGCAAATAGCTCACCACTTTTCACAAGTGAAAGTATATTGACATTGTTTTCAAAGGAAAAAAAATTACTTGGTTTTGCAACTCGTTTTATCCAGTGGTGTTAAAGGTGTGTTATCCAACTGTACTACACAACCTGCTTTCCTTCCTCAGAATTTTTAATACCTACACTACTTAATAGCAAACAGTCTGAGGCTGAGCTGGGGTTGCTTCCCCCCGTTTTGGGGACAGCCTGTGTGACCAGCACACCAGGGGGTCTCAATTGGAGAGAGCCCTGTCTGTTTACCTAAGCTGAACAAAACACTCAGAATTTGAAAGCAAGGGGTGATGATGCAGCAGCACCAAGATGCAGAGGGAGAAACTGATTGCTATTAGGTCCATTTCTTTTATGTTTTAAGCATGTTTTAACTCTTTACACTGCAACTGAATTTCACAGCCTGTAAGGTGAACTGGGTGCATCAGCGGCTATAACCTCCTTCTCTGTCAGACAAGAAATAAGTGAGCTGTGCAGACAGCTTCTTTACTGCTTTGATAATGTACCCTCCCATCAAGGGATCGTGTTTAAAGTAGTGAAGGGCTGGTCCAGCCACTATTCCATTCAATCCTTTTTGGTTACTTGGTGTTAACTAGCAACTGCATAATTAGAGTTTAATGCAAAAATCTCCCAATCGCCACCAAGCCATTGCTGGCTCTCATTTACTGCTTTATAGGCAACTTTGAATCAGCATTCTGCAGCTGGAAGGTTCCATGTCAGGGTTTGTGTTCTGTAAACTGATGGTCAGATGGTGTATTTTGGAATTCTCTCTTCTGTAGACTTATTTTTAACGGTAAATATTTGTATTAAGTTGACACAAAGCTACATCTGAAATGGTTGATGCTTGTCAGCAAGGGCTGGTTTTGAGACAAAAGGCAGAATGTTACTTGGCTAATCCAGCAACGTGTCTGCTCAAAAATGAGAATGAGCAAATCCTGTATTACATAAAAGCTGTGGGGTTTATTCATCTTACAGAGTGGTTGCTAACTAGGAAATAACTTTCCAAACACAAATTTGCAATGACAGCTTCTGTGAAAGCATGGCAACTGAAGCTACTTTTGGTTTAATGTTATGGAGTGGCCTGACTTTATTTATGAGCTGTTGGATTCGGGGCCGTAACACTGTCTGAGAGGTTTACATTTCTCACAGTGAACCGGTCTCTTTTTCAGCTGCTTCCTGGCTTCCTTTTCAAAGGGGTTTCAGGTGAAACACTCTGGGGGTTCACTTTTATTACAAATGCTTTGGTTGCCTAAAAGATGTTGAGAGAAGAAAACTTAAGACAAAAAGGCATTTCTGATTGCCTTCATAATGAGGGCCGACATACCGTAAGACCTAACTACAGGTTGATTAAAATCCTACCTAAACTATAGTTAGTGTGGGAACATGAGTTGAAGTTCAGCTTGCTTCTGCTTCACGACGGCCAGTGATGAAACTATTGCAGCTGTAGTAATAGCTGTAGCTGTAACCAACCTACGCTCACAGCTTGTTAACCAAGTGACTGTACTTGCTTTTCTGTTCGTGAATAAAGGCTGTGTCTCACTCTTTGTGCGTTACTCACAAAATGTATTTCTGTAATCAGGAAGTTAACTTTTCTTACTAACAGTGATTTCTTTTTAATTATGTAAATATTAAGAAGCTTGCTTCTTTTTTCAGTCCACTATTTCAGAGTATTTCTGTGTAATGGGACAATCTGCTATGGCAGGTGTGGGGTTTCTGCTGAGTGCTGCGTTTCTGTCAAACCACTCTATGCAGAGGTGAAATCGTGGAGCTAAAAATAGCACATTCTTTGGAACGCTGTGGGGAACCTTCTTGGCAGTCAATTTATATTGTTCCAAATCTCTCTGCTGGCAGAATTGATCATGTCTGTCTCTGGAAGTGCCAGAAAAAGCTGAAAAATATTTACAGCTACACTGCTATTTCTGGGAAATAAGTTTAGATTACAAACTTATTGATTGGCTCTGTCATGTACTGCAGCTTCACGTTCTGCTGCTGTTTGGGTGCCATAGATCATTTGTAACAAGAGATTTTTGTGCATATTTCAAACTTAAGAGTTACTAAAAATTCTAATTCCTAATCCTAACTCGAGCATGCCTTCTGACGTTTTGTACAGTACTCTGCAGTGTTGTGTGTTTCTAATGAATGCTATTCATTATATTGTTCTCTTAGCACTGAAAACTGAACCTTCTTCCCTTTAATTCTTTTGAAACAATATTTGATTATATTAACAGTCTTTTTTAATCTTCATTGTTGCAATTTCTATGGAGTCAGCCTGCTGAGACTGCAGCAATGTTCATTGTGCCCTGCATGTATGTAATCAATGAACATTGGTGGGGTTTGTTCACCAGAAAACTTGCTATTTTCAAAATAGACCATGCAAATTTTTTAACACAGTTTAAAAGAAAAATCCAAGTGCATTTTTGCAGCTGTATTTGCTTTATCATAGTTCCATACCAAGGTAGGGAGCATGAGGAATGTCAAGGTCAGTAGAATGTGAATGCGTCCAAGTTAAATACAGACTCTACTTGCCATCTGTGCATCTTGACAAGCCCAGCTGTTATTCTGGAGTGATAGCTGGCTCTGTCTCAGAAACACTGATAGTTAATGGGTTTTTGCTGACGTGCTAAGTAGTGCATACCTGTATAACACAACGTGACAAAAAGAACTGTATTTGTGTTCTGCATGTGTTTTGCTCATAGTAGCAGTTACCCACTATACGCTTTAAAAAACAAAGCAACAAACAAAAAGTGGGAGTTAAGGTTGGACCTAATGTACAGATTTCTCCTTATGGCACTCGTACTTCAGGTCTGGGGATTTTTTTGGCCATTTTTGAAAGATACCAGAGAATACCAGTTTAAGCAATAATAAATTGCTGTAGAGGCACTATAGAAGGGTGAAAGTCTTTATTTTCTTCCCCAAGCTAACTCTGAATCTAAAATGTCTTGCGGTGTATGCAAACATGGCTTTTACTTGGAAGATTTTTCCCAGTTGCCAGTTGTTTTCAGCATTAGAGGTTTCAGTAGAAGTTGTCCTTTGATTTGCACACATGCCTTACACAAATTTTCTTGAAGTGCGATCCAGTTTTGAATCATAGTGCGGATGCTCTCATTCCTAGGGCAGCTGAGGTATTTAGCAGAACCAGAATTTCAAAACTGAAGTTACTAGAGTAACTTCATTAATAATGATAGACAATTAATTGGGCTTGATCTTATCCCGCATGCTTTGTTCAAATGCTTTTAGCTTTCACCTATCAAATCAAGGTGTTAATGCATGTAACTCACTCAGTGTGTAAATAAACACTGCAAGCATGTGAGAGCAGCACTGCAAATAGTACGTACAGTATTTCATGCTGGATACAAATGAATAAACCTCTTAATTTTAATGTTGGCTTCTTTTTACATGCATGATATTTTTAACTCCTACAAACTTGCCAGATATAAAAAGCCACATATACGTTTCCACATAGGCAACTGCGTATAAAATGTGTTCATTGTTTCAAAGTAAGATTTAAATGTGTAATTTCAGGTTACCAGGTTTTGCCTAACCATCAGCAAAACTACCAGGGTTTAGTTGGAGTTCAGCAGTCTCAGAATCAAAACCTAGTCAGTAGCCAACACAACAACATTGGGAATCAAATTCAAGGTGTGATTGTTCCATATCCTTCAGTGCCATCTTACCAGGTGGGTAATTTACTCGTATCATTCCTCTGTGTGTTTCAGTTCGGGGCTTTGCGGTTTTTACTCAAGTGCATTACTCTATGAGTGGTAGGAAGCTGCAGGCAGGTGTCAAAGGTGACTTTGGGGATAGAAACCAAAAAACAAACAAAAAACCCCCAGAGCTGAAGTGGGAAGAAAACCTGTCACAAGTGTACCAGTTCCAGTCTCGTTGAAAGCCAGGCGCTGTTAACTGTGATTCAGAGGATGGGGAAACAAAAAGCTCCTAAGATTTTCTGCTTTCTATTGTAGAGTAAATCTTTTCTGTTAATTCATGGGAGTCCCATCGAACCAATGTTTCCGTTTCGGGGGATAAGAAGATTTTATTTAGGAAAGCACTATTATTTCAATTACTGTTCTCACCAGTCTTCTCGATTTAAACAACTCCAGCAGATCTTTCAGTGCCAGTTGTTTTAAATTCTGACATAAACTGGGTGATGGCCAAGAGGCAGAAAGATACACTGTCCCCAGAAGAACATGTGAATGTGTTCTCGATTGTAGGTTTCGGTGCCTCAAGGTTCCCAAGCAGTGCCCCAGCAGACGTATCAACAGCCTGTTCTAATTCCCAGTCAGTCAAATCAAGGATTGCCCACGACAGGAATGCCAGTTTACTACAGTGTCATTCCATCGGGTCAACAGAATAATTTAAGGTGAGTTCAACTCAGTTATTTTATTTCTCAGCAACTAGGCTTAATTGCCTTGTAACAACGTGACAGGATCTGCTCTAGTATTGCATATATTGAAATTGCATGTAAAGGTTGCCCACAATTTATTGTCTAGCTTTGCTTTCATGCAGTTAACTAAAGCAACCAGTACTGCTTTAACTGGGAGATGCTCGTTAGACTGGAAAACATTGTTTCTGTATCACTTTCATTGATGTTACTACAGTTCCATGTCTAAGTTTTCTGCTTTCCTTTTCTTACCCATGAAACACCAGTGTGTTCAGTAGCAACGCCTCTTGCAGTGCCACTGAAGATGACTACCCACATTCACTGGTTTTGTCAAAGATACTACTTAAACAAGGTGTTGAGAAAAGAGAATTTGTATCCCAGAAGAAGAATGACTGTCCTGCTGTTTGGGAGTTTTGCCTGGAAGGAGCTTAGCTTAGTTTGCCCATGTTGCTAACGAGGCCTGCTGGCACAAAGCTGGCTATGAAACGAGTACAGGAACTTTCCCCTATGCTCAGCTTATTTTGTTTGATAAAAAAAATCTTTTCTGGCAACAGCAAATTGGTCTACATGTACAGACATCCCTGTGTTTGCATCTGTGTCCCCAACACCATTGGAATATTTGTGAGAGATACCTAAAAGAATTAGGAGTAATGCTTGTTACAAATTTTAATTTCCCTAGTTTTTTGAACCTACAAATGTGCACCATTTAAAAATACCTTGCTTGCTGCTTTTAAACAATCAGCAGTATACTGTTGTGAGCGCAGAGACTTCAGTAGTGTTTGTGTCATTGCTGCATGGCTTCCTCTACTTAAATCTGAATTCTTGTTCTTTGTATCTGAAGGTTCTTTTAGTCCTTGTCTGTAGTTCTATTTGAGGTTCAATGAAGTCAAAGAATAGACATAATCCCAGACTTCTCCCGAAGTAAGTTTTTGTTGCTTGATCTTTTGCATCATGTGGAGTGTCCTGCTCTTTTCAACAGGGAAACATTTGTTAGGAATTCAAAGCAGACTAGGAACTTGCTTTTATCAAAGTAGTTACGTTGCAGCACGTTGACAGGGAGAGCAGAATGCTGTTCTGCAGGAATGGAATGGTCTCAAACCTACAGGTCACTGCTGAAAACTGTAAATGGTAGACAGGTGAGAAGCTGTGTGAGAGCACACGTCCCATGCAGATATAAGACCATCTGGTTTAGTTTGCACTGTGTTTTGTCTGCTTTAATGGAAGGGAATATTGAAATTAATATTATTATACAATATTATGCCATTGAACTGTGGGACAAAGGATGGGACAAAGTTCTTGTGGTGACACGGGTGAAAATGGTAAGCCCAGCATGATTACACGTACTTTTATCCATAATTTGAAGTATTTTTTTCCCCGCATTCCCTCAGAATGTTTGTGTGTTGACATGGAAAGGGGGAAGTACAGGATTCTATAGGCACCATTCTGTTATGATCCACCACCATGATGTTCTGGCTCTAGCAGTATGATCAGTTAGTGGTACGATAGCATTTGCCTGTGTCTGTTCCCATGAATAATACCTGGCATAAATAAACTTAAAAAGTTATCCTCTTCATACATATTGCAAACAAATGGAAGTTTATTTAACACGGAAGGGTGATCCTCTCTGCAAGCTGTTACCTCACACTGAAGCAGAAAAGTGCTGAGTAAGGGGCTCGGCTGCAGGGGGACAGCCTCCAGCTGAGGGACTGCATCAGAAATCCTCGTGGCAGGTTCTATGGTGAATCTTTAACTGAGATCTAATTCTGGTTAATTGGGCAAGACAAGAAATAGTCTTTTTTTATTTTTATTCTCCGTGTCTTTATACTTATACAGCACTATCAACACAAAAACAGTGTATCAAAATAGGTGAACTAGTAGAGCTCCTTAAAGTATGTAGGGCGTAAGTTTTTGCTAAGGAGGAGACGTGAAACTTGAGTTTTCTGAAGAATGAGTAGCTTCTGGGGTAGATGGGTATATTACTGATTTTCAAATTAACAACAATTCAGTGATTTGCAGTATGTGTAGAAGCAAATGCAGCAGTCATGATTAAATGAGTGTAGAATAAACACCTGTTAATCATGTTCTTTCTTTATTATTGTTATTCTTGCAGTTCATCAGTAGGATATTTGCAGCCTCCTGGATCAGAGCAGATACAGTTTCCTAGAACATCATCACCATGCAACTCACAGCAGCTTCAAGGACAGCAGTGTGCAGGTTGGGGGATTCATGGTTTTGCTGAAAGACAAAAATGTCGAGCTGTTGCTGTGCTGGGTGATTGGATGTTTGCTATTAGGGGGTTGATTTAGAATTAACTACTGTATTAGATTTCCTTCTGTGTTCCATTTTTAAAGTTGTACTGGAGGCAGGTTAAGTGACATCCATTGAAAGCTCTCAGGTTACTTTCTTAGAACTCAGTAACGTACATCAGAATGCCTTGCAAATCTGTGTGTGAAGTGAGAGACACAGGAACTGTATGTTGTCAACACAAGACTTTCATCTTTTCCTGAATACGTGGCTCTGAAAATTTTGAGGTTTGGGTGTACAGTAGATAGGATGAGCAAGGTGGTACTTGGAAGCAGTATATTGGGCTCTTCTACACAAGAAGCATTCTAGTGTTCACTTCATGGAGTAGGAGTAGAGATTTACTCTTTTTTTTCAGAGTTCCTGTGTACAGGGTGAAAAGTGTAAGTGTTCTGGGTTTGAATACAGGGAGCTTTTTGACCTGCTGAAAAGCTGAATGAAATATTCCAAAGCTGTGTGGGGTCTTTCGGATTTGTTTTTATGGTAGCCTTATTTACTGCTTTTACTTTCATAGTTTATAGCAACCATTCAAGTCAGAAGCCATCACCACCTACATTATTGCCACCTTCATCAAAGTCAAAGCCACAACAGGCTGCTTCCATTGTGCACTACAGCATAGTGTCTCCACCAGCATGTAAAAGTTCGCCCACTGGTCTTTCCATCATGCAGCCAATAAAAGGTATATTTTGTTGGGATTCTCATCTAAGCCATTCTGTCTAGAAAGCTGTTGGAAATGATCATATTGATTTCGTGGCTAACTGCTAGAACTGAAACTTGAGTGCCAGCTCTAAAAATACTTTTTTCCTAATTCTTCATGTGAACTGCTATTACTGTAACTCTTAATGACAGCTTGGAACTTAACTGAAATAATAGCCAGTTTCACGGGGACAGCATGGAGGCAGCCTTCAGAAGAAAGTGTTACTTAGCAGAAGCACTTAGATCAGGTTCAGAATGTTTTGGTCTGCAAAACATTTGGGCAATTTTTAGAAGGTGTATAAATAGCAGCTTCAATGGTGTGTGAAAACAGTGCTAATAGAGCTTGATCTATCCATGAAATGTTTCTAAATGTTAATATCCAAACACTTAAAAACTCTCAATTTCCGACCATAAAATTGATAGACTGTTCAGGAAATTAAGAGCATGAGGGTAACCTCCAAGCAAGAGGTTCTAGAACAATCCTGTGAGCATAGCAGTACTGTCTGTATTTTACCAGTAAGGAATGAAATACATTAGAGGCACTCAAACACTGCTATCTCACTGTTCTACAAGCAATAGATTAAACAACCCTAGGTCGATGACCTAGATTCCACTGCAGATGTGGTGTTTCTTGCAAACAGTTATCTTTTAAGATGTATTTAGAGCCTGTTTATTAGTAAAGAGATAACATGCAGTTCAGTGACAAGATAGCTGGGTTAGCAGTGTGTTATAGTTCATGGGCAGGTTTGGCTTTTTTCCGTTTTGCTTCAAGTTTGTTTAGCTTTAATTCTGGAAGAAGATCATTTCAGGACGTCCAAAATCTGTCTTGCACTAGCTTGTTCCTCTGCCCTCCTAACCTATCCTGGGAGTGCTGGTTTTATTCAGTTATGAAGGCCTAATTCAAACCTGTTAAACTGCAATTTAAAGAAGCCTAGGGTAGGGGGAGCCCTCTATGACCCAGAGAGAACAAACTTCGGGATAATAAAGAAAAGCATGCTTTTCAGTGAGTGATACTGAGGCGATGAATCAAGGCCACTGAGGTAAGGACATACCCAGACAAGCAGCAGAGTCGTGTTTCTTTTCATTTGAAAAAGTTACAGAGCACCAGACTGCAAATCTGGGAAGCCTTTCAAGGTCTTATTCTGGGTTTCCCTTCTCAGGGGTTTTGACAGGTGATAAAGTGTCTGCAAACTGACTTAGGTGTTCTAAGAGGCTTGATTCTGTCAGGATGCTTGTTTAGGAAAGGAATTCCGTTTATATTCATTTATTGAAATGCTGTGGAACTAGGAATAGTAGAAAGAGCACGGGGTTTTTTGGATGTACAAAGTTTTCTTTCTCAGTTTAAGCAGCATTTTCAGAGGGTGACACTTTTTTAGAAATGGTGCTGTAGATGGTTTTGAAAAACAAGCACATTTTTGTTGGGTGTTCAGATCTCAGAGAACAGAGAGAAGTCAAAAGAGTATGCTAGAATGCTGCAGAATAAAACACTGTAAGGTTATAGAACAGTAAAATGTAAATAAGTGTAACAATACTTATAAGTGTATGCATACAATACTGAAATGAAACCAGTTCTCTTGTGGAAAAGGTAGTGTGCATATCCATGCTTATCTGGAACATCTCAGGTTTACAGAGAAGAATTAGATAAGTATATGGCTTTACCACGGGGGAACTTCAGATTTTGTAGTAGATATCCATAAACAGAGTTATATTTTATTTTGCTGTTCTACAAAATGGAAGTTATTTGCAATGTTTTTCTTACAGGGACAGAGCACAGACTCTTAAATTTGTATCCTCTGCTAAAGTTTGCTGGATATCTGATGCTTCCATTTCAATCTGTAACACATGGGTAGAACTTTTTGCTGTTAAAAATAACATATAGATGTGAAAACATCGCTAATATTACTTTACTATATTGATATTTATCAAAATAAATGAATATTTCCGAATACAATTTACAGAAGCTAAAAGTTCATTAGTCTACACTGTTTGGTTTGTGTTTTGAAGGAGTCTGTTACTTTTTGTGGAGTAGTGAAAACAACAGCTCGTTTTAAGGAACAGAAGCTGAATGCCTTTTATAATCTGTGTCTGCTCCCAACCTGCTATGACATAGGCAGTAAATTGAGAAGACTGTAGACTCCCTCTTTAAAGGTGGATAATTAAAGGTTTAAACCATGTGTTTTAATTCTGAGAAATGCTGTAAACAGTGGGCAGAGCAGAGAAGGAAACTGCAAAGAGCCATTTACAAGTAATCAGGACGTTATATAAATTACAGAGCCAGGTCAAAGGGGGAAGGACAGCTTCTCTCTCAGGCAGCCTCTCATCACACCTCCTGATGAGAAACCTTACAAAACAGCACTGGCTTGTTTGGCTGTTCTCCCCTGACTGCACCGTTTCTGCAGCTACCACAGTAGCCAAGTGGTACAGCACGTGGGGGTCAGTTTGTAGTCTCTGCCCAGAAAAAAATATTCCTATATGAAACTTGTAGTAAATGAGGGTAACTTTGCCTCAGACTAAGATCAATTCCAGTCTTTCTGATGTATGCCATCGTATCAGAGAAGTCATTCTGAGTCTATGTAGATGCTGTGTATCATGGAAAACTAACTAGGGAACTTCTTTTTAAATAAAGCGTATTTTTGCTTCATCTCATGTGCTCTTCAACACATTGCTCCGACAGTAACTACACAGTGAATATTGAATACTTTCAACTACCCTTAAATAGAATGACTTCTTTCAAAAATACTCTCAATCCTGAGTTTCAGTGATTTTGCCATCTCTTCCAGTTCTGGGAAGCCCTCTCTTAAATACTGTGGGTTTATCTGAGAGTGGAAATGTGAACTTTACAGAAGATACTGCTCTAGTTTTCTAGGAATCAGCACATTCATTATGTTATGGAGGTTCTGGTTTTTTGGTTTTTAATGATGTCTGTTCTGCTAAAATGAAGCTTGCAATGTGTGTAGAGCTCACTGTAGCCTCTGATTTCCTGTCTTGCAGCGGTAGCACCCCCACCAGGTGCAGGAGTAGTAATGATGCAGCTAAACATACCCAACAGTCCTCAGCCTCGGAACCATTCCCCTCCGCAGTGGAAACAGAGTAAATACTACTGTGATCATCAAAGGGGGCAGAAGTCGGCAGAACTTAGCACTTTAGACAGTGCTGCACAGGTATGAGCGGTTTGGTTTGGTTTGCAGGATGACTTAATTTGCATAAACTGCATCTCTGCATGTTCAGAAGTTATTTTTGGGGGTAAAAATCTGCTCTGATAATATTTGGAGCTATTTTAACCTTACTGCAGGTTTTGAATGTTGTAGGTGGTGTTCAGCTTCTTCAACTAGGTACTTTTAAAACCACTAACTCATTGTTTATTCCAGTTGCAGCATAGTCCTCAACTAGGTAGTCCTGTCACCTCACCGGCCCAGTCACCAGCACCAGCTCAGCTATCAAACATGAAGAACATCCGTCCCACATTAACACCTCTTTCTATTGTGTCCCAGTTTTCTAGACCTTTTGTCCCTGGACAAGGTATACTTTCAGTTAACTAAAATGCGTGCATGTTTTGTGTTTGACTGTTGTAAACCAGAAGTGATGGGAAGGCTTTTCTGCTGAACTGAGGCTGAGGTTAGTTAGCAACGCTGTTGACGCAGGGTTATCGAAGTTATCCACTCAAGCATTGTGTAAAATTTCACCTTACCTCTGCACTGATACAGCCCCCATATTCTCAGAAGCTTTTGATGTTCTCGTTACTGAGCCTTCTCATATGTGAAATTCCCCATTTCAGCAATGAAAATATTAATAAAATGTTTGATACAGTTTAGCTTTACATTTTAACCATAAATCGAGAATTGACACACACTGTCACAAAGGATATAATGTTAGAGCAGCAAAGATAGAATAACTAATATGGAACCAGCTGCTCGTTATCTTTTGGGGGAAAGGATACACAAATGTGATGTTGAGGTGAACGTTCTGCCAAACTCACTCGCTTGTTGACAATGCACTGAATCAAATGACTGCCTAAGTAAGAATTCCTCATTCCTTTGTAATAAAACTAGCATGATAGGAGTGGAGCCTCTGGCCACTACTGTTGCTACATAAACTAGTATTTCAGATAGTACCCACTCAAAGACAGAAAAAATTCCTTGTAGAAGTATTTTAGTCCTCTGTGGTCATGTTAACTGAAAAACAGAAAATGAGGAGTTTTCACTGACATGTAATAGTTGATTAAAAAAACCACTTTGTCAGTGAGCAAAGACTTACTAGTGTAGTTCCCAAACTCAGAAGTAATGGGCCTATTGTACAGAAGAATTTAATTTAAAGCAAAACTTACAGAAAATTCTGTATGTCTTTCTTGTATGTTGACAAAGAAAACCTTATTTTCTTGTCTGTCTTTGTCCTATCTGTTGCATAATCTTGATGTCAGTGTTTTGTTTTCTGATGTTGCAAGTTGCCTGTTGTAAAGTTTACCTCTCAACCTTTTTAATCTTCTGTGATTACCAAAAACTTCTATTCCATTGTCTTTGTGGATCCTTGGAGCAAACGGGAATGTGAAGATGTTCCTGGTTCTAATCAAAGATATAACCATGAAAATGATTAAATCAGTACGCTGAGAGGAGCTGTAGCCTTACCAAGCTCATTTTGAGATGAGAGGATTTAGATAAGACTGCAACGAGGAAAAACTTCTGGCATGTTTCTTGGTGCCATCCTTAAATGCAGGAAAGCTTGTACTCCTTTCGCCTTGTGATCAGTACATGACTGACTTGCATTTATTTAATTATGCCAAATCTTGTTTTGTTAGCCTAGCTAAATACCCTACTTTGTGCATAGTTCTGCTTTCTCTCCTGTGTAAGACTTGCATCGTAAGAGGAACGTGAAGGAAGATTTCATATAACAGAAAAACCCTACTAATTACCTTTCTCTTTAAGGAGATGCCAGATACCCATTGCTTGGCCAGCCCCTGCAATACAATCCACCACCTTTATTACGTGGACAAGTAACAAGCCAACAGGTATTAAAGAGAACAGTGTCCTGGCAACACTGAGAAAACCAACTCAGGACTACCATTATAACCACCATGAATAGGGGAATATGTTATCACGTTAGAAAAATAATTGAATGAAAGGTGCCTACTTTCAATACTGGTTTTATTCTCTGTTGATCTTTCCCATTATTCTTGTTTCTTGTATTAAAGAAAAAAAAAAAAAGAGAAAGTGAAAAATTTTTTTCTGAAATTTAGCTTTAGGAACAGTGTAGATTACCGATTATTTTTTTAAGCAATTGGCCAGCAATTCCAGAACTCAGAGAGCACATACACTAGAAGGATTTTCTTTTATTTTAATAACAATTTAAAAAAAAATATATGTGGGTATTTCTAATCAAAGAGTGGGGTTGTTTCTTATTAAAAAAACCCAAAACAACAAACAAACAAAACCAAAGCAAAACAAAAAAGCAGCCCACACCAAAATATTACTGTTAGCAAAGCTAAAAAGCTTTGCCATCTGTTGTAACTTTTGGGACAGGCACACGGATATCCCCTACCTCTACCTTGCTCAGTTCTACCTGAGATCAGCCTGATGATGTGATGGATTGGGGTGGTGGGGGTTGGGACCTGTTCTTCCAAGATGATTTACGGTGATTTTCTACATTGTGTTTTGGTTTTTTTGGTCCATCATTTCCTCCCTTTCTTCTGAAGCCAAGGATTGAGTATGTCTGACTGCAGCATTGCTAAACTCCAAGGCTAAAATCTGAGATGAAAATCTTTTTTTGTACCATGGTAGCGCATGTTATCTTCCAAACCCTCCTCTCCATCATTTCTCACTGAGCTAACCTAGAACTGTTAAGATACTGGTGCATTGTCATTCAAGTACATGGTTTATGTCCATCTTTTCAGTGTCAGCCTGGAAACAGACATGGAAACAGGGGAAAGAAACCAGCAAAGAAGGCTGCTTCAGCAGATCTTGGTGCAGGAGAACCAGGTATAATATTGCTCATGCTTCTTGTTCTTGGGGTTGTTTTCTTTGTTTCTGTTTTTTTAAAGCACGTGGATTTGGGGGACATATTAGGAGATCTACAGATTAGCTTCTTAGAGTTGGTAAAGATGTCACATTGACTCTTCATATCTTTATGGGAAAGAATTTTTGTTGCAGGTGTTACCTCCTATCAACTCTTGGCAGAAAGTTACAGACAAATCAGCTTTTTCTAATGGTTTATTGGAGAGCATTTTTTTGAGATAAGACAGAGTAGTATTTTAACAGAGTGATGTGTGAAGAGATAACGGGCAAAGCCAGTGAGATGCTGCAGTGAGTTCTCAAACCTGCTGCTAATTTAGGTGCTATTATTTTCCCTTCTCTTTTGAGGGCCCTCTTTGTACTGACAGCTTTTATTTGTACACTTGTAACTGTATGCAGTGCTAAATGTGAAAGCAAAAGGCTCTCTAGAATACCAGAAACGGAATCCCTACAAATTTGGTGTCAGCCCATTGGAGACAGAAGTATGAAAACTCATTTTCTGTTATGTGTTTTGTCATTAAGTGCAATGACCAATTTAGATTCAATGTTTTTCTTGTTCCAGCTGTGGGAAAAGTTCTAGAAATTACTGAACTGCCAGAAGGCATAACTCGTATGGAAGCAGAGAAATTATTTGGAGAACTTTTAAAAGTTGGTGCCAAGATTCGGTGGCTAAGGGATTCCCAGTGTCTACAAACACAGCAGCAGCACCATCGTCGTTACTGTGGCAGCGGAGACGGTAGTGTGAACACTGAGCCATCCAAACCTAGTGACTTGGCTTCCACTTACACGGTTCTAGCTACGTTCCCTACGATGTCAGCTGCTCAGAATGCATTGAAGAAACAAAGTAGTACCTCAGTGAACAAGTTCAGGCTGAGAACAAGCAAGAAGCACTACGACTTTCATGTTCTGGAAAGGGCTAGTTCTCAGTAGCAGTTACATCAGTGGACACAGCCTTTACTACTTCCATGTCCTCTCCTTGATTGGCTTGATGTTACGGGGTTTCTGTTCTCTTCATAGAGCCTCCTGGGATGTTTTGTCATGTGACAGTAGCCACTGAAGAGTAAATAACCCAGTGATCCAGCAAGATGAAGAAAAAAAAAATTACAGAGTTAATCCCAGACAATAGCAAGGAATCATCTTTGAGACAGGCAGCTTTCTACAAGGAATGCTGTTGAAATGCCCCTACTTTTATAGTAGTTTTGTTTTATATTTTTGAATTCTTGTATCAGATCCAAAGTTCTATTGTACAGCAAACGTTCATAAAAATCCATACTCAGATTTGTATTTTATAATCCCTTTTCACAGCCAGCACACAGCACACAGTTCCAAGGCAGGAACCTGAGGATTGGTGGAGGGGAAAAGAGAGCCATTTTCAAAGAATTACACTCATTTTCTAGCAAACTACCAAAACCTCAAGTTAACCTGTTCTTTGTCCCTTGTGGTTTTCTTTATTTTGTTGTTGTTTTTCTTTTTTTGGGGGGAAAAAAAAAAATATAATTTTAATAACTAAGTCCTTAGATGGTCATTTTCTTTTGAGATTCATTCAAGCAATGTCAAAATAAATTATGAGTAGGTTGTACCCTTGAAGGATTTGCTTCTGATCCAGCAAGTTTAATAATTATTTAAAGGGGAATACGAATAGGTTACGAAGAATGTTCACCGAATCACATTTTAATGTCTCTTCTTTTTAGCAAAAATGTGAAGAAACTAAAGTGTATCTTCACAAGTGACAAAATGTTTGCACCTTAATTGTGTTCCCACCAATATGGATCTCTTTCTCTTCCTTTTCACGCTAAGATAATTGTGTTTGATAAGTGCTGGAAGCCTTTTTAATGGTTTAAGTTTTCATCATTTGCAGATGCTCACTGGACATTAAAGATTCATTGCACATAAATGAAACAAACTCTTTTCAATTTGTGTAATTTGCAAGGCTGTACAATGTGTGCTGATGCAAGCCTTTTTCAGTTCAAGAAAATAAATGTTTACAAACACCAACTTTTTCAGTGCACTTGTTTTAAACTTCTAGGAGTCTTCATCCAGGTTTCAGAACATATTCATGGTTTGGATCCTTCAAATGTGAGGAAAAGAACTTAAAAATAATCACAAATACTGTTAACTTCTCAAAGAACAGCTATTGCTGTTCTTCTTGAAGCACTTATTTACGTTCATCTGCCCCTCATAATTTCTAAGTGTTTCCCTGTATAAGTAAAAAGAGAGAAATTGCTCAGCCAGCATTAACGACTGCTCCTGGTTTGCTGTTTTTAGCACAGGCACTGATTTGCTGCGTATTAGACAAGCAGCTCCCTCTTCCCTTAAGGCTATTTACTGCTTTGTAAAAGATGTGTTTGTAACTTCTGTAAGTTAAACATTATGTTTAAAAACATATTTTACAGAAGAAAAGCAAGTAATTTAGGTGCCTCCATCAGCATTGATGCTCATCCTGTATACAAAAAATCCTGTTCCTGAGCAACCCAACATAAACACATGAAGCGGCAAGAAGGGTCCTATGCATGTTTAATTCTTAAATCCTTCATGTGATGAACAATGTATTTAAAAGAAAACTGACCTTTCTGGCAATAGTGCAGCCTAAGGAACTGGGTATATGGGCCTTGATACTGCACCCAGTGGGTATTTATGTGCATAAAGATACGTCCGTGCTCAGCTGCTCCCCTGTACCAAGAGGGGAAAATGGTCAGCTTCAAGCCCCTAGACAAAGAAAAATCTACTTCCCTGTCTGCTTTTCTACATGGATGGTACTTCTGGCATTTGTGTTCTTACACTACTCCTCGACTGAGCATACTGCTTGAACTGAGGGGATGTATTTCTTCCTCCTCACGTTGGATTGCTGTAATTTACTGCACCCAAACCCAAAGATAACAAAAAGCCCAGCTTGTGCAGGTTATAATATTCCCCTCCTCTGCACAGCAGAGAGATAACGTGACTAATGCCTGCGTTCTGTACCAGCCTCTCGCCAGGTTCCAGAGCCAGGTTAAAATGTGGGGGTTGTGGAGTCTCCTCTGCAGACATTCAAAACCTGCCTGGATGTGTTTCTATGTGAGCTGCTCTAGGTGGTCCTGGTCTGGTAGGAGGCTTGGACTAGGTGATCTTTTGAGGGTCTCTTCCAACCCTTAACATTCTGTGAAAATGGTTTTAATCCTGTAAAAGTAGTTAATGGATTCAAGGTCTGCAATGACAGGTGTCACAATCCAGAAAGGCAGATTTCCCCTGTGATTTTTTTCAGAGGTAGAAGAGTAGTCAATAGTTGAGAGCTTCCATCTATCCTGAATGACCTAAGAACTAAACCTAAAATCAAATCAAACCATCTCCAAAGGATGCTGCATGACTTGCTTCATTTAATAAACTTTCCTCAAAATAACCAAAAAGAAGAAAACGTAATGAGAGAAAAGATGCAAAAGAAAACGGAAGCATGGAGAACACAAGCAATCTAAACAAAGGGATGAGGAGGATGCACTGATAAGGCACAGCAAATATTTATTTCTTTTCAAGTTATAAACTTGAGGGCAAACTGCCGTAAAAGAAAAAATTGGAACTTTTAATAAGCCAGTTCTATTCTAATCTTGAATCTAGTTTGTGCAGTTACTACAGGAGAGTCACTCCGAGTATGTTTTCCTCTGCATTAAATAGGGGCAATGAAGGTGGGGTGGTTTTTTTATGCACTGATACAACCCACAGAAACAATTAATGTGTCTTTGGAAGTATCAAAGGCCTCTGCTGTCAACAGTGGGCACATAATTCAAATATTACTGCTTTACAGTCTCATTCACTCCTGATTTTGTGCCATCTCATACTGTCTCTAGTAAGTGAACAGGAGATAAACTCACCTAACCACAGCCATTTGTACCCTCCTGGCTTTTAAGCTTCTGCCCCTTTTGGTTCCATAGAACAGACAAGCCTAGGGACTGTGTACAAAACCCTGGAACCAGATTTGTTCCATGTTCTAGAAAACAAATAAATGCACTTTATAGCAGGAAATAGAAGTTTTATGTAAAACTAGCACTCTCACGTGTAATTTTCTAGTGCACTGAGCATCCTGCCATTTAACATTAAAGCCATTTTTAAAGCAAATAGTGGCAAAAGGAGTTAAGTGGGGACTTAAATGATACTGCAGTAAGTTAATACATTTCATTTAGCTGGGAACAGGTCTCAGAACTTTTAAAGCCAAGGAAGAGGCACTGAATAACCAGAAAACCTGAAAAAATCAGGCTATTACGTATTCCACCAAAGTCTACTATATGATTCTAACCTTTAATTAATACCGTTCTATTGCTGTGTAAAATGCATCCCTGAACTGTGAACACATTCCATGTTATTTGTGACATTACAGTGAAAATGATAATTCAGAGTTAAAAAATTGAAGCCCCATACTCAGAACACTCAAGACCACATTGACCTGGGGTAGGATCTGGGTAGATCATAACAGCATACTTGAGAATCTACTCCCAGCCTCCACATGGCTGCCAACCCACAGCCTCGCCTGCCTCACGTTTTACTAAGAGTGGATTAGTGTATAGTGGTAATAGGTGTCTTGCCTCTTACTCGAGACTCCATCCTGAGCAAATTTATCATATTACAATCTGAAATCATTTTCTTTCACTCACACACATACAGTGACAAAATGGCATTTAAAAAAAAAAAAGGAGCTGAAGATCTACAGAGAAGGAACTGTAGACATGTAGCACTGTGGTGTATGGAAGACGGTCGTGCCAGGGTGTTTCTAGCCACCCGTAACCCCACTGGTGTGTTGTGGCACGCACGTTACGTTTCCAGGTCCCGGTGGCCCAGGACAGTGGTATGCAGGTGGGAGATCAGTCTGCCAAAGCATGAGAAGAATCACTCAGCTTGATGAATTAACTGGACTTGATGATCTTGGAGGTCCTTCCAACCAGAACAACTCTATGAAATAATGTCCTTCAGTATGCAATATGCCTTTCACAGCATCACCGTTTGTGTTTTGTCTTGTGATATCCAAACAGCTCTATACTTTTATGCTCTTTTCTCTCAAGGCAAAATAAATGGTTATATTCTCACGCGATGACACTCATTTGTGCCTTAAAACTTCACTTTTGACATGTCTTGTTTCGAGTTAATCTTGTACTAACTTGTTTGCATGTCTGAAAGGGAGTCAAAATTACAAGTAACATCTTTTATAAATACCTATTTAGCCCCATTTTTTTCACTAGAAAACTGCTGTGGGATGTAATTTCCTATATATAGCCATGAGACAAAGAATGTTTATATGAAGTTTTTGAGAAAACTGATCAAACCACTTTTATGCTACAGGTCATGAAAAATGATTGTAGCTAGAATTTTTATGTATTTACAGCTGCAAAAGGTCTTCTATCAATCAGCTCAGTCTTCATGAAGGTTGATGTGCTGCCTCTATTTATTCAATGTCCTGCTGCTATTCACATTTAAAATGGTTTGGGTATTTTTGGCTATTGAAGTCAACAAGTATAAACTTAGCACAAAGTCAGCGTGACTTCATTTGTGGAAGCCTTATTTCTTGGGTGTACACCAGAACCTTTCAAAGGGCCTAATTTTCAAAACATTCTGAAAATTAAGTCCCTTTGAGTTCTCTTATTCTGGAACCTAAAAGCAACGTCGTTGTTCACATCTGAACACCTCCAGCAAGGCTGAGTGTAAATGAAGTTGCCTCTTGGCTGGCTTTGAAGATCTGTGCAATTATTTCTTGTCGTAACAAGTTCAGTGTCTGCCTTGTGTGCTGAGGCTTGTAGGGCTGGAGCTCAGACCTGACTCCGTTTGGCAGTCCCTTACTAGCAAGGTTTATTTTTTAGCCTGTCTGTAACTACCTGATGTGTTGCAATGTTTACCATTTGTCAAAATTTGTCAGGTGGAATGTGGATCTTGCTTAAGAGATGAATAAGTATTAACATTTGGTCCAGGGCACAAAGACATGGGTGTTTGATGTTTTTTTTTTCTTTTTCAGTCTAACCAGTAAAGCACATGAGCCTTGTCACTGTATGAGTTGCATGCTACTGCACTGAACTGTTTCTGCACTGCTGAAGAGAAACCTGAATGTCAGATAAGACTAGTGCTGTAAACCAAAGAGCTATATAGGAAAACCTGTGTGTGGCTGATAGTTGTATTCTTTTAAAACCCATACAAATTATAAAAATAAACTTGTGCTGCTGTGGATAATGCTTAACAGTGAGGTTCATTCTTAATTCAGTTCCATTGCTCCAGTTAATCTGAATTAGACTGAGGACTGATAATAAGACACCGTGCTGACTAGTGACATTTTTCAGACACGGGTGCAAGGTGGAAGGCATGTGAGAAGCTGGCTGCAGTATGGACTAGCTTCAGCCCAAAGGGATTGGTTACATTGGAGTTCCCAAAATTACCTGTCATCTAAATAAATAAATAAATAAATAAATAGAATTTAAACAAAACCAAAAACACAAAACAAACCCAAAAAAAACCCAGTCATCTTGCGCATCATATGTGAATTACAGAGGACTTCAATTTGACCTTGAGAGGGAAGACACTGGCATTCTGCTCCTTTCTGATATCCCAATTTTCACACTAGTTGTAGGGTTAATTAATTAAGGAGAGTGGTATGCAGCACAGCTTTGCACTTTGTCTGGCTTCCAAAGTAGTTACTCTACAAAACAGCATTATTAAGTGTGTTGTGCTAGACAGTCTATTGCATTGATTTATGCACACTAGAAAATACACCAGAGCTTGTCTCCATGTTTACTCAAATTTGTTGCTTTTTTACTTGGTACTTTGATTTGTTAACGGACCACTGATTAGGACGAAGCAACAGTACAATTCTAAAAAGGAACTGCCTAATAAAAATAATTTCCTTTTTAATCCACGTAGATCAGTGCTAAAAAAGCAAACTACAGCTGCCAGAAGAATGAGTGGAACGCATCCAAATTCTTTATAGATCTTAAAATACTAACACCCATTATAATGTAAACTCTTTCTCTATATGCCTATGCATAACAGGGATGTCTTTTTGTTCATCTCCAAAAAGTTTATAGTTTCATACCACCCAACCTTTGGCATTGTTCTTAAATCCATCTTGTACCATGAAGAAAGAAAATAGACACGAAAAAACACCATCTCAGCAGAAAAGCCGCAGTGTTCGCACAGATCATCCTTTAAGAAAAACGCTACATCTTGAGAGAGGCAAAACAACTTTTGTATATAGTTGTTAACACTGATTTGCCTCCTTTCAATATAGCTGTGAAGGGGTTTTAGTTGTCATTATCCAGTGATTTTTCTAATTAAACTCCAGGTTACACAAAATCCAACAATGAAAAGCCTTCCAGACTGAGACTGTTTATTTTTTGGCCTTCGAATGTGTGACAGTATCTGTCTCAGTAACAGTCGCCCGGAACGCACAGCCACAGTCCTGTGTTTCAGTGCATTTTTTTTTCACACCGTTCACATCAGAACACTTGAAAGATGTGCTGCCCTCATCACTGTGCAATATTAATCCAAGAGAATGCCTACCTTGGCTGGCTGCGCCCCTGATAAGGCTGTGCTGTAAATGCCACCCCATCCCAGACACAGGTCCTCAGGCAGCTCGGCTCATCAGGGAGCATGGAGGATGCCGGGCCTCTCACGGAGGATGCCCTGCCTCTCACGGGGAATCTGCGCGTGCTGCTCTCCCCGCTTTTGGACATATTTAGCACGGATCCCTGTCAAACAGTTACCTCCTCCATCCTTTTTCTCCTCTCTCGCACCCTTGACTTTCCCCGGGCGGACACTGGAGCCAGGGTTACCTGCGGCCACCCTGCCCTCAGGGGCCCTGTTGCGCAGGTGGCTGCGCGGCCCCTGTCTCGCTCTGCGGCGGGACTGGTCCGAGGGCCGAGGCCCCGCCGCGGAAGCGCCCGACAGCGCCACGGGCCCAAGATGGCGCCCGGCGCAGGCCGACCTGCCACCACCCCGCGCGCCGCCGATTGCGCGAGCGCCGCGCGCAGACTCGCCTCGCCTCGCCTCGCGCGGCGACGTCGGCCCGGGGCCGCCCGCGCAGGCGCGCG